>JAWNNH010000128.1:0-600000 GCA_035043045.1 Hirtodrosophila alboralis | reverse complement strand
CAGCGATGATAAAGACTGATAAGCCAGTTGAACTCATAACGACGTTGCCATCTACTGATGAGGATTCAGATTCGCAAATTATTTTTATTGATATTAATACGGAAAATTCGGAATCTAATGCAGCAACTGAAGCGGATGTGCTGCCCGCAGAGACAGACACGGGAAAAAAAGAAAATGAGTTGGGCACGGAGACAATTAAGGAGCCAAAACGTAACTTTGAATTAATCTTTCCCAAGGCACAGCAGCTGGAGACGGAAACAGATTCCAATGCTATCTATAAGGACATCGTTGAGCCGTCTTTCAATATTGAAACAAATGATCTAAGTCTGCAGTTAATTACAGAAACTGAGTTAGAAAAACGACTAGAAACAGACAAATCAAGTCCCATAGCTCAGGAAGTGACCATTGAAGACATCGACAAGCCGACCAAAGCTGATTTGGAACAGCAACTGGAAAAAGAGAAGAATTCAAATCTCAAAAACGAGCAAGGGCAACCGCCAAAGACAAAATCAAAGCTAATGGTTAAAGTTGCCAGGTCGCCAAGTCTTCGGTTTGTCGATGATAAAAAGGACGAGGAACAGCAGCCAGCACTGGAACCAAAGAAGCAACCACAAACTGAGTTAAAGCTGATTACTAAAGTGGAACCAAAAGATGAAAATAATGACAAGCCGCAGGTGCAAATAAAACAACAGACTCAACAAAGTGAAGATAAAGAACAGAAGAAATTGGATTCGCTGGCATCACCAAACTCTTCAGCCAAGCGACCGTGTATCAATGAGGAACTTGCTACTGCCAAGATTGAAGTGGAGGTAGAGGTACTTGCTGAGGAAACTAAACTTGCTGAGGAACCTAAAGATAGTTGCAAACTCATAGATGTAGACGCCAATTTGCAGGCAACGCTAAAAACAGAAACAAATGTCGAATTAGAAACTACAGCCGACGAATCAAATTCATCTACGAAAATCCAATTGGAAAGTTCCGAAAAGAAACCCTTAATAGTTACTCCAATATCTGAACAAACAATCAAAACTGAATTACCAGAGGAAAACAAACAGTCAAAATCGAATGTTACAGAAGACATTTCAACACTTTCGGTGCAATTTGCAAAAACTGATATTATACAAAAAAAGGATGACCTAAAGAAAAAGCAACAGCTACCAATATCAGTTCAAACTGTTGTGGCAACGATTTCACCTGCTCCTTCGTCAAGTGTCTTAGAAGGCACATCTACAATGACTGAATCTGATTCACTGTCAATCAAAAATACAAATGAAAACGCTACAGAGGAGACAATGCCATCACTGTCACCTGTGTTATCAAAAGCGAAAGATAAAACTAAGACCTGCGTCAGTCCCAAGCAAGAGAAGCCCATTACATCTTCATTATCAACGTCATCCAACGCTGGCGTCGTAGAATGCGATGCGCTATTCAAGGTCTTGGATAAAGCCAATGCCCAGATGCGTCTTGAAGAAAAGGTTAAAAAGAAACTCAAGCAGTCAGCCAAGAATCAGTCAACGAAGCATGAACGTTCTGGCCATAGCTCGCCCATCCCGTCGACTCGAGTCAAGAAGGTGCTCCCAAAAGAAAGTTCACGTCGCAATACCGTTACTGAAGATCCCCATGAGGGAAACAGCTTGTCATTGGCCAATAAGCGTCGCAGTTTTTCCCAGTCTTTCAAGGCATCCCAGAGCCCAGAAAGACCGCCAGATGTAGAGTCCAAGCCTAGCAGCAGCAACAGCAAGCGAGCAATCCAAAAGAAACGCAAAGCAAGTTCAGGTAAACAGTTAAGCAGCAACCATGATTCGCAGGATTCAAACTCATCTACAAAAGGTAGCGAAACACAAAGTCGCAGCAGTTCAACGCCAACTGAACTGGAAGCAGATCCTCTCATGGATATTGCCAAGTTCATAGAAGATGGCGTCAAGCTGCTCGAACGTGATTACAAGCTGGAGGATGAACAGCAGCAGCAACAGCAACAGACAAACGAAGATGATTTTGATCAGAGAGTGGCCAACATGGAAACTCCAGCTACGACGCCATCATCATCGCTCGCTGGCAGCACTGAGGATCTATCATTGGGCGTACGACGCTCCCATCGCATTAAACAGAAGCCACAGAGCGCCAAATCCAATACCGGACGTGGCAGCAGCAGCACCCAAACCCCCACAATTAGCCTGGAACAGCAACTATCAGAGCTGGCGCACATCGATAATCTCAATGAACAATTCTTGCGGCAGGAGCGCCTCAACACATTCCAAACTCTGCGCGATAATTATTATCGTTGTGCGCGTCAGGTGAGCAAGGAGAATGCAGAAATGCAATGCGATTGCTTTGTCACCGGGGACGAGGAAACAGTGGGTCAGACTCGCTGTGGCGATAACTGCATCAACCGCATGCTGATGATTGAATGCGGCCCACTGTGCGCAAATGGCGATCGCTGTGCAAATAAACGCTTCCAGCAGCATCAGGGCTGGCCCTGTCGCGTCTTTCGTACCGAGAAGAAAGGCTGCGGCATTACGGCCGAACTGCAGATACCGGCCGGCGAGTTCATCATGGAGTACGTGGGTGAGGTAATCGACAGCGAGGAGTTTGAGCGCCGCCAGCATTTGTACTCCAAGGATCGCAATCGTCACTATTACTTTATGGCGCTGCGCGGCGAAGCAATCATTGATGCAACATCCAAGGGCAACATTTCACGCTACATCAATCACAGCTGCGATCCAAATGCAGAGACACAGAAGTGGACAGTAAATGGGGAGCTGCGCATTGGATTTTTCAGCGTCAAGACAATCCTGCCCGGCGAGGAAATTACATTTGATTATCAATATCAGCGCTATGGACGCGATGCGCAGCGATGCTACTGTGAATCGGCTAATTGTCGCGGCTGGATTGGCAATGAACCAGAGTCGGATGAGGGCGAGCAGCTCGATTCGGAAAGCGATAGTGAGCTGGAGTCATTGAGTGAGGAGCCACGACTGGAGCAGGGGCAAAAGACTAAAACCCCAAGGGGAAATAAGCTAAAGAAACAATTGAAGCTACCGACATCGCGCAAGCAGCGCAAGGAACAACCAAAGGCCAAGGATCGCGAGTATAAAGCTGGACGTTGGCTGCGTCCTTCTGGCAGCGGCAGTGGCGAGAAGTCTGCGTCACATAAGCACGACATGCTTGAGGATCCTGATGTGCTCGAGCAGTTAACGTTGCTCAGTCGCAGTGGGCTCAAGAATCAGTTGGATACACTGCGTCTCTCGCGATGTATGGTGCGCGCCAAGCTGCTGCAAAGTCGCCTGCAACTGCTGGGCGTACTCACCCGTGGTGAGCTGCCTTGTCGTCGTCTCTTTTTAGATTACCATGGTCTGCGTCTGCTTCACGCCTGGATCAGCGAGAGTGGCAGCGACAATCAGCTGCGTTTAGCGCTGCTCGAGGCTCTGGAGTCACTACCAATACCCAACAGGACGATGCTGAATGACAGTCGAGTTTACCAGAGTGTAGAATTGTGGGGCAATCAGTTGGCACAACCAGTTAAGGCTCCCACAGAGCCAGAAACCCAACCAGAACCAGACTTAGAGTTGGATTCCTTGCGTCAGCGAATATTGACGCTGTTGCAGAAGTGGAATGGATTACCCGAAATATTTCGCATACCGAAACGCGAACGTATTGAACAGATGAAGGAGCATGAGCGCGAGGCAGATCGCCAGCAAGTAGAGGAGAGCGCCTCCTCTATACTAAATAGCGATCGCTATAGGCAGGATCGCTTCAGGCGCGACACCAGCAGCCGCTACGAGAAACCCAAGCCTCAAACTAGGATGAGCGGTAACAATACCATCTGCACAATCACCTCACAGACCACGGAGGGCACTGGCGGCAGCAAGTCCGATAGTCGTAGACGTTCAGACTTTGAGCCGCGCAGAAATATATCCAAGGAACTACGACGATCGCTATTTGCGCAAAAGGTAATATTTAAATATATATATCCTTAGGAATATCATTAAATTATCTGTGCCATTTTAGGTGGCGCAGGACGAGGCAGAGAAGCGTGTGGGTACAGAGGATTGGCGTGAATACGAACAGCGCTGTAAATACTTTGGCGCAGATCTGAATACTGATCCCAAGCTGTTGCCCTTTTATCAAAACACTGAGACCAACGAGTGGTTCAACAGTGACGATGTACAAGTGCCACCTCCATTACGTTGCGGCGACGGCACTGAGCCATCTTCACCGGAGCATGAAGATGAAATGGAGTACAAGCTACCGCCTGGCGTTGAACCATTGCCGGAGGCGTGGGGCGTTGGCCTTACAGCCGACAAGGAAGTCTATTATTACAATTTGAAAACACGTGTGTCGCAGTGGGAGCCCCCAAATGCGGAGCAGCGCATGGAGAAGCTGATAGACTCGTCAGACCAGGAGACTGAAACAGATGAGGGTGCCAATTTGGATGAACTGGTCAAATTTGATATTGACTATGTGGGAAGTCTCAGTGAAAAATCGCTAAAACAGTACATTGAGAGTAAGATATGTGAACGTCGCGAAATCCGGCGACGTCTTCTTGTCTCTGTACGCGAGATAAGTCCTCGTCGTGAGGAGGATCACGCCTACAATCAAAAAGAATCGCGTAAGTATAAAGCGAACAAGGAGATAATACGCCGCCGCAAGGAGATTTACCGACGCGCAGGTAATGAATCTGTAAATTCGACACCAATGGAGGACTTGCCCAGCGATTCGCTGCCCATCCATAGCTATCTGTACTCTTCTGATGAGGAAACAGCTGCCGAAACAAAGATTTCATTGCCACTGCCTGAGTCCAGTGTCGATGGCGATAAGAAGGTATCAGAGTCACTGAGCCGCAGTCGTCAATCCCGACCACTGTCGCCCCTCTCCTCAAGTAGTAGATCAGAGAAGGACACACCACCGAGCACTAAGCGTCGTCTCCCATTACCGGAGGGCCAAAAAAAGCATCGTAACGATCGCGAAAAGAAGCGCAAAATGTAAGCATTACTTATTTAAAGAATTTCCCTATATGTGTATATATGATATATCCTTATTACAAACATTTTCAGCACAACTAGTGGACGAGATGCGAGTGATAAGTTTCACACTGAGCTTAGCGCTTATGTGGCCGAGTGTTTGCTTCCTTATCGCAAGGATACTTGCCAGCTGGGCCGAATCACAAGCGAAGAGGATTTCCAGTTTCTGATTAAACGGGTATGTGTTATCTGTTTATCAGTTCGAAAACAGTATGTATTAAATATCTATATCTATTCTATAGCTATGCCATCATATAACCTGTAAAGAAATGCGCTACTGCGACAATAACGGCAATCATTTGGCTTTTACTGATTCCGTTAAGCACAAGTCTTATGATTTTATCAAACTGTATATGCATAAGCAAGAACCCATCTACAAGAAGCCTGTCTAGAAAACCGATTAGTTGTCTAAATAAAAAAATGAATTCTATTCAAGAATTACAACTATCTTAAAATGTAATTTTATAGTTTTAAGAAAAAATAAATTAAGTTTTAAGTTTGGTTGAAGTGAAAAACCAATCAACTAATTTCAATGAATGAAATAATTTTAGTTTGTCTTCCTGTAAGTTAATTAAATTTTTACTGCTACACAAAATTTATTTTTAAATGAATTCTTTTGCGAACATTTATAATACAAGCCTGCGATTTATGTTTAAATTAAAAAACGACCTCTTTTATGTTAAGTCAATAACGAAATATAAAAAAAAAATATTTATAATTAACAGTGTAGCACAGAAATGTAAAAATATTAAATATCTTTAATTTTTAATTAAAAAGTAGAACATGTGAAAATAAATAACACGCCCATGGAGGGTTACGTTAAATAAAATATACAGAAAACATTTACTTTATTGTTTATAAAATGCCAAAAATTATTTTAAAAAATATTTTTAAAGTGAGGCAAGCAGAAAACACATTTAATTAATTTAGCATATATGTATATATTTATATTATATTAAATACATATATCTAATTAAAAAAAACCTTCCGCAAATTACAAAAATATATAACTATAATTTTTGTAATATATGATTGATTGATTGTAAAATATATATATGTACAATCAAAAATTATAGTAATATTTTTGTAATTTTCGGGAGATTTTTTTAAAATTACATATATGTACATATTTAAATAATATATTAAATTAATGTGTTATTATAATTATGTAAAATTGATTAATTATGAATGCTTTTCATACATTTTTCAATCAAGTCTTAATATAATTATGATTGATTGATTGTGATTGATTTAAATTATATACATTCACATTACAAAATAGAATAAATTTAAAATTTTATTAAATTTATACCTGCCCACTGCCGCCCACAATCACAGTGTCCGCTCCGCTTCCACTAAAAATAGCAACAAAGACACACACACACACTACGATCAGAACAACAGAGAGCGGGAGAGCTGATCAGAGAGCGCAATCTCTTTGCACTCTCACTCTCAGTAAACAAGTTTGAACAACTCGCCAAACCTGATTTTCCACCCGTTCGAGAGACGAGAGATTGCTGGCCCGAGTTCAGTTTCACCAAATTACTGCTGTGCTCCACACGTTCCGGTGCGGAATAAAATTTGGATGCTTGTGCGTCTAAAAAACTGCACATTTTTAATAATACCCAGGTAAGGTATATATACAAGGTTTATCTTTAAAGTTTGTCAATTTTTAAAATGGTTTATTTTATTTTGTCTTTCCGAATTGCTATATCAGCGAGCGGCAGCAACGCACGCGCTCGGGAGAGGTAAAAAAGAGCGAGAGAGCGGGAAACGAGAGAGCGTGAGAGAAGCCCGCTATATTTGCCGTTGTTTTTGTTGTTGTTCTGCGTGTGTGAGCGCTCGGAACAGCAAATGTCTGACGTAAGTAATCTAGTTCATAAAATTATGGGGCAATATTTTGATACTACTAAAAAAACAGAAATTGTAGACAAACCTGTAGACGAATTGATCTGATCAGGTCTAACTGGAATATCGCGAAGGCTAAACCTAATATATCATTTATATACATGTATATAACCACAAACATTTTCAAATGTTTGCATGTATTCAAATTGTAACTCATTTAAAAACAAGTTTTTGGCTTTCGTTATGAGTTAATGTTAGTTATTAACTTTCTTATTTTTTTTTTATGAATGACACAGAAACCTATTGAGTATTTATAGAATACATTTTTTTTTTTAAATTTCTATATATTTATAAATGAAGCCCACAAAATTTAGAGGTATTTAACAATTGAGAACGGATAAGTCGATTTAGCTCAAATGTTTTTTCAGTTATTCGTAAAAAATTTTAAAGAAAAAATACCCGAATCAGTTACAACAATCACAGAAGGCCGTGTTTTTCAAATAAAATACAAATATCACATTAGGCAGTATTTTATTATATTAGATTATATTATTTAAGCGTAGCTATTACAAAACATTACCAAAGTGGGTTTATCCAACTGCTTAAATAATGCCTGCTATTAAACGATCTAACACTGGACGACGTACACGTCAAGCAATAAATAGTCGGAATTTCCGTAAAAATCAAACGGAAGAAGAACGTGCAAAATGTAATAAAAGAAATCGTGTCCGTAGAGCTTCGAGCTGCCCAAAAAAAAATCAAATAGCAAAAAGGAGTCGGAATGTCCGTAAAAATCAAACGCAAAATGTAATGAAAGGAATCGTGTCCAAGTGGCAAAGGTTCCCACTGCACAAAGAAAACCACTCGTGTGTATAAAAATAATTAATATAATGCGATATAATATAAGTAGTTTTATTTAATTCAATCTAAAATTGAAACAACAAAAGTATTTTGAAGGTTGTCGCTAACTGCTTTATAAGTTTTTCTCTGAAATTCCAAATTTAAAACCGCATAACGACTTTGTGATTCGCTACAGACTTTTCGGATTGATTGATATAATAAAATAAATAAACGTAATTTTTAAATTATCGATATTAATTTATTTTCATTTGTGCGATAAGCAAAGTTATGTATATATTCAATTCGATTAAAATTAAATTTTTCTGTAACTTGTATAAATATGGCGGGTCAGCTAGTACGCATACAAAATTTATTAAAATAAAAACAGTTAATGTATATAATTAATTTCAATTTATATTGTTATTTTTTGAAGGACTATAACTACCAGGACAACAGTTCCCAACGCATACGGAACGTTCTGACGCTGGAGGAGCGCGTAGAGGCAATTCGACAATATGACATTGTGCCCATGTACAGTAAAATAGCCAAGAACTTTAACTGCAGCTGGGAACAAATCAAGAGCATTGTCTCTAATCGGGAGCCCATTATGGAATTTTACGAGGCAACGCGACACTATATCAAACAGCCGAATACCAAGTTTGAAGAGCTGCGCAGACGTAAACTGAACTTTCTGGGACACTGCCTGTATGAGTATATACAACGTGCCCAGTATTATCTACATACCGATATTAATGAGGAGCTGATACGCACCAAGGCATTGGAGTTTCAGTCTCTGATGGGCATTGACAACTTTGTGCCCAATAAGGTAATATCAACTCTGAATGTTAAATGATTCTATTCATGTTAAATGTTTTACAGTCCTGGATTAATCACTTCAAGGCGGCCTACAACATAACGCTTTCTAATCGCCAAATTACAATGACGCGGAAGCCACCGCGTTCATTGGAACTCCGTGATATTATGTCCTTTTGCGGCCGAAACACATCGACAACGGACAGTAGCCAGAAACCTACGGAGACATCAACTACAACTACTACTACCACAACAACTGCAGAGACTCCCACTGCAGAGCCACCTGTGAGTCCTGTGCTAGTCAAATTGCCAACAAATTCTGGACGTATGGCATTGCTGTCACCACGTAAACCTGTGGATATACGTTCCTTATATCGTACCAAAACTCTGGTTGCAGCTTCTACACAGAATCAGGCAACATTAGATGAAGTGCAGCTGCGGCGCAAGCGAAAAATCAACTTTCTTGAGAAGGCGCTGTACGAGTACATCTCACGATCGCAGTTCCATCACAAGCACAAGGGACGTTTGGATGTGGACCATTTGCGTGAGGTGGCCATTAATCTGCGCGATATACTCAAGATTGAAAACTTCTTTCCGGAGCGCACGTGGTTTAACCATTTCAAGAGCCATTACAACTTTAGCTTCTCGCAGGGCGTGCCACTGACGGGACGCCGTGTTCCACTTTCCCTGGATTTGCGTGATATTGTCAGCTATTGCGGCAGGCATGAGCAACGGGATCAGCCATTGGGTAGTATAACATTGACGCCCAAGGAAACGGAACCCGCACATTTTGTCCATCTACCCAAAGTAACGCCCAAGCCAGAGATAGACAACAAAACTGCCATTGATGTAGAAGATGATGACGATGACGATTGTGTTGCCATTGAGGTGCCCACTGAGCTAATCGAAATTAAGGACGATGACGATGAACAAGACAAATCCAGTCCAACAAAGCGACCGCCACCAGCAGAAGCATCCGAATACGATTTACCCCTTAAGATACAAAAGATTGAATCCTTAAACACAGATCAGTTACACAGTCCACTTCAGGCACACAGTCCGGGTCACTATTCCGAGGATAGTGCTGATGCAGAGCTTCCACGTTGTGTTCAAAACTATGAGGATGCACTGCGTTTGCTTAAGCCACTCGAGGAGTTTGCATTGCTGGAGGAAAACTATCGTGCCATTGGTCTTTTGACCCAACTGGAGAAGATCTTCGAAAGCTCGGCCAAAGCGGCACACAATGATGATGCTTCCAAATAGTTATACATAGTTTAACTAAATACAAGTGGATCTCGAGTGAATCGTGGCTACTACTTGCTATCGAAACATTTAACTAAAACAAATCTTACCAAAAATTATAATGCTAAAGCCAAAATTAGGCTGGCTTAGCTTATAAGTTTATTATGTATACAATGCACATACATCACATAACCATTAATATGTATTACGAGGTCTGCTCGATAAATCTTGGATAAGGACAAAACACACACATATCTTACTTAAGCATTTGAAGTACAATCTATTGATTTACAATATGAGAATAAAAATTCTTTGAAGAATATTATAGAATTTTGCATATTAAGATGATGGTATTAAAGAATATTAAATGAATGTACACAAGAGAGTAATATAGATAGTTTATCTGCTCTATTTCAATGTACATAGATGTAGATAAATTAAGATATATATACTCGATATTCACGATATCTTCCCATTCATTTAATTTACATATCATTCACGCTATATCACTGTCTATCTTTTATACAAGTTAATTGAATTCTGCATTCTAAAAGTTTAAAAATCGAATAGGAAAAAAACATTAACAGATAACTATATAGCTTTAGTTCCTCAGATAATAACTTCTCTGTATGGCATGTCACGTGACCATGTGCTACATACTTTAGTTAAGGTGCATGCCACATGCTCGGGTTGCATAATCCGGTTGGCGGCCCCAAACCACAACGTTCAAAGCGAAACGTACAATCAGCGCTTAAACTTTACGTTCGCCCTGTAAAACTTTACGCGTCCTGGCCATCATTTGGTGGAGATGGGCGAGATGAAATGACCTGCAGCGTTGATGGGGTGATGACCTGATGGGTATGATAGGTTTTTGGAATGGGTTCTGTAAGTCGAATCGGAGCAAGGGCGCGAGCAAGCATTGAACGAACGTGCGTGGAACAGAACGCTGTAGGTGCTACATCAATTTCAGATGGCTAGAATAACTAGCTGGCAGGCGAAAGGAGGACAGCCGGCGGGGCGAAACTAACGCCAATAGGGCAGCATCCCAGCGAGGGACCTCGCTTATGGGGAGCCACATATAAATATATATAGCATATATATACATATATACATTCTATACATACATACATAGATGAAGCTACGATTACACAACGTCCATATAGCTGGGAGCATTGCATCGTCCTTAGTTGCGGCAAAGTTTCATTTTACGCTTTTTGCCAGCAGCTTGCAACCCTCCTCAGCGGCAACAGCAGCAGCAGGACTTTCATTTCAAGGATTTCCGACCAACGACAAACGTCGACCGACTCTGACTATACTCGTTAAGCTAAAGTAGAGAATATGTAGCTGTAGAAAACCTAATAATGTAGCAGGTCAGGTACAAAATTCAACGGAACGGAACAAAACGGAACTTCCAAGGTATAGAAGAAGCAACATCAATGCAAAACAAAAACAACAACTCGACCCGACTCAGGTTACAGCGCCCCAAAAAGAAATTTTGAAGCCCCAGTGCGTTCAGAGTTCTGACATAAAACCCCGAAAGCCAAAACTGAAAAGGACTTAAAGGCATACAAGGGTGTAAGTTATATATATATATATATATATATATATATATATACATATATAGACAGCTCATGTTTGTACATATATATAATAGCACACAACCTGTATCTGTTTGGGAGAGCTGTATATAACATATAGTAGTAGCAGTTGGATGTGAGCACAGAGTTGACAGGAATTATCCGGAAACATTTCGAAAGGGTTCTCTGAAAGCTATGGTAACTGCATATAAGAAGAACGATCAGCTTGAATGATTTTCAAATATTTAAATAAATATATAAATATATAATCTTGATCCTATTTTTTATGAATTCTTACATTTTTGGTTGTTCTACGAAAATATATACTTGGGCATAACTCTATTAATTATTGCACTATTATTTTAAATAAAAAAAGATATATAAAAAGAATAGCTTCAATAGTTACTATTAGTTGTTCACTAAAAATAATTTAAGATTAATTATTGGTAAAATAATGATCTAATATTGTTAACTGGTTTGTCATATATATATATGAACATACGTATAAACGTAACTCATATTTCAAACAATCCAGTTTTGTTATCTGATTTACTTTTCAATCGATTTTATATATACTACTTTTGCATCTATTTATATATATTTAGTACAGTGTTTGTATGTGTATATATATATATATATCAAATCGATTCTTTTTTAAGGCCGCCCCATCTATAAACATAAATCTCTTAACGTTGCTCTCGACTCGACCCCTGCCCCTATATATCAGCTCATGCCCAGGCCATAATCGATGCCATTGTATTCCAAAAATGAATGAGCTCTCGAATAGAGCCAAAAACAGTAAGACCGAACCCGAACCCGAACCCCGTCCCCAAGTCAGAGCAACGAGGTTATCGTGCAAGACTATACGAATAAATATACTCGAATACTCGAGCGTGAGATATAGATACAGAGCAATGCTCAGATACATACAGAACAGAAAACATGAGAGACGACCGATTGCGGATGGTGAGTGGCGGGTCGACGTCGATGTCGAAACAAGTCTAAAAACTGAATCTCAGTCTGAGTTAGAGTCTCTGAGTCTCTGTAGCCTCGACATCGGCCTGACATCGACAGCTGCTGCTGCTTTATAACTGGCACTGGCTGCTGGATGCTGGAGGTTCTATGTTGGCATTTGTTGTTACTTCTTAAGTATTTGGGTATAAGCCTCTTGGGCTTCAAATAAGTGCTCCGTATGCTCCGATATTGTTGTTGGCATTGCTACAATTCCGTAGGCATCGTTGAAAACCCAGACGATGATGGCACTTGAACATAGCTGTTCCACTAGCACCACTAGCTCTCGACTGGCTTAGACTCTATAGGGGGGACGTATTGCGGTGGAGCAATCCTCTTTTATTATACTCCTCCATCTCCGTCTCCACCTGCTGCTGATGAAGATGATGCTTTCAGCTTTCAGACATGCGCTTGCTGGCTCCATCGTATGCTCCGAACAGCCCGCATTCAGTTCGGATTCATTCGGTTGCTCGTTCTGCTGGCACAGCTTTCGATAGATGCTAATCTATCTTTATTGTACAAAGATGTCGAGAGGATGTATATGCGAATTGTGCTTGGAGAATGGAAAGGAGAATGGGGTATGGGGAATGTGGGCACAAAAGACGTTACGACAGTCAGTTGTTTAGTTGTTCTGACTGTTTTCGGGGGCTGCTATAAATATAAATGGTCTTTGGGCATAGGTATGTATTGGATTTCATTTGGGTTCGATTTTGGTTTGAGCTTCATTTTGAAGTTTGTCTTAGGGAAATCAAGTTATATACAGAACAAAAGTAAATACATTTTTCAAGTATTATGGTATAATTGTGGTAAATAGTTGGGGTTTAGATTGTCTTTGTCCGAAATTACAGTTGCCTCTCAATTTTAAAAAGATTTTCAGCTATGAAGCAGTTCAAAGCAATTTAAACCAGAAAAGATTTACACTTACGATCACACTAGTCTTCAAAGATTTTTTTCAATATAATTCCCATTTGTTTTTCTATCTATGGTCATATATAAATACATAGTTTACATTCTATAATCACTTAAATTTAAATAAAATGACCTAATGACCACAACTTTATCAATGCCAGTTTATACATACACAAAATGTACATAACATTTACAAAATGCTGAGTCATTAGCTATAATCTGAAGGCCCATAAAATTACAACATTTTTAATTATAGTTTGAGGTTTTGAAAGCCTAATAATCAGAATAAACTACGCCCTCATTAAGCCTTATTTTTTCTGAGATTTGAAAATTTTCTGATTGTCTCCTGTAGGATATTTTAAGTTGTGAAAAGGGACAGGGTTGGGGAAGCTTGATATCTTCTCCTGATCTATATATTAAGGCTGTCAAAATTTCATAACGATCGGCTCAATAATTAACTAGTCTACCTACCGATAAAACAAATGCAACTTTATAGATATCTGGTTATTCATAAATTTCTAGTTATAGCAATAAGAAAACTAATTTTTTAACAATTTTAAAAATTATTTTTAAAAAGTACAGCGTATTTACAAGTCAATCAGGCTATAAACCTATTATAAAAGCATAGAGCAAAGGATCAATATCAGTACAACGAAGAGTATTCGCTTAATCTTCAGATCGGGTTTCCAAATGATCAAATATGCCAAGCGTTATTTTCCAGTTCCCCTCTTGTTTTTTTCCCAGCTAAAGCAGCCGAACTGAAATTTCGCAACAAAAATCGAATGGCAAAGCCAGAATACGGCACGAGAGATATAAAGCCCAGATATGGAAATGGCAATAAACTCGTAGCAGCATTGAACATACATAGGAGACGAGGGAATTGGGATTACTAAGTGACGCTGGCGTCGCTGTTAGCGTCGATGCTAGCATCGCTGCCAGCATAGAGCAATGTGAAGCCAACGAGGGCACTGGCACCAACATTGGATGAGGCAAATGGCACAAAGGAAATTACGAGGAAAAATTCAGGTCCCTATGGTGCTTTTGGGTGCGACAGCCCAGCGCATAGAATAGATATAACGAGTATAGCCGGCACACCGGTACACACACACACACACAGATACTCTAACACACACACACAGTAACCAAAAAAAAAAAGAAGAAAAAAAAAAGTGAGCTACAGGCATCACATATAGATTATAGCGCGCACAATGCGAGAGGAAGATGCAGAGATACGAGAGTCGAGATACCTTCAACTTCCATCGAGAACGAGAGGACGAGGGCAAAATCCCGGACATAATCAAAAAAGGTAATGGAAAAATACTATCGCCTGGTCGTTGCTACGTCTGTCAGGGATATATGGCATCATGAAAAGGGACACAGCGCGTTTGAGGACACTCTGAAGTTTTTACTAGCTACATAGCTGTAAGGAGGGTTGCGGTCTGTAGGGTTTGAGTTCAATATAATACATAAGCATAATAAATTCTATGGCTAAATCCTCGCTCTGTAGAAAAAGGTCATAATAGATGAGTTTATGTCAAGGAGTCTCCCTATTCCTATATATGTGTGTGTGGGTGTGCGTAGATGTGTGTATGTATGTTTATGTTTCATCCTGGTCGTTATTATTCGGTTTTTCGTGTTAAACGTAAAAAGGAAAGGTCATTTTCTTCGCTCCTTTATTCAGCTCGTTTTCGAAAGGTTGCCAAAGGGCTTACAGTACTCCCTCACACCCAATGGACGACGACCCAAAAAAGCATTTGAAAAGTTTTGCTTTTTAGCTGGACAGTCAGTCGATAGCTGCACAGAAAATATAATGTATATTAATGTCGAGTCATCGTCATCGTCAACCCAGGAAACTTAAAGCGTAACTCGTAACTCGAACCACACCATACAGAACAACATCTCAAGCCAAACAGCCAGCCACCCACAGCTATGGATGCTGTGCTGTGTGTGGTTTTATACCTTTGCTAATACTTTTATGTATATATATATATATATATATATATATATATTATGGTATATATATAAAATTACGAGTATTTTTCAACCACCAATCCAGCAATCCAATCGAATCGAACTGAACCGAACCAAACCGAACCCAAACCTTGAGCGTTACCCATTTCTATTTCTATTTCTATTTCAATTTATATTCCTTCGTTCAGCACACTCTAAGACTTTCGTATTAAAACTAATCCATCAAATTGCTTTGGGCGACCCACAACTACAACGATAATGGGTTTAACTACAACACGTTTATAGTTTATTGTTGTTGTTATTATTATTTTGTTATTTTTGTTGTTGTTGTATCTGCTGCCTTTCTTGTTATTCGTGCGAACGAACCCGAACCCGGGCAGAGCAGCAATACTTCAAGTTACAGATATACACACGTCGCAGTGGTATCAACTTCTCAGCATCTTTAAGATAGCTCTATGTATGTACTTACGAGATACATACACATATTATAAATTTATATATATACAAATGTGTGTTTGTGAATTGGAAAAGATGTTGGCGTAGAATAGATTTTTTATTTTTTGTATATATATGTATATATAGCGCATATTGAAGTTGTTTTGGCATTTCACTAACGGATATGTATAAAATATAATGACCTGGGAACCAAACAGCAGATACAGAATGTATCTTTTAGCTCACGACTGTGATTGTGGGTAGACTACTACGAATACGGAGTACGAAATATTTACGGAAACTTGTTTAATTTGGCATCATGCTGAGTATAAATTATTATTATTATTTATCGCACTATATTTGCCAAGCATATTGTGAAAAAAAGGCATTGAGGTTAAACCTAAAAGACGTGCTAATTATTTGAGATCTATTTAAATGAACATGATATTATATAAAGCTGAAAAATTAGAGAGCAGCTGCTGATAGTTTTATATAGAGTTGTCTATAACGCATAGAATAGCTAAGTTACCCGAGGTTAATTAAACTTAAATTGTTTTTCGGTAAGCTTGAATTAATGCTGATCCTTTTGCAACAACTTTAAAGCAACCTCGATAGCTGCTTTAATATAAATAGCATATATGTGTACATATAAACCAAATATGCGAGTATGTATATATTAATACGGGCATATAATATTAAGAACCAAACATAAAACACATTTACGATATACATAGAACGAGCATTGGGCGAACATAAATATTATGGAGATACATATCGAAATACACACACACTCACACACACGGATATATATATATATATATATAATATACACCAACACACTCCGACATATATCATTAAAGTATAGAAAATTGCTCGTCTGGCGGGCGCTACGTCTGAAATCCCCACAGAGCACGGCTATAGACGAGCAGAGAAAACGTTCCGAACCCGGATAACGACCCAGCAGCCCCAGCCTCTCCCCCCCAGTCCAATACAGTAGCGCTCGCTATGGTGGCTAATGGTTTGGGGGCACTGCCGAAGGGCCTCAACAGCGGTAGGAAAAACACCCCAAACATCGGATGAACTTCGGGTTTGGCATTGCCAGCTCTCGTGCAGCTAACTGACTGACTGACTGACTGACTCGACTGACTGACTGACAATCGCTTTGTTGTTGTCTCTGCTGCGACGTATTTGCTTTGCACGTCTGACGCTGACGCTAACGTCGACGTCGACATCAAGAGGTATTCTGCCCGTCCTTGCCGCATGCCTATCCCCTGCACCCTGCCAGTGCCCTGGCTTACCATTTGCCCATGGCTTGGCTTGGCTTGGCTTGGCTGTGTCTTGCTTGCTCGGTTGGTTTTGGTTTTGGTTTGCCTGGGCTTGTTTGGGATTAAATATTTCCTATAGATGGGAAAAACGAGTCGGTCGGGTCGGTCGTCGAGTCGCTGTGGCGATGTTGTCGCTAGTTTCGTATACTTATTTCACTTTGTGCTGAACGTTCGTCCGGAGCGGTTCTCACAGCGCGACGCAACGCTTCTTGTTTGCCACAACAATTTTTTGATTTGATTCGATTTGATTTGATTTGATTATTTGGCATTGCTTTAGTTCTTGCTTTTTTCGGGGCACTCGAGCGCCCACAGCGCCAACACATATATATATAATAAAACGATTATCGGAAATCGCAACCAATACCAAATATAATAATACGAGTTTATAATCGTCGTGCAACAATCTTCATTCAAGTGAGGTTCATTCAATAATCGCATGTTTGTGCGGCAAGCGGCACACTCAGCTAAAGTGAGTACCACTGTGCGAATGTGTAATGTGTGTCGTCTCGTCTCGTCGATGTAAACAAACGGGGTCTTGAGATTCTGCCCGGCCGCTGCTTGTAGCTCTGCCAGCCAGCCTGTTGTTGTTGTTTTGGTTTGTGTGTGTGCAATTAAAAAAGCGGCGCGTCGCCGTCGCAGCTCCCGGCATCGCAGCTGTGGCAGCGGCAGCAACAGCAGCATTTGCATGCCACACGCGGTGGCAGCCAGCAGGCAGCAGCAAGTGTTTGTTTGTTATCGTGGGGTGGCCTTTACTTAAAAATGTTTGCGGACTCGCGTTTGTTTTTGTTTGGGCTTTTTCAGACTGCGCGTCGTCTACGACAGCAACAGCGACAGCGACCGCGACGTCGACTGCGAATTGTTTTGGTTTTTTTTGTTTTGTTTTGGCCACATGAATTGTTTTGGTTATTTACTTTTTCATTTTCGCGCTTGTTTCTGTGTTAGCGTGTTATTGGGCCTCGACTTGAAAGTGAACTGTTTCTGATAACAGGACATTGACATTAAGTGCTGTTGAATTTAAGACTATTTAAGAATGATTTTCTGGATAATTTTAAAGAAGAATTGTGATATATTGTTTTCTATATTTCTATATTAAAATTACCCTCTGTAAGGATATACAAATGCCAACGAACAATCCAGCTAAGAACTCATTATTTCCAATTATACTTTCAAGATATTTCAACAAAATATCAATCCAAATACTTAAGTGGAAATACGCATAATGAGTTTGCCACATAAATACCTATAGCCTATACCTGTACCTATATATATATATATATCTGTATCTACATAAACATCTCAAGTTACCTGACGAAGACTGAATCGAAAAAACACTCAGACTATAATAAATCTCAAGCAGAGCAACAGAGAAGGGGAAACTAAAACTAAACTGAAACTGGAACTGAATTTGAAATTGGATTGTTTAATACTCCGAACACTCGAAACATAAATGGCAAAGTGGTAGTAGGTAAAACGTACAAGAACTAGTCAAACAATAGGCAATATTCGGGCAAAGAGCACAGATATACAAAGATACAGAGATACTAAGATACAAAAGATATGTAGCAACAAAAACAAAAAATAAAGAACCAACCTATCAGAGATGTAGCTGTAGATGAGACTCAAACTGAGACTGAGACTGAGGCCGGAGGCTGCCATCTATCTCATGATGATAATGATGACGATGCACGAAATTTCACGAAGTCCCAATCCCCAAGCAGCCTGACAGCGACGTCGACATCGGCAGCAGTAAGGAAAGAAGCAGTAGTAACAGTATAGGCAACCATTATTTAGGGTGAGTGAGGAGGATTTAGGGCGCGGAACAGGGAGGACGACGACTCAAGGCGATTAAGATAAAGTGCCAATCGATATAAGGGAAAGAAAGGCAGGCAAGCAAGCAGCGCTAAGCTGAGCTGAACTGAGCTCAACTAAACTAAAACTGAACTGAACAGAACAGAACTGAACTGAGAAGAGCAGGGCAACAAGATGTATTCAACATCCACAGCTCGAGAGACCGAGCTATGTGTATATAGCCCCAGCGACGACATAAAAGGAAATATAAAACCATTTATAAAGCAAGTCAGTCAGGGGAGATTTGAATTGGAATTGATGGTGTAGTGCACTCGACTACAAGTATATGTATGTATCTATGTCTCTATCTGTTTGTCTATGTGTGTGTGTGTTTGCACACACGAAGCATAGACGAAGTACAAAACCGCTTCGTTCGTTTTATGTCAAGGTGCAAGTATCTTCAAGATGCGAAGTGGAAGGGTTTTTTTCGGGCTACAAAACTTTTGGCTGCCAACTAAGTTTCCGGCATACAAAAAGTTAAGGCCAAAGTAAAGTGAACAGCTGCGACAGTGAACCACCCCTAAGCTACATAGGACTGACTGAAAGATAAAACCCAATTCCGTAAATCCCAGCTAATGACCTGCTCTTGGCTAGGGGAGAGAAGCGCAGCGGAAACTCGATACGATTCGATATGACTTGACTTGATTCGTATAGCGAATCTTGAAACCGATTTTTATTTTTTTTATTAAGAGAAAACGGACATTGCTTTAGGTATTAAGTCATCTTACACCATCCAAAAGACGGGTTCTCTGACTCAGGCAGGTGGGCTGTTCGGAGGCATCATTGTAGCTAGTATATATATTGGTTTCGGACTTTGAATAGTGACTCAGCAGAGTATTACCCTCAATCTGAAGAAGGCGGCGGAAGGCGCGGCCAAGTCGTTCACTTTAGTCAAGTGCTGCTGTTGCTAGCAGCAGAAGCAGCAGCAGCAGCTATCTGTATATTTGTATCTTTAGCTGTAGCTGTATGTGTATGGCTGTATCTGTGTGCATACTCTCCGATATGGGTATGGGCGCTTGGGTGCTCCCATAATGGAGCGTTCGACGTCCGACTGGTTCTGGTTTTGGGGGCTGCGACTTGGGACTGGAAAACGTATCGATTTCTGAAGGCGTACGCATCGTTGGCTCAGCAGCGCTTCAAATTTATCAACAGTTTTATGATTTTAGATGTGTGTGTGTCTCTCTATGTGTGTGTGAGAGATGATGATGGTGTGGTGTGCTCGTATCTGTATCTTTTAGCGGGGCATGGCGCTGTCGTATTGCTATTATATATTCAAACTTTCTGAAGTACCCTAGCATATACGCATTGTACAGATACAGATACATGCGTTTATTTTGACTGTGTGTGCGTGCAGATGGTATTTCTTCATAGACCGAGGTCAAAGCGATTATAAATACACAGATACATTTATTTTATTTTATATTATAGTGTATATGTATATATAGAGATACTCGTTCAATATAATGCGTCATGTGTTGGATCTGACTGATCTGACTGTCTCCAATGCTTGCTCATAGATTTCAATATAATTTTGTAATTGTTTTTGTCCTTCTGGGTAATTTCGATTGAATCATTTTGATATTAAAATTGGGGGGTTTTTAAACAAGAGCGTCTGAGAAAAAGTCCCTTAATTAATATGGTTGAATTGGAAGGTTAAATTTGAAACTAATATGGTAATGATATTATTTAAGCGTATATATATTTCTAAATATATGAAATAAGCTCCATTATGATGCAGGTATATGTTGAATTCTGTTTTACAGTAAGAATCGATTTAAACAAAGTTTAACACGGAAAGTTTTAAAGAATTTACAAAAATGAACTACATCGTCTATTTCCATTCTTATAATCTTCGTCTTTTCTTTGTGGGGGTGGGCGGTTTGGGAGGAGTATAGTGATTCGAACAAAAGTTTCTTAGTTTTTGATGTTGATTAAGCACAAAAAGTTTTATTGAACAAATAACTTTTTATTTTGAAAACTTTTTAACTTTCAATAGGGATGCTTTGAAATTCCAAGCTTTAAGTTCATTGTATTTTATGCAATTTAAAGCTTTAGTTACTTCAACAATATTCACACACAAATATGTATTTAAATGTGTAATTAAATATTACTAAAATAATACTCGATTTATTATTAATATTTAACCTATTAATAGTTCAGATAACAGTTGTAAATTTTCGATTTGAATTTAAAAATGTAATCGATAACAATTGTAAATTGGATTATCTACTCAATATTCTAATCGTCTGGCGTTGCCAGATCGCACGCATCAAGACGCGGCGAAATTCAAAGCAAAGACAAGAAAACAAACGCAGGACAAAGCAAACGAAAAATAGACAAATTTTGTACTTTCTGCAAAGTTTTTTTTAAATATTGTTATTAATTGCAAAAAAAATAAAACTAATTGTTTTTAATTTGTGTTCTAAACTAATAATATTTCATTTCTGTTCTAATTGCAGTTGTCTGTTTTAATTTTTATGTTCTGACTGGTATTGGCGGGCATTTTTGCAACGCCAACAAAACATCATATACAATTAGGGGCGTAAATAATATACCCGTTATGCCGACTATACGGCGCTGCTGCATCATCGGATGCCTGTCGAATTCAAGACAACACCCGAGCATGCAGTTCTTTGCCTTCCCTCGACCGGACAATCCCTTCCACAAGCTGTGGAAGGAGGCATGCCACGCATCGTTGCGACGCATTATACCATTCAAGAAGCCTGTGGTCTGTGCATTGCATTTTGATCCCAGTGTGCTGGGTGGACGACGGCTGCAGTCGAATGCGCTACCCACGTTGCGACTGGAGGTGCCCTCCAATCTGGAGGCCGTGGAACAGCAGGCCATGGTCGAGGAAATCGAGCGAAGTCGCAAGTGCGCATATATCAATGCCGTTGTCTACGAATGGCTGGTGCGTGCCAACATTAATCCTCAGCTGCGTGGCAGCATCACGCATGGAATGATCAAGGACAAGGCCGATAATGCACGCCAGGTGATTGGAAGCACATCCTTTATAGCGGACAATCGTTGGCTGAATCGATTTCGGGAGACACATTTGCAGGGCTTTGCGCAGAAGCTGGCCACAAATCAATTGAAACCGATGGGCACATCGCTGTGGATACCGGACATTGTGCAGGATTTGCAGCATTTGTTTCCGCCGGCCAGCGCGGAGCGTGTGGCCAAACTGGAGGAGATGCCTGAACAGTATATGAACTATATGCAGCAGTATGGCGAGTACGAGGAGGATGATGACAGTATGGACATCAAGGAACAAAGCTATCAGGAGCAACAGCAGCAGCAACATTATGCGCTGCAACAACAGCATCTGCAACAACAGCAACAACAACAACAGCAGCAGCCGCATCCTATGAGTCAAGCTTGGCCGCCTTTTCCCGGCCATCCACATGCCCATGGACATCCGCACCCACATCCGCATCCGGGCTTTGGCAGCTTTAATGATTACTACTTTGAGCGCCATCAGCAGCAGCTGCAACAACAAATGCAGCAACAACAACAGCAACTGCAAGCCCACTTCCCACCGCCACACGTTGTGCCAGCACCTGGTGCATCGCTAACGCCACCACAGTCCAGAGAACCGTTTCAACCACAATTGCCGCCAAATGCACCACAGCAGCGTCTCAGCCCCTTCCAGCCCGTGCAGCTTGCCAAACGTCCTAAACTGGAATCACCGGCCGATGATGAAGTACAAGAAATCAATGCCTCAGTTACTGTGCGTGAATCACCGTTGCCGCTACCTGAATCCACAGCGGAGGTGCACCAGCGCAGTCCGAGTCCCAAGGAACAGAACAATAATAGCAACGGCGGACGTGACAGCGCCAGCAGCAAAGAGAATGCACCCAAAACAATTGAATGCATTAGCGGCAAATCAACTCCTGTGCTTTCCATCAAAGGCAGCAGTCCACCCGTCACAGCTACAGCCACAACTTCATCCGCACCAACCTCGCCCAAGAAGATTAGCAATGGGAAAGGTAGCGGTAGCGGCAGCGGCAGCAGTTCCGGCAGTCAAACAAATGGACATAGCTCACCGGAGCCGGATCCAAGCGGTCTGGCTAATGTGCTCAAGGAACTCGACAGCTACACTCAGGCACTTGAATATTTGAAACCTCTGGAGGATTTTGTGCTCTTCAAGGAGAATTTTCGTGCCATTGGGTTGTTATCGCAGCTTGAGCTGGTACTGCGCAAGGGAGACAAAGCGACGCTCATTGAGGGCTAAACTGAGCTCAGTATGACAAAAGCACAACAAAAAAAAAACACAAATGTGATGAACAGTGTACATATGAATTAGCCAATTACTGAACTAGTATTAATATTGTCTTTCCATAATTTGAATTAAGTAACTTGGCCAGACAGCAAGAATCTGTGGCCATCTGATTTCAACTATGCGATATTCAATGAGATTAAAAATAAAAATAAAGCATTAATTTATTTAAAACATTAAACTCTGTTTCCAAAAGTTGTTTAGGATATAGATGGACGTATCACAAAGTTAAGAAAGCTATTATTATTATTATTTATTAATATATTAATATAAGCAATTCCTCGTATATTTCGCTGCTCGTGGGTTTCAAAAAACAACGGAAATCTGAGCAAACATGTCTGGCAACGCCAATAAACTGCTCGCTTTTTACAGCACTGTTGTCGTTCGTTGTGAATGACTCAAATGATAAGCAAAGGAGAAGAAGCAGATAAATAAATAAGCAGCTGGATTTTGCAAATCAACAATACGTTAATAGAAATAAAATAAAACCGACAAATGTCACTTCTAGAGCAATATGAGCAGCAGTATGCAGCAATAATTGCTGAAATAACTGCACATATTGGACGATTGCAGCAAACTCCAAGTGAGTACGAAGGGTCGTAAACATATTTTAGCAAGAAATTTGATAACTAGCCCACGTACAGCCGAACGTAATGAACTATGCAACAAAATCGATGGTAGCCTGTCGGAGGCACAGGAGCTGCTGGAACAAATGGGTCTGGAAGTGCGCGAACTAAATCCCACTCAACGCAACAGCTTCAATGGCAAACTCCAAGTGGCCCAGGCCGAGTTCAAGCGCCTGCAAACAGAATACAAACAAACGAAGGAAAAGCGCTTACAGGGCAGTGACTACACAACGCTGGACTTGAGTGGCAGCGGTGACTACTACGAGGATGTGTCCATAAACAATGATCAAAGGCAACGTCTGCTGGAGAACTCTGAACTCATTGAACGCACCGGCAATCGCCTAACTGAAGGCTATCGTGTAGCTGTGGAAACTGAGGCTATGGGCGTACAAGTGCTAAACGGTAATAGTTATTGTATTCGAAGTATGTATAAATATTAAATAATTTTGTTAAATTTATATTCTAGATTTACATCATCAACGCGAGACGATGCAGGGCGCACGCGCTCGTCTGAGGGAAACGAATGCCGAACTAGGACGCGCCTCCCGCACCCTGAACACAATGATGCTGCGCGCATTGCGCGAAAAGGTCGTGCTCTATGGTGTGGGCGTTTGCTTTGTAATTGCCGTTGGCGTCAGCCTTTATTTAACATTTGCTCCAAGCACCTCGGCGGCTACGTCATAGTCTTTAGTTTGATTGTAAATTATATACTAGTTTCTTTGAAAGACGATGGCGCATTCCTTGTTGAGAGTATTGTTTATTTATTTATAGCATTAGTTTCAATTGCGAGTTATCAAACGATGTGTGGTACTATGTTAGAAAAAACCTCTAATGGCTAGCACAAGCCCTAAATAACTACCACTCTTAAAATACTATGACTTACGCCCTATTAATGTTGATGAATGTATTTTAATCAAACTTGTTCATGAGCTCTATCAACTGGGCGTATATATATATTAACTATATCATATATTAAATATTACGTATTCGGACGTTTTAGCATTAAAATTTAAATGAATATTTACAAATAATAAAACTAACCGAAAAATTCATACATTATAGAATTGTTTGTTTCAATAAATAAAGCAAATTAATCAAATGCATTTCTGCGTTGCATTGAGTTTAGCATTGAACTCCCCAACTAACTTAGCCAAACTCAATGTTCCCCAACTGCTAGCAACTACAAGAAGTGGCCTCCTCGTTGATTTCCACATCGTTGGCCTTGTCAATTTGGAAACTCTGGCGTTCGAGCGCTTGAAGCTCCATTTTGGAGCGGTTGGCCTGTACCAGCTGACGCGATATGTCTTGAAACATATCCTCGATGCCCGCACCAGTGCGACAAGACGTCTTATAAGTAGAGCTGATCAGCATATGGCACTGCTCACAAAAGGCTTGCACTTCCTCATCAGTCACCTCCGGCTCACGGCCTTCCAGATCGCATTTATTGCCGCATATAAAGATTTTGGCATTCTCTGCATATGTGACAATATCAAGCAAGTGCTGAGATAGCGAGTGAAACGATGCAGCATTGTCCAAGGCAAATACCAGTATAGCACCCTCTGCAAACTTGTAATAGGACGAGGTCACAGACGCCACACGTTCCATGCCACCAGTGTCCCACAGTTGCAGCTGTCCAATGTATTGTTACTCAGTCGCTATTAGGTCACAATTTGATACAAGCACACTCACATTTATTTGCTTCTCTCCTACATTGTACTGCCGATCAATATGATCCAATCCCAGTGTAGATTTGCGGCCTGTTTCGGTAACAAATGTGTTGTTCGTAAAGCGTCGAAACAAGGAGCTTTTGCCAACACCATAGTCGCCGCATAGAATAACCTTTTGCTTGGGTATGCGTACCGTTGCCATGACGCTCTCAAGCACAGCTTTGATTTGTTAAGTAATATAATTAAATTAACTCCCACTCACACCTACTAGACTCAATAGGAAAAACAATCTAAAAGGTAAACAGCTGTTGTGTTAACTTAACATAAGTTTAACATTTTTTTAAAAGCAACCAATAACAGCAACACTTTTAACGGCGACGGCGAATTAAAAAGGCTGGAAATTTTGTTCTTTTAAATCGAGAAGAATATAGTTTCTTGAAATCGAAAAGCCGGGCAAACATGTTGCATAAATCGAAAAGCCGGGTAATATTTCTGCTTGATTTGATAGCCAGATTTTACAGTTATTATCCAGTGCTGGACAATTGTTGGCTGCTGTTAAGCATTTTGCAGAGCTCTGTATCGATAACGGTTAAAAAGTATATTGCACAAAAATCGCTTTTAAACGCAATTATCACACCAGACTTTGGAAGGATTATCTTTAAAATGGGATTGTGGCTTCAGACAAATGCATATTCAAGTGCAACCGCCAAAAGAAGAATGATGCAATTCGTACATTACTAATATTTTTGGTTTGTTGTGCTGCTTTAATAAATGGTAAGGTGAAGTTCTAAACTATAGATTTCAGAATTCATTCTAAAGGATGTCCGTAAATAGGCAAAACCGGATACGGACCTGGCTAGCAAGACTGGGGTTATGTTGGTGTGCGTCCAGTTGCCCACATGTTCTACTGGCTCTACTACACCACCGGCAATGTTGGACATTTGGTTGCAAGGAGGACCAGGTGGCTCATCGACAGGCCATGGCAATTTCAAAGAGCTGGGTCCCTTGCATATAGATGGCAGTTATCGCAATTAGGCCTGGGTTAAGGATATGAATGTTATTTTCATTGATAGTCCAGTCGGCACTGGTTTCAGCTAAGTGGATAATTCATCCGATTATACAAAGACTAACACACAAAATGCCTTAGATCTGGTTGAATTCATGGCAGGCTTCTATCACGGGCATCCAGAATTTAAAACTGTACCCTTGCATATATTTTCCCAAAGCTACAGCGACAAAATGGCACCCGAATTCGCTCTGGAGCTGTGTTATGCCCATAAACGAGGTAAAATTGAAAGCAACTTGGTGTCAGTGGCCTTGGGTAATCCCTGGAAGTCACACATAGACTTTGTACTATCTTGGGCGCCATTATTGTTCCAGATGGGTATCGTTGATCATGATGGCTATGATGATATTATAAACGCTGCCAACCTAACTGCCGAGCTAGTAGCAGATGAGCGCTGGGAACAGGCTACAGATCAGTGAAGAAACACATGCGCGGACCTGTGGCCAAAATATTGGGCTTACAATTCGATGCCATATGTGGATCGCAGATGGAAAGCACTTTTAATTCTCACAAAACTGATTTCATGAAACCCGTAGTACACATTGGTTAATTATCATGTAGAATAATAATGAAAGAACCTAAAATTTATTTTTTTTAAATATTAAATACAGTAAGAGAGCTGCAGGCGGCTTGGATTTGATCTGTGCCACACCCGGTGCCGTCAACTGGATAGAAATGATTAGCTGGAGCAGATGAAATGAATATTTGGCGGCACCACGCCATGGCATCATCGTGAATGGCATATTGGAGGGATATGAGAAGACGGGCGGCAACTTTAGCATGATCTAGATAAATAGAGCGGATCATGGTGTACCAGCTGCACATCCTGTTGCTATAAATCATGTCTTGGTTGAGTTAAGTATAGAACATAAATAAATTGTAAAGTTGAAACTCATTACAGTTAATTGAAAACGAAATACCAATTTATGCAAGGCCATGATAAGCGACCGCAATCGCAAATGTTAATTAAAAACTAGCTTAGAGTCTTCATCAAAATTTATGAAGGTGATATTAGCAAAAAGTGACAAAAGTCACAAATACTTAGGATGGCACACCAACTTATCTCGTCAAGCGTCTTAAAGACTCGTAAGCGAAAGCGATCATAGGCTCGCCCCCACTTATAGATTAGAAATTCTTTGTCTACCGCTAGCTTACTTTCTGTGCTTTGATTTTGACCAACAATCAGATGGTAACCAAACTCCTAGGTGTACGGTCGAACTGTCTTGAAGTCTCGTTGCTGAAACTTGTGTAAAATGTGTCGTCTTCTAATCAGCTTTGCGGTGCTTCTGGCCCTCTTCGGCTTCGGTGCTGTAAACGGTGAGTGGAACTTGAATAAACTGGCCTTAATTGGCAGACTACCAACTGTGTTTTGCCAAAGACAGAGAACCTCTTTATATTCAAAGCAGGTGTTAATGACAAACATGATTCATAGCATTAGTTTCAAAAAGAACTATCTGCGAATTAGTAGACTAGAACTTGTTGACTGACCTCACAGTAGGTTTATAAAGTGCAAATCTTTAGCTTTTCCCTTCAATCAAGAATCAAGATAGTTATAAGTATGTTTATCTTATCAAAGAAACTGATATCAATACACACGACACTCGAACAGATTTTTCAGCTTTAGATTGAAGATTTCAATTGAAACCCCTTCAGATATCTTCATATTAGGTAATTAAATCTAAAAAACTTAATTACGCCTAAAAAAATAGACAATCTGATAACGTTTTTTTTTTTTATTGCACAGCACGCACAGGCTATGGTCCTGGAGATCAGGACTGGGGCTTTGTTGATGTACGCCCAGGTGCCCACATGTTCTACTGGCTTTACTACACTACCGCCAATGTGTCCATGTACACGGACCGCCCCTTGGCCATTTGGTTGCAAGGTGGACCAGGTGCCTCATCGACGGGCTATGGCAATTTCGAGGAATTGGGACCCTTGCAGCTAAATGGCAGTTATCGCAATTGGACCTGGGTTAAGGATATGAATGTTATATTCATTGATAATCCAGTGGGCAGTGGTTTCAGCTATGTGGATAAATCATCCGATTATACAAAGACCAATAAGGAGATCGCCTTAGATCTGGTTGAATTCATGAAAGGATTTTACAACCTTCATCCGGAATTCAAAACCGTGCCCTTGCACATTTTCTGTGAGAGCTACGGAGGCAAAATGGCGCCAGAGTTCGCCCTAGAGCTATATTACGCCATCCAACGCGGTGATATTAAGAGTAATCTGACAACGGTGGCTTTGGGGGATCCCTGGACATCGCCCATTGATTCCGTACTTGCCTGGGCTCCGTTCTTGCTGCAGTTGGGCATTGTTGACCAGGATGGACACGACAAGATTGAGGCATCAGCTCTGAAGACCAAAGAGTTGGTTGACAAGGAGAAATGGACTCAGGCTACATTGCAATGGAGCTCCACGCAATCGGTGGTGTTACGCGAATCAAAGGGCGTTGATTTCTACAATGTGGAGACCCCAACCCGTGGCGATAGATTCCTGCGGCTATTGGATACAATGACCCAGGAGGGTAGGTCTCTAATTGCATTTGTACCTATCGATTCCTAATCAGAACTTTACAGAGCGCATGTACCGCACCCTGGTGCATTTCGACATTGATGAGAATCGCGATAAGATCCTGGAGGACCTCATGCGCGGCCCCGTTACAAAAGCCCTCAACATTACAACTGGCGTCAAGTGGGGCGCCCAGAGTAGCTCAACCTTTAACAAACTGATGGGAGACTTCATGAAGCCAGCCGTAGAAATTGGTAAGGCATATATAAAAGGCAATTTTAACGATTTCTATATAATTCGATTTTATGTCTTTAGTTGAGGAACTTTTGAATAAAACCACCGTCAAAGTGGGCGTCTTTTCGGGCGGCTTAGATTTGATTTGTGCCACGCCTGGTGCTGTAAACTGGATTGCCGATATGGAATGGGACGACAAAAAGGCATATTTGGAAACTCCACGCACTGGTATTAATGTCGATCGCATTTTGGAGGGTTACGAGAAGACAGCTGGTAACTTTAGCATGTTCTGGGTCAACCGGGCCGGCCATATGGTGCCAGCTGACAATCCCGCTGCCATGTCACACATTCTGCGCAAGTATACCCATTTTGGTTAGTTGGAAACAATTTAATTGAATTTTCTTAAAAAGTGTTATCAACTTGAATAAAAGTATTAATTGAAAACTACGACTACAATGAATCTATAATTATGGTGGAAATATCTTTAAAAAATTTAAAAAAAATAAATTTAACATTTTTTAAAATTGGAAAATAGGTTAATTTTAGCAAAGAAATATTTATATATGCAAAAATTCATATTTAAAAATTTTACAGTGTCGATACTCGATATTCAAAAACAATTTCATCTGAAAATCAATTTTGTATTATCAGTTGTGAAGTTTTTGTTATATTCTTATCATTATTTTTGGAGAATGTTTTTGGTACTTAACGACTTTTTTTTATTATTGGCAGAAAGAAACAGTGAAATTCATTAAATCAACATATGTCAGTTCCTGTTATTAATCACTATATAAATCACCCACCAATATACAGTGGATATTTTAATAAATTTCGGCCATAAAAGGCATAAAAATAATTAAATAAAAAATAATCTGAATAATTATAAGACAATTTGAATAATTTCGATAGTACTATCGATATATGTGCATTTTTTTTAGTCTGTTGCCCTGGTCATTTACCGCAAAGTTGAAAAATGCAAAATGAAGTGTAAAATAAAATTGTTATTTTTCCGTGCTTGTATTTATTCTATGGCAACTATAAAACGAATCGAAGAAATAAGGTGATCTATATATGTACTGCAGGATGTGATCCATGCTCCATACAAGCACTTTGTGATCTTGCGCTTATCAAATTAAATTCGTATTATCAGCTGTAAAGTTCTCGCATGCGCAGTTGCAAAGCGAGAGAGGATTTTTCAATGAAATACAAAATTACAACCCTCTTTTCCCGTGTAACGACCTTCCATATGCATGAATGCATGTGTGTGTTGACATTATCTGACGCAGTTCGCAGTCCGGTCTCCCTCAATACTCACACACTCACATATTTACATCAATACACACACACACACGTTAAAGTTGCGCGCTGCTTGAGCTTATCACAAGCTCTCCGCCGGCGCAGAAATGTGCTCTCAGTGCGCATTCGCGCTCACAGAAACAGAAAACAGAATGAAAACAGCAGCCGCTGGCAGCGGGTGGGCAGCTATTTTTATATTATTGTACGCCGTGTTCTAGTCGAGGAAAAATTAAAAACAATCGCACACGTGTGCGTATGCGTGTGCTGCGCATTATAATAATTAACAATAACAATTGAAAACAACAAAATAAAGTGCATTACAAAAAACATTGTGAAAAAACGCATTAAAACGAAAGTAAAAAATCAACAGCAACGGGCGACGTTTAGTTGCTGTCAACGCGCATAATCGTAGCCATCGCGGACGTACACACACACACACACACATGCACAGGCACCAGCATACATGTATTTACATGTATGTATGCATGTAACGGCGCAGTGTGTATGAGAGAGTAAGAGTACCAGGGCACAGGGTGAGTGAGCGCAACAGACAAACAACAATATGAACAACGAGCAATTTAAATAATATAAATGTGCAATATTTTAGGTGAAATTCTTAGAACAATTGTAAATACGAAAACTACAACAAGAAGGAGAAATTGGAGCAATGCGTGTGCGCGACAAACGTAAGCAGCAAAAGGAGCATAAGGCTCAAAAAGGCAACGTTAAGCCGAAGGTAAGTAACGGCGCCTCAATTTGTGGTACACCAATTCAATACTGATCCCAATTCGAATTGAAAGTTTATGCTAATTATTTCCTCATTGCAGTCCACAGATGCTGAGCCGAAACCAGGAACCCAAAGTAAAACGACACCCACAGCTACGCCAAGTGCGGGAAATGGAACAACAACAACAGCAGCGCACCAACCGCCCACCCTGCCGGCCACAGAGAAGGTTGCATTTGACAATCGCATCAAACGTAAAAATGTTTTGGCTTTAAATGAGAAGGTGGCCGCTCTGCGGGAATATGATCGCCAGCCGGTGTACAAGCATGTGGGCCGCATGTTCAACTGCAGTCCGGATCAGATAAAGCGGATTGTGCAACAGAAGGAGGAGATATTACGGGCCTGGGAGCAGCGCACCAGGCGTAGTCAGGATGCCAAAACGCAGGAGCTGAAGGTGGTGCGAGTGTCGATGCTGGCCAAGGCTGTCTACGTATGGATACGCCGCATGATGTACTACAAGGACTTTATTATATCGGACGGACTAATACAGAAGATGGCACTACAATTCAAAAGCTCAATGGGTCTGAATAACTTTTTTCCGCATCAGGAGTGGTGCGACAAGTTTCGCACCACATACAGCATACAGCACAACGATACGAAGCATCTAAAGATTGGCTACACGCAGAGCTACTCGGTGCAGATCAATGATATTGCCAAGGACGTCATGTCCCAGTGCACTCCGGCTGCTGATCCTGTCGACGATAACGATGATGATGCTGGGGATGCCAGCCTTACCACAGTCAGCGGCAGCAGTCATGCGGATGCAGATGAGGATGACGGCGATGTTGATATTGATGGTGGCGGCGATATTACCGATCCTGACGAGGATCAGCATGAAGATGTAAAGCCCTCAATCAGTGATCTAAATAAAACGCGCGTGCTGCAGCCACTGCCGCAGCTAGTGCGGCTGCCGCAGGTGCCGCCAGGCACCTCACAAAAGGTGCTACTGGCCACGCCCATATTGCCGCCTGGTGCTGCAACTGGCGGGGCACAGACTATGACAATTATACCGCTGGCCACGCTGGCGCAGAGCATTACACAGCGACCCGCGCCACAGCCGCAATCGCAACCAAGGCCTTGCATACCGCCGCCCATGCTGGATATTAAGCAAGAGATCAAGGTGGAGCCAAAAGACGCTGACGAGCTGGAACAGAGACACGATGAGGAGGAGCAGCCAAAAGCGGAGGAAAAGCAAGTTATTGATGAGGAACCACCTGTACACATCAAGCAGGAACTGGACAGTGATGGCGAACTCCTCGATGATGATGATGATGATGCCAATGGAGGCCGATCCAGTGTTACCTCATTGGCCGAAATTCTGGCTGCCAATGTAGATGATGAGAAACAGTACATTGAACAGACACGAGCACTGCGGCAACGCAAACGCAGTGTAAGTCCAGGCGGAGATCTTGCCACGCCCATGTGCATACTGCCGCCCATGCCCACCCTAACCAAAGCGCCGGCACAAAGTCAGCAAGCGGCAAAGCGTCCACGCCTTCACGATGACAACAACAACGCGGGCAGCAGCCAATCCATAATCAGCTGTGCCGAGGCGCGCAAGTACCTGAAGCTGCTAGAGGAGTTTGCCCTGTCCAAGCAGAACTATCGCCTGATTGGACACATTTCGCGTGCCGATGAAGCCATGCGGGAGATGGCCGATGAATAGAATTAAATATATAAATGTAATGTTAACAAGGCTTAGTGTGTAGCACATCTAGAAGATGCAATTGGATGCAATCAATCATAGTATATATATATATGCATATGCATACATGTATAATTTGTACTTTTACCAAATATAACAAACCAAATCTAGCACCTACACACACCTCTTTGTATTACTCACATCTCACATGGCGTATAATTGTCTGAGTGCGTGTGTGTGTGCCGAGATAACCGTGCCCGGGGCACAGAAAGTCCAAATATATGCGCCGTCTTTCAGTGCGCATGTCTGCCCTTAGTTGGTGGCCAGCCGTGGCAGCGGTTGCTGCTGACGCTGCTCTCTGCCGCTCGCTCATTTCGGCGCTGTGTGCTCACCAACACAGGCGCAGTCTGCAAGCTTATGTATGTGTGTGTGTGGTGGGTGGTGGGTGGAATGCAAGCAACTGTCAACTGTTGCACAGGGTGATGTCGGTACAAAAATTCGCCAAAATATAAACATACTAATGACATTGCTGCATTTGGCTTGACACAACAATTAGTGAATATATTATTATGTTTATTATAATTAATAAAGCAAATAGTGTACATACAAAGATATTATGTATGCTTGTGCATATTTGCATATTTTGTGCATCATGCAATATCCGATTCATTAATAGACACACAACAGGGGCTCATCATGATGTATTGTGTTTAAATTGTTTGTTTGGGCTGCCCAAGTTTTTACATATTCATAGATGACCGGTGTAAAATGTATGTAAATCAATCTGTTGTTTCTTTTGTGCGCATGTCTGCCCTTAGCCGCGGATTTGGTCTGGGCAGGCTCATGCTCTCCGCACCGTATATAAATGTCTGTAACTGCTGCTCGCCTGCACATGCATTTATTTACATACACACATACATGCTTATGTTACTGTGGGGTAACGAGCAGCAAACAGCACAGGGTGTTACTGGTTATGCTGGAGCGCATTAAGTATAAATATTTCTATCATATTTTCCATAAGTTAATCTACTATTTAAAAACATATTTTAACCCCATCTTCAAAACAGCATTGCATATTTTCGTTTTTTGATGTACGCATTTAATTATCATTCTAAGCAAATATTCTGCCATATATGTATACATATACATTACTATACAAATACATATGTATGTATGTGTGCACGTTGATTGATGCCATTCCAGCAACACATAAGTACACATATACCCAATCATACAAAAAATAAACTCAAAAACAAACTTGCACACACACACAATTACAAATGCTCGCAGCACACAGACACGAAACTAATCAATCAATCAATCGACAACAAGCAACGCTCGCAGAGTCACACATCCAACGTCATCGTCAGTCTGTGATTGGCGTTGCCACGGTAAGGTCGTTCAAGCATACATATGTAAATACAAATATTTTAAACCCAAAGAGTAAGACATGAAAATTAAAAACTTAACATTTATATGTACATATGTGCACATCATAATAATAATAATTCTTTTTATAGTTTGCGCAAAACTTGAATTTTGTGGTTAACAGTGCTCTGTTAGCACAAACAAATTTCTATCACGTGAACTTGGCTGCGCATGCAATGGCAGGGATGCCAGATCGTTTTATTGCTAGTAAGCGACAGTTTTGGCGCGAGTTTATAAAACTCTATCAGCAAATGCCAGAATTGTGGGATGCACACCATGCCGACTATAGAAATAAGGAATTGCGAAATGAATCGTACGAAGTTTTACAAAATAAGATGAAAGAGATACAACCAAATGCAACGAAAACCGATGTTGGGCGACGCATCAACATTTTTCGCACAAATTACAGACGAGAACAAATGCGTATTTGGAAACAACAAGAATCGGGGCTACAAACAGACCTGTGCAGGCCGACCCTATGGTTCTACGACAATATGAGTTTTCTGTTGACACAAGAGTCCTTTCAGAGTAGAGCAAAGAGGATACGTGGACATGCTAGCGTTAGAGGAAAATCAACTCGTGGCTTTATAAAAGATGAGGTTTGTATTTCGATTTGTATTATTGCTTTTTTTCTACCATTATTTTTGTTACCGACTCATGTAGCACACTTTCGATCCATTGGACCCTGACACAAAAGCCTTGCCATTTAAAATAAACGTCAATCCAGAGACTACAGCATCAGAGTTTGACGAGAGTTTGCTGCTCAGTCCAAAGATTGAAATATTGGAGAGCGAGCTAGAAGCGATGACAACCGAAACAACACCAAATGAAACTCTTAAGATCAATAACGCTGATACCAGCGCGTCGGAATTTAATGAACCACCATCCTGCTCTACCTCAGCAACTTTAACTGTAATGAACGGTCCAACGTCTCAACAATCAACACAACTTATAAGCGAGGCTTCCGAGGCCCTAGCCAAGTCTTGGGCTATACAGTACGATGAAATGGCGCCTACGCAGCGAATCTTGGCACGCAAGGCCATTGCTGATATTCTGTTCGAGGGCTGCATGGGCAACTTGCGCTTCAATCGCGGTATTCAAACAAATTACCAAATTCAAAATTTGTAAATATGTATACTAAAAATAAATTATTATATTTTGTGTTTAAGAATCTCACTTCGTTTGTGTGTGATTTGTTTAATTTGGCGACATGTTTAATAATTCGTTTAGTTGCTATTCAAATAGTTATTATGTACTATAATAAATAATAATCATTGAGCGCAAATTTTGCTATTATTTACGGCCACCATCAAAGGCATAAGATGGAAAGTTCCCATAGCAAAACCTACTTTCAGAAAAAAATTATTTTAGAAATCAACATCACCCTCATAATTTTCAACCTGGTCGATTACTTATATAACATGATAAATTTAAATAAATTGTTTCTTTTCTTTTGTAAAGACTTGTGAAAAAAATGTAAATATAATATTTATTTTATGTATAATAAATAATTTAAACTGGCAGTTTGTCAATTTTTTAAATTTCACGTGTTACCATGAAAACTATTTTTGTAGCATATTTTTAGGCATGATATAATTTATGGTACACTATGGAGCTATAACATAAATTTAACAGAGCCAGCTGCATGACAGAATTTCTAGCATATTTTCCGGCTTAGCAGAAATGTGCAATTTCAAGCGCTGTTACCAGCACTTCGACAAAAAAGCTACGATCGACAAAAAAGCTTGTGCTCTTATTCAAAAGAGCTTAAAGTACCGTACAATATGGAAAACAAATTAAAATGAGACTTCTGCGGACAAATTGAACAATGCATGCATTATATTAAAAAGGAAGTTATATCACTTACATTTATCTAAGCCATTTTTCATGTTTTGCAATATATTCGGGTTTATGCTGGTAATAATATGCACAATTATATGCACAGCCACTTTTTACTGTTGCACACTTTTATATTTCACAATATTAGTTTTATATATGTAACACACAATACATATATTCACCTTCTTGCTGGTACCACTTATGCACTTTAGCTTTATTACTATTCTTTACACTTTTCTTTAATATAATTATATTCACAATCACTTTAATAAACAATAAAAAAATTAGCAAAAAAAATTTGCACACTGCTGTGTATGTATGTGTGAGTGCAGCTCAAAGCGCGTGTGCTGCAATTTATGAATATACGAAACGAACACAAACACGAAACACACATTATTGTAAACACAGCAACAAGCGCACAATATATTAATATAACACTTAAACGACGCGACAGGTGACCCGCGACACGCACGAATTTGTCAATTTAGTGCGCCAATTTTCCGATTGCGCTTTATGCAATATGGCGCCGCTAGTGTGACCAAATGCAGTTAGCCACAAAATAGAGTAAATTTACTCAAAAGCCAGGCTCAGAAGGACTGATCGGTATTTTATTTTATATACCAAGTGTAAAACTTGTAATAAGCGAAAATGGGCGTGGTCAAACGCCCACAAACACTATCAGAATAATTTTTAAAATTCTTTTCTTAGTTTATATGTATTTAATTTACAAAGTTAACTATAAGGTGACAACTTATTGAACAAAATTTAAGATAAAAGAAGAAAGAAACGGCACGCCGAAGTTAAATACTCTTGCTATGATCTTCTAAATTATAAAGACTGAAGTAAAGAAGTACTTTTGTGCGTTAAGCAGTTCAGCGACAGTGTAACAAGCAGAGTACTTGAAATATCGGCTTAGTTCTTGCTGCCTAAAGGGTAAAAAATAGTTCGCTGATCGAATTTCGACCATTAGGCGAATCTAGACTATATTAAAACATTTCAATTGCTCTTATAATTAATTAAATAAACAGTTATCTCTTTTATTTAAAGCGCTTTCCCATGGGCTTGTGCCGACTTCATTGAAATCTACAATTCTAATAAAATGCGAAATAAAAAATCTTAATTAGCGACAGGTACATAAGTATGTGTCTGTGTGCATGTGTGCGCTGGGGCAGCAGCAGCTGTTCTTGGCCCACCCGTCCGTCAAACTGGATGCAGAGAGAGTTGCACAGCCGCCGCCCATCCGGTGATGCACTTAACGCGTTTGCAAATGATTTGAGCAGCTGTTGCCACTGCACCTGTGCCTGTCTTAATGCCGCCTGTTTGCCATTTTAAGTGTAATTTTGCTAGCCCAACCGCATGGAAAAATTCAAATGACTGTGGAAGGGGCTGACACTGGGGCTGGTACTAGCGCTGAGATTGAGATTGAGACTGGGACTGTAACTGGGACTGTAACTGGGAATGGGACTGGGAATGGGGCTAAGCCGCTGTAGCATTTTGCACCTGTCGTCCTACGCATGTGAAAATCAAGCGCAGCTTTAATTGATACAACAACATCAGCAACAACTGCAGCAGGCGAACTAGGGGCCAAAACAGGGCTGACTTCTCTAGTTGCACGTGTTTCACTGGGACTTGGACTGGGTCTGGGGCTGGGACTGTGACTGGGTTGGAACTGTAGCTAGATGCGGCAAAAATGTTGTAAGAAATGCGTGGAGCTGCGCAGCTGCCAGGTTGAGGTTGGGGTCTAAAGCAGCGCTTGGGGGAAAAGTAAGCCCTTGACACAACAACAACAACAACAGCAACAACTACAACAACAAGACACAGCAAAAGTTTTCAACCTTAAATGGGCATTGAAATTAAATGCAGCTGCTTTAATGACGCTGCTGGTTGCACTTGGTGCTTGCGGCAAAGGCAAAGGGGGAGGGGATGCGTATCAAAATGGCCTAAACAAATCTGTGAATATGGCACAAACGCTGTTGTTGCTTTTGCTGGCTGGTGGGCGTTACATGTGGCAGTTGTTGCCTGGGCGTGGCGCCACAAAATGAAATGCATGGAAAAAAAAAACTGCGCCGGTGGCCGCCACTGCCGTCTCTCTCTCAACGTGGTGGGCGCCAGTTAACAAAGAAAACAACAGCAACAACAGCAACAACAACAACAACAGCGACAACAAACTTTTGCCTTTTTGGGCCATTTAATGGGAGTTGCCGTTGCCTTTTTTGGTGCAACGAAATCAAGAAACAAAAATCTTTTTATCGCAAGTTGCTGTTGCAGTTTGTGTTGCTGTTGCTGCTGCTGCTGCTGCTGCTGTTGCTGCTCTGATGATGATGTTGTTTGCTCAAGTTTACGTTTTACGTTTATAAAAATAAATTCGTTTTATACGCCATTTGAAATGCAATTCAGGCCCAAAGAAAAAAAAATAATAATAAATGAAAGACTTAGGCAACAAACTGAGCTTTAACTGCAGCTGATGATTGCAATTTGGGACAAATAAACCTTCTGGCACGACTCAAAGTCCAATTCGTTCATCAACGTTCATAAAACTGGCCAACTACAATTGAGGTCTACATTTTCCACTCCAACTGGCCAAAGCAGCGGCTGCCTGTTGCCTGTGCAAAGGTCAATTGCGATGATGCTACCAATTGTTGTTGCTGGCGTTGTTGGCGTTGTTTGCTGCGGCTACAATTGATTGCAAACTTAATGAGAAATTTCCAATTTGTATTGACAGGCTCGAACAGTGAAACTTTTTGTAGCCGCTGTGTAAACATGCCACAATAAACAATAACAAATTGCATTTCTCACACGCGGCACGCGTCTCTACTATAAAACCAACCCCCAAAATCGCAGTCAACACTCAGGTGCATACCACGCGTTGGCTGCAACTTTTAGGGGTGAGATTCAAGGGCTTAATATGACCATTATATGTAGTACGATGTGCTGTTGCTTCACAGCGTTACAAAAATCACACGAGAACTTGAACAGTTGCTGGGAACGCGCCTGGGAACGGGCATGAGAATTGGTTGGCCAGGGTGAGCTCAAAGTCGTCATCGTCATGTGAACTGTCCCCGGCAATGCCGCACATATACATGTAGGAATTGGCAGGGGTAAATTGCTGGTCGTCCCCGCTAATGCGACTGGGAATCAACACACGCAATCTTCTTGAGCGGAATGTGGGCGCGCAGACGCAGCCGTCCGGCGTGACGAATAATGTGAGAATGAGAACTTTATTAAAACGCTGTTTGGCTTGGATTTGTTAAATGCCCTATGCCCATCAAATGCACTAAGGGGTATATTAAGATTGGGGTTTATTAAAAAACAGCTGACGTTTGAATTTTCAGATTTTGGGAAAAAAATTTTAAACTTTGGTATGTATATTGTATATAAAGTCTGTTTTTCTTAAAAATCTAAGCCATAATATCATTTTTTTTTTATTTTAATTTCTCACTGTAAAGCTATGTAAAATATTGCATACTTATGGGCATTATTTGTTGCACACTTTTGCGTCTGTAATTCCCAATAGAAATTTACAAACAGTATACAAGGCGTGTATTTTTTTGTTTTTTACAAGAGAAAACATAAAAGTTCTCAATAACAGAACGTTAATAAAATATTATCAAAGTTCTTGGCATGAAAATGAAGTTAACAGAACAAAGAGTCATTTCAGTACTTGTAAAATACAAAAAATATAAGAATTAACAAACTAATCCTTTTATAAAAATATGACCAAAAAAATCTCGATTGTTTCAACTATAACTTTAGCCAATCTGCAAATATTCAATTACAAACATTTATATATAAATATCTGTAATCTGATTCAAGTAATTTTGTTTACAGGGTATCTTTTGTCTGCACATGCCCAACACATTGTGTGCTTAGTTGTTTGGCATTACATTGTCGAAAATACTCAGTTGGTGCACATTTGGAGCATTCTTAAATTGCTGAAATACTTTTCACACGGACAGCGCTGTGTGAGAAAGCGCAACGTGGGACTGTGAAAATGAAAGCGAAGACGTAGAAGAAACAGAACTTTTGGCTCTTGGACTGGGTGATCTGGATATGGCAGAACTTGAGCGTAGTATGTTAATGAATTGGGAGCTCATTTTGGGCCGTGCGCTGCTAAACGGGCATAACAATTAAAGTTAAAGCATCGGGCACATAAATGTTGACAAGCTGATCGCACAATTTGGCAGCAGCTGAAAATGTTGTGGGGCTCTTAGCGGGATGCCTGGCTGGAGGAAACTTATGCGTTAATTAACAAAAAAGGATACACGGTGCCTTTTGATTTTTTGGGCGAAACTTTTATGGCCAATACATCCATACAGAAAAAAGCCAGCCAGCAGAGAATATAAAAAAATGTATAACCGAAAAGTTGGTTCGTTTTATAGGCCGGCGACACCTTTTAAGAGCGCCAATCGAATCAATGTTTTAACACGAGAATACCATTTCCAAAACGGGCTCATTAAGCACTGCCGAATAACCCGGATGCCACAAAAAAAATATATATAAAACTTTTTTTTTCAAAAATATATAAAAAGAAACAAAAGGGATTGCTCCGAATTCTACGAATGCTGAAATTTTGTGCGGCAGCTGCAAAAGGAATTGAAATTGGAATTGGAATTCATATTCATTTGATTTCACAATGCTGCGAAAGTGAAACCAAGCGAATCAGGCAGGCAACCAGGCAGCATCCGAGGAAGAGGCAGGTGAATGTTCATCAACAAAATGCCTCTTGCCCAAAAACTGACACACATCTTTTTTATTCAGAACGCGGGGCGGGGAGTGGGGGAAAGACAACTCGACAAGTTTTGGCAATTTGAAAATCTCTGCGCTAATTACCAGTTGGCCAGTAAGGGAACCAAGGAACCAAGCAGCTGCCTTCGCCTGCCTACCTAATTGAACTCATCAATTTGCGACCTAATGAAGTGGCAGCCAGTGGGACCCACTGGATCACTGGACCAGTTACCAGTTACCCGTTGGCCAGCCAAAAACTGTCGCCTTGCATTTTCAGGTCCAGCAATATTGCAATGCATGAGGCGTGCTCCGTTTTTCGAGCTGATCGTCGTGGCCTGATAACGGCGCATAAAACACAAAATGCCAAGTGCTTCCTGCACAGCAGCATCGTCGCTACTGTCGTCCATTTAATTAGCGGGTTAATTGCCCATGAGGCGGCACTGCCGCCAAGCAAATTTTGCATGTTGCAGTCAGCAACTTCATTAATAACTTTGCCTAACCAAGTTAGCGTTTACAGCTTCAACTGCAACTCCAACTGCAACTGCAACTCCAGCAGCATCTCTATTGCATTTGTCATAGACAAAGACCCGTTTGGTTAGTTGCTATCGAAGCTACCAATGACAAATGATATGTTGACAGCATCGCAACGTCAGCAGTTGCTAAATTTTGACACTGTCTTATCGGACCTGCGATTGCGGATGGTGAGGCACAGACGCATCTGCCACCAGATGCTCATTGCAACATATTGCGAAATTGCAACACTTGAGAACTGGTCAGGAGGGTGTAGATGCATGCACACTTACTGTGGACAACTGACAGTAGCAGTAGCCATATTTCATTGTTATCTGCATCAGCAGAAGGTCTTTAAGTGCCCTAAGTAGCTGACTTTTAAGGCGGCCCCAGCATCGATCATCATTGATTCGATTTATCAAGACATATGCGCATTTATGCGAGTTAAAAGCAGAGCGAAGTTTACAAAAAAAAAGAGAGATTTTTAGAGACAGAGAATAAGAGAAGAAATTTGGAAATACTCTTTACTCATTGAAAAAATAATTATTTTGCTTAATATCAATATAACAAGCTTTCTATAAATGTTTTTATTTTAATAATTGTACAGCTCTGGCTAGCAACTCATATATGAAATGTTCAAATTTCTGGAATTTCTATTTGTATATAAATAAAAGAAATGTAGTAAATTTATTCTAAAAAGCTACAAAAAAACTATTTTTTTTAATTATTTATAATCTCTTAACAATAAAACAAAAGGTAACAATCCAGTGCAATACATATTATAAGTTCTTTTTGAATTAAAAATATAAGTATAAATTAAATCAAAAATTAATGCAACCAAACCAAACATAAAAATTCACTTCAATTACATTAAAAATATAAATATAAAATATATAAAAATACGATATGTATTTAATAAAAAACTGAAAAAATGAAATACAAACTCTGATTATAATTTCTTAAAATTCTAATTACTAAAGGAAATTGAAAGGGAACATAGTAATTCCCCCAAATTTTAAATTTAGTTATTTAACGTTACTTAAATATTTGTTTTATATATATTGCCAGATTCTACTAAGTTCTAAGTCCCCTCTCAACCTCCCTACATATAAAGGGGTCTGAGACTCGCTTACCCCAGCGGAGACTTGATATCAACCCCTTCCAATAAACCCACCACTTCAAGCAAAACATAAAAAAGTGCAACCCTCAATAGCTTCCACACTTTTACCCCTCAAATGCCCCTGCATTACCCCTTAAACACCCCTAACATTGCCCCTCAAAGCGCCTGCGCGCATAGCTATTGCCCCTGCTCAGAGACCAAGTGGAGAGTTGCGCACGAGAGCGCAGACGCGACTTAATACGGCTCAACGTGCTGAGAGGAATGCTCAAAACGAAAGACTTAAGAAACAAACTTGTGGTTCGGCAACGCGCTTAGGAGAACGAAGTCGAATTGCTCTTTCTGTGTGTGTTTGGTGTGCTGGTGACTCAAGTGCCATGCCCAGATGCACCTCTGCGCATGCCACAAGCAACGAATTGCATTTGTAATCATGCGGAAATGATCGCGTTGACCTTTCGGCAAGTTGCAGTCTGAAGTCTGAAGTCTGCATTCTGTGTCTGTTTCTGTGGCTGTTGCTATGTTTGTGTTTTGTTGCTGTTTTCTGTGTCTGCATTCCGCGGTTGCAATCTGTGTCTGCGGCAATGCCAACTACAAGTTATGATGGCTGCTGGGCCAAGACGGTGGGCTCATCGTCATCTTCATTCTCAACCACATCTTGAGCTTTTGCTATAGCTGGCCGCGTTATTTGCATGATGTTGCGACCTTTTGATCTGCTTCGGCGTTCAGTCAATACAATTATTGATTTGTGCAGCCTTTCTCCTGGTTCAGGCCAAGCAATCGCCGTGCTTTATTGATGTGTTGCTCTGACTCTGTCTCTATCTCTGGCTTTGACTCCAAGGTGAACCTGAACCCTGTGGCCGCAATTTGCTGCTGACGTGTCTGCATTTTGTAGTTGCAATCAACTTGAACTGTGCTGAAAGATTGGCCTTCCAGGTACGTGCCGGTGCCAGAGCCAGGGCCAGGGCCGGGGGTCTGGATCAACATTGCGTGTCTGCAATAAACTCAAGCCAAACCCATTTGGACCACAATTAGTCACTCACTCAAGGGATTAACGCAGCTCATGGATCACTTTATTAAAGAGTTAGCCACGTTACAAACTTGCCACGCCGCGGCCGCTTCATATAAATGGTATTTTAATCAAAATTGTCCCCTGCGGCCGTGTATTAATATTGGGCATTATGAAAACAAATTGCACGGACAGCGGCGATGATGGCCAACAACAGTGAGGCTGCAGCAACAAATTAAAGCTGCCTAAATGTTAAACAATTTACACTGAGCCCAGACCCAGACTCAGTCTCAGTCTCATCGCGTCGCATCGCGTCGCATCGTTGTCGTGCATTAGTCAGCCAGGGTTAAGTCAACTTGCGGCTAAAACTCGTCTCCATTTTTTTGCGCAAGTTGCTCTTGGTCAAGTGGTCTGGCTAACAGGCTAACTGGCTGGCTAGCTGCTTGACTGGATGGCTAGCTGGCTGGCTGGTTGGTTGGGCCGTGGCCGGCGCGTCTCTAGTCTAGTTGATTTAATTTCAACGTCACGTCGTCATCGTCATCGTCATCGTCGTCGTCTGATTTGAATGCATTTATGTGGCCAGCGTCTGAAATTATATGAACTGCCAGCCTACCCAAACCTGACTGGGAATTGCCTTTCGAGGTCATGGGAAAACAGTTTTCAGTTCTTGTTGTTGTTGTTGTTGTTGCACACTCAGCGTTTTATTTATTTTGATTTTGCATGCAATATACAGCTGTAGCTCAAATCAGCAGTAAAAAAAGAGCTTTAAAAAGGAACAAATAAAAATTCAATTTAAAGTTTATTGTTTACAAAGCTATCGAAATTACTTAATATCATAATATCTTATAGCTTGTAAAAATATTGCAAATTATTTGCTAAAGGTTTAAGTTGAAACTTTAATTTATAAATCTTCGCAGCACACTTACATAAAAATCAATCAATAGCCCAATCTTTTTTGACTAATTTGCCGGTCCAAGCTCTGGGCATGCCAATCCAGTCTTCAAAACTTTAATCGCTGGCAATTCAAGCAAATTGAAATCCATTGAACCTTTCCAAACCAATTCAGCGCCCACAGCAGACAAGACAAATTTGGGGCTGTTAGTCGCAATTAGAGGACTTAGACTCAGACTCAGAGACTTGGTCTTGGTCTGGGATAGTGCTCCAGCTGTTGCTGTCGCCAACGCCATTGAATTTTACTTTTCCATTCCCACACAAAATTATCGACAAAAGCGAAAATAAGTTTGGACAACAAAAGACATTTGAATGCGTTTCCTGTTTCAATAGAACCCCAAAATGAACAATTCAAATTAGCCAAACAAATGTGAACGTGAGAACTTCAATTGAGCTTGAAAAGTGTTAGATAGCCAGGCAACAAGTGGCAGCAGGGATGACAGCTTGCCAGCAGGAACAATAGCTAGATACCGCAGGTAAATACACACATATCTATTATGATGGCAATTTAAAAAAAAAATATATTATATATTATATATAAAAATGGGACACTTGATGGTAGCATCTGCGTCAAAACTTCAAATTGCCTTTGTCTGCTTTGGCAGCTGGTATTTTTTGTGTGATAATTGAAAATAACTTAAATATATATTTTTTTATGTTAATTGGTAATAAACATACGCCGTAAAGATGTCATTAAAGACCACCAACAATCAAGACTTAATAATAAAACCAAACCATTTTATAGCTTACTTTTCTTTTTCACTTTTGTAAACTTGTCCTAAAAATCAAAAGTAAATAATAAAATAAACGATCTGTCTGCACAATTTGCAGCTGTGCGCATTAAAATTCAATAAAAAAATTATAGTATGAATATGAATATATATATTCATAAACACTTGCGTTTGAGTATGTGTGTGACATGGCTGCAATTAAATATCAATTAAAAAATTGCAATGCAAATGCGCACGCACCCCAAAAAAAAAAGCAAAAAAAAAATACGAAACATATCGAAAGACTTAAGGCACAAACTTCGCTGCCGCTGCGTGCTGTTCACCTTCAGACCCCTCGCAGCGTGTGTATGTTGTGTATGTGTGTTGAACACACATGAGTTTATGCATATACATACGTAAACACTTAACTCTCAGAATTTACGAGTTGGCCAGACAGACAGACCGACAAAGCGACAAACTTTATTAAAAAATTGCGATATCATTTTTAAATATTATTTTATTTTTTATTTTCGGCCTACAGTTGCAAGTTCAAGTCGTTTGTCATTTGCACACCCCGAGACGGTGACTGCAACTGCGATTTGTTGTGGCATTTGCATAAATGAATGCACCTTTAAATGGCTTCTGGCACAATTCACTTGGTGTCTGTCGGTGTTGGCTTATAGCAATCGTTTCGAGTAATTAGAATCCAGTCTTTTAATTATGTTGAAAATGCCAAGCCAAACACAGTTACTTACACACACATAACAACAGTCCGACCAGCCAACAAGTCGGCATAAATGCGCTAAATGGCTTATGTAATTGCCAGTTTAATGTTTAATTAAATGATATTGAGTCATTAAACTAATTCTGTGTGGCATTGTGCATAGCACCGCTATATACAATCATCAAGTTGCATAACTTATGTGAGCCGACTGCTGATTCTCTCAAACCAGGCCAAGAATGTGATTAACCAAATAAAATTCAAATCAATTTGCCACATTAATTATTTCAGTGCAAGCTTAGAGAAGACTTGAAATACATTTTTTATTACATTTAAATAAAAATAAATTAATTTGATTTAAGCAAATTAAAGTCATGATAAATTAAATGTTTATTTTCAATATAATTTTATACTTTAGGAATAGTTCTTCTAAAATGAGTCTATTATTCATTTAAAATAATATTTGCAAACAAAAATAATATATTTTTTTTAACAAATTTTATTAATGATACTTTTTGAAGCAGAATATTTTGTTGCCTTTGCAAATCTCAAAATGATCTGAGCATCTTTTGTTAGTGTATCTTTTGACTTCTTGCATTGATTAATTAAAAGCTCATGGAACTTTGTTGAGTTTTAAAATGAGTCTATTTTACCTTAAACATATATTATATTTATAATTACAAATATTAAGCTAGATAAATAAGAAAATTAATACTGAGAATATGAATTTTAAAAAGTTACATTTATTTTTCTAACAAACTTTATTAATTATACTTTTGAAGCAAAATATTTTGTTGCCATTGCAAATCTCATCTGATCTGAGCATCTTTTGTTAGTGTATCTTTTTTGACCGTTTCCATTTCCATTACCACATCCATCCAGCTGGCTTAAAGTACAGCCCAAAGTTAAAAGTCAAGTCACGCGGTTACCATGCCCAATGGTAGTCGAACTATTTTGCTTATCTGGTTGTCTATAACTCGTATCTGGCTGGCAGCCTGTGGCCTAAATGGCTGGCAACATTTTCAACAAGCAAAGCCAAGGATTTTGTTGCGTCTGCGTTTGCGTCCCACGGCAAAGATTTGGCGCCATTGAAATTGAACAACATGCAAAAAAAGAATTGGAGCTGCAACAGCAACAACAATAACAACAGACTGCAGTTTTGTCTTACACGGCCACGCAACTAAGACACAGAGCTTTGGTAGTACACTGTACAGTGTACACTGATCTGTGAGTTCACGATATCGTTTTGCTTTGTGTTTTGGCAACAACGGGCCTCTATTTGGTAGTGAAAACGATTTGCCAGTTTGGTGCCAAGTTATGCGTCGCCCGTGGTGCTATAAAGGCGCCACAGCTGCACTTGGTAATGATAGTTTTGTGGGGAGAGCACTGAGAGCACTTTTGGCCAAAAAAGAAATGAACTGGCAACAACATGCACGGGCGACTCATCAGCAGCTAAAGTAAATGTTGCTATTGCAGTTGCAGTTGCAGTTATTGCAGCTGTTTCACTGTCAATGCCAATGCGTTTGTCATGGCAAAGACATTGGCAACAAGCCAACGAACCAACAACGTCAACATTTTGGACATGCAACTGCAACAACAACAACAACAGCGGCAACAACAAGGACACATTATCAAAAGCGCCGCATTTGCTTCCGCCATCATTAATAATATGTATAGTTGCTGCTGCTGATGTTGCTGCTGCTGATGTTGCTGCTGCTGATATTGCTGCTATTGCTGATGTTGCTCTTGTTCTGAATTGACGTTGTCCCTCGTCTCCGTTTCTTGTCGCCGTCGCCGTTGCCGTTGCCGTTGCCATTTCCATCTCTGTTTCCTTAGCCAGGTTGCAACATGTTGCCAAACTGCTGTTGTTGCTGTCATTTTGCAACGGACTTTTAATTTATTTATGGCCACACGACGATGACTTGCCAACTGTTTGTATTGAAATGCCAATGCCGACAATCTCTGTCGCTCTCTCACTCTCCTAAAAATGCCGGGAAAACTACTGTGGGCCCAACGCCTAAATGGCAATTAAGCAAACAATTTATAGCTAAAATGTTGAATTTAATTAATGTTCGAATTGCACGCAGAAATTAGCAAACATATGTGAGACTCAAAGAAAGAGGTTCAGAGATTCAACTGGATTTGGGAGGCTGGAGACGACTTACAGGCCAAAAAGACAAGAAGACAAAAAAGTTTGAATCGACGCGCCAGCGCCAGCAATTTAAATAAAACTTTTGCTTAATTGCATCGCATCTGGAGCTACAAAAAACATCGGAATCGGTTGCATGTTGCATGCTGTCGTTTCTTCTCTCTCAATCACGATGCCGAACCCAATCCCAATCCCAGTCCCAAAATCCAATCCCCACCAAAACCCTGGCCGATTGCCTTCTTGTGATTTTGCGCTGATCGTTAATTTAAATTGAACACATTTTCGACATGGACTCGGCCTCTTGGCAGTCAGTTGGCGCTTTAATTGCACAGTCAGCCGTCGAATCTTAGCCTCAATGGCCTGGCCATCAACATGCCCCGGCTGCCCCTCATCCTTTTGGCCAGATTTAAGCCGGGGCTAAACGATTTCGTTTAATGCAAGTGCCCATCATTTTGGCCACTGCACGTGCTGAAAGTGATTTCGTTGTATGTCTGCCCGCCGGATATTTTGGTCATGGCGAACCGGCAATTAAAGCAGCATCTGAATACCCGCTTCCACCTCCCACTTACCCCCCCTTTGAGGGTGTTCATATGAGAGCTGAGGCAGCCCTGCAGTCTAATGAGTTTTTAATTGGTCTTAACGTCCTGAGTTTTGCTAATTTGTTGATCGTAGCTAAAAGTTTTTTTTTTTTGTCTCTTTTATATATAGAACTTTCTTTTATTTAATCCTTTTTGGGGCAGATACCAAGTAATTCGAGCTGATTGAGCCATCAGCCAGCTGGCATTGCTGTTGTGCCTGTAATTTGAGCTACTTCTTTCTAAGCTCTTCAATTCGCACCTTGTTCAACTGCAGGTTCCATGTCAGCTTAAAAGTATTTATAAAAAATATATATTGCTAAACAGTAGCTCTTAATTTAAGAGGAATTATAAATTAGCATTACCATTGTTAATTATTTAATTCTACCGTTTTTTTATTTATTTTAACCTGTATTTATTGTTCACATCATGCTCATTTAAATAATCATAATCTGCGTTGTTACTGAGGAGACTTTTCTACCAAGGGGGTTGTTAAACTCTTGCGCTAATAATAAAATACAATGTTAGTCATTAGATGTAACAAACTTCAAATTAAAAATTATTCTTCGTATTTTAGCAACATTTTTCCAAATTATCTCTATTTCATTATGTTTTTTAATGAACAGATCGGATGTAGGGGGACAATTGCAATTCTCAGGATTGATTTGAATTTCAATTCCATTTTTACCTGATTAAATAGATCTTTATTTAATATTTTCAGTATTAAACATATTCAACCTACTTAGCTTCCTTCATTTATGTGGTTTTTCATGTCAACCTACCTTTAAACTTTTTTTTTAATGTTTATATATTAAATATGTCAAGGGATCGTTTTTTTTGTCTATAACTTTTACTACTTTTTAATTTTTTATTCATTCTGTTGTTAAATTCCCTTTTAATGCATTCACTCTACCTAAGTCCCTTAATTAATACTTTAATAACTTTTATAAGCTTTATATATTAAGTATTTCAGGAGCGCTCAATTTTCTATAAATTTTATTCACTTTAATAAAAAATTTTATATTTATTACCTTATTTAATTTCTTTTTTAAATAATGGTTTCTTCTATGAACACACTTCATTTATGATTTTTTTAAGTCTCATTCCTATGCAATTTAAGCTCATAATATACATTTCTTTTTCCACCTTAAAATCAACCATAATTTTATTAAATTTTTACAGGCAATTTAATGTTATGTCTTTGCCTGTTGCCTGTCTCTGGATTGCTATGCAGCCTTATTCAAGTTATTGTGATTTCAATTTAAGGCTCAGTCTGTCTGTCTGCATCCAACAGATTGCCAGAGTTTGAGTGCGTTTGCGTGTTCCTCATCATTTGTTTGCAATGAAAATAACACCAACATAAACAACAATCGACAGACTGTGTAGCTCCAGGTTCCAGCAATCCCAAATGTCGATGTCGATGGCAGCATTAAAATGCATAAAACCCGCTGCGCATGCGCTTCCACATGGTCTTGGTCAATGGCAAAATGTGAAATGGTCATGTCCTGTATTCTCCAGGCGCCACACCCTGCTGTGGTCGAGACCAAGATTCAAGATCCATCGAACATCGCTCGTAGGCGGTCCCAAAAGGTAATCGGCCTTTAAGTTATGTCAAAGGCTGAGACAGTTTCTTAATTGAATTTCTTGGTCAAGCAAAGCCTCTTATGAGTGAGATTACAAAATATCAGAAGCCATATTAGAAGAGTGTCTACAGCTTTACGCACTTAAAAGTCAAAAAACTCTGTAAGCAGCTTTTTGCTTAACAGCTGTAACTGTAACAGCACAAGCGCACTTTTTTAACATTTGCACATTATGTTAACTACATTTAATAATCTTCACCAAAAAAAACTGCGCTTATTTCAAACTTCCCGTTTAACTCTCTAAAATGCTTTAACCGAACCAAAAATCGAAACATTTTTCAGCTGCATCTCAGCATCCTTTAAATTCGTGTTACGAATTTTTATGCCCAAAATACTTTACAGTTTATTATGGCTGATTGAAATTTGTGTGGTGCCCCGTCGCGTTGCCAAATTTCATCAGAGTGCAAATGTGTGTCTGATGCGGCTTGCAGGTGTCGAAGCAACTGCATTTTTTATGATAAGATAGCGCCCCAAAAAAGGCGAAACATTAATGAGCAAAGGGCAGCAGCGGTCTGTGGCAGCAGCAGGGGTGCCCAAATCGGTGCTGGGATCGAAGCTGGAATTGGAGCTAAAGCTGGAGTGCTGCCTGTTACTTCCCATGGCGAAGCCATAATACCTATAACATAAAACGTTTAAGTGCTGTTGGAATTATATAACCAGGTAAACTTCAAATTGAAGCAGAATTTTCTTATTAAGAAAAGTGGGAAACTGGAAACGGATTGCAGCTAAATAGAAATAACGTGACTCCTGGGGGCGCAGTTGAACGCCTAACTCCCACTCATCTGCAACATTGTTGCTGTTGAATGATGTTGTTGTTGTTGCTGTTCTTTCTATTGCTCGCAAATTAAGTTTGCAGTTGTTGCCTTTGTTTGTCTTTTGTGGCAGCAACACAGTTGAAATTGTTGCCAATGCCTAGCTAGACAAGTGCGTGGGCTAAGTCCTGTTCCATACCGGCAACAGCTGCCTAAAGGGTCGACCATCGAGCCTGTCTACCATGCTGTTCCTGGAGACATCTGCGCCAGCAATCTTAGGTGAATGCGCAGACAACAACGTTGTTCGCTTTATATGGGCAAACGAACCGACAAACCGCCCATTGCCTCCTCACCGTCCTCCCGTTACCTTCTCCACTGTTTGTCTGTCGTCTGCCTGGTTCCAGGTCCAAAGTCTGTGCCTGCATCTATATGAGCTTTATGCCTATCTGTGCAGCTGCAGTTACTCGCAAAATGTTCTGGTTGGCCTGTGAAATCTGAGAGGATTGCTGGGGCGTTGGCTGCGTGGCGTGGCGTGGCGTGGGCTTGTTGCAGGTGTTCCATTGACTGATGGCCGCCATTTGAAATGCAATTGTCCAATGTGGAACACAGACACGCCCTCAAGTTAATTTAAAGGCGCCAAAGTGACAAGAAATTCAAATTAAATGCGTGGCGTGTCACATAAAAGTCGCCTTGTGTTTAGCATGTATGCAAATTATCAGCAACAACAACAGCAACAGCAACAACAATAACAACAATGGTGACACATAAAATGCAACCAAAGGTTGGCCACTCGCTCGTCCGGCTGCCTCTGGTCAGCCTGGCTAGTTGGCCAACATTGGCTACGTTGTCATCGTCGTTTGTTGTTGTTGCTGTTGTCGTCGTTGTTGGCCGTTTATAAAGTCAAAGGGGGCAACATAGCGAGTCTTAACTGACAGACAATTACGCTAATGGGACACAAATGGCAAATTAATTAGCTGCGGGGCCAACCACCAAGAGTTGTGTCTGCTCTTGCTGTTGTTGTCTGTGCCTCCAACATGTTGTTTGTTTGGGCGCATAAATCACAGATGATGGCTCAGTAATAGTCGCTCTTGGAATGGAACCTAATGCAAAGACAACAGCGAGGATAACTATAAATAGTTGCAGCTTTCTTGCAGTTTTTGTTTCTGTAAAAGTTGAACTAATATCCTTTTTCTACCAATATTCATAGCTGCTGCTAGTATGGGCAATAATTCGATTAGCTGATTTATTTTCATTTTATTACAACTAATAAAAGATTCATTATATTGAAGCACTTGTTTTTTTCGATACATCATTATTTTTGTCCTTTAAATCACTTTCCAAACTGTTGATAATTGTTTAAAATTGCACTAGTATCATATAATAAATTATACCCGCCTGATGATCCAGTTAGCAATACCAATTGACTATAATTTAATACTTGTATAATTCTGCACAGGTGTCGGTCAATCATCTGTTGATTTTCATATTCAATGTTATACATCTCGCTTATTATTGTTGCAGTTGATTGCTGTTGCAGATTGTATTGGTGTTGCTGTAGCTGTTGCTGTTGTTGCTGGTTATGGATTTTTCGGTAGCTGTGCGAATGTGGAACCGCCTCTTTGATTATAAACAGAGCTGCAGGCGCTACAGCATGTAAATGTGTGTAGCAGGCAACAATAATGTCCATAATTACAAAGCGCAGCCAAAGTCAACCAACAAGCGACGACAACAATGCTAACAACAACAGCAGCAACAGCAACAACGTGAACAATGGCAACGTTCTTATCGCTTACAACTTGTTTCGATTCCATTGACCAACTATGGGCAGTCGGCGGCGGCGGCGGCAGTGACTGCTGCGGGCCAACTCTTAATTTGGCCAACAGGCGCATTGTTGTTGCTGGCCATCGAATTGTTTAATTGCCGGCGTATGCGGCGCCATAAATGCGCCACAATGCAGACATGGACACTGGAAAAAAGACAGACGATCGGCAAAAAGACGACGGACGACAGTAGACAGAACGATCCATAATTGCAGCAAAGATTTATTGATGAGCGCGCACTTTGAATCGGATCGCACATGTCCAAGTTTGGAGCTAATGATAGGCCCTGCCACATATAAAAGTGAAAAGAACAAGAATGTTGCTTGCCAGGACAGGCAAACAACCAACATAAGGGCAACTTGAGTTAGCTTCAATGGCTTCGCTCAGCTGGGCACACAATTGGTGTGAAATTGGCCTTCCTGGAAGCCAAAGTCTCAGTTGTTGCTTGGGCCGCCGTGGCCATGTAATTAGGCGCGTTCTGGATACACTCGAGCCTTCAGTTTAGAGGTGTTGCCCGTCGCTGCGCATTTATCAGTGCAAACAAGTGTTAAGCGCTGCCAAAATCCGCAACGAAATCTTGGCAAAAAAGCCCTTTGGCGGTCAAGTCAGAACATGCGCGGAAAGATGTTTTATGCCAGAACCCATGGCTAATAAGGATAATTGCAAGCCGGACTGGGCGTTAAGTGAACCCAGCCGACCAGCCAAGAAAATTTGACAAATTGCCATCAGCTCTTACTGCAGTCGACGTGTAAACGGTTGCAGGTGTTTTGACTGGGCGTGGCTGCGGCCCATTGCTGCTGCCCAGTTCCAGGCCCAGACCCAATAGCAGTCGCAGTTGCCAGCGATTTGTATCGCTGTCCAATTAAGGCAGCAACATGCGGTGGCAGCAACATGTTGCCAGGCCTGGCTAAGACCAGACAAACCAACGATATTGCTAACAAAGCACTGACAATGAACGCGTATTGCCGTCAGTTTGACACTCCTGCGAAACGAAATATTCATTACGATTTCGATTTAAGTTGAATAATTATTTATCTAGATAATGCTACTCACTCAGTACGTTCGCTTAGCTTTGCTGTGATTCATATCAGTGCAATTGCAGGCGTGTCAACGACAGCCAGCAACTGCTGTTGCCGTTGCTGCTATTACTGCTGCAACAACTGTTGCTCTGCTGCTGTTGCAGTTGCAATCACTGCCACTAAGCTGCAGCAACTGCTGGCCATAAGCCCCAAACTGAAGCTGAGGCTTGACATAAAACAAATAGACTGTCAGTTTATGTAGCATTTGGAATGACTAAATGTTGCCGTGATTGGCTTTAGCATGGGCTTGTATATTAGATACGAAATAAATAGTCGTTTGATACGGACAGTGGGTGAAGTGTATCAACACGGTAGTTGGGAAAGTTGAAAGATAATACTTATACTTTTTCTACTTAATATTTATCGCAGATCAGAATTGCTTAATGAGCTTAAGTAGATCGCTTTGCTTAAATGTTGTCTGCTGATGTAATGCGAATGTTTATGTCATTATATCTTGATCTGTTTAACATGGAAACCAACGCCCTCCTCTGACTTATCCTCCTCCAACTGCACCTGCCAGCTGTCAGAGACTCCCACCTCAACACGGGGCGTGTCTCTGAACATACTTAGCATATTTTATGACCAGTAATTCAATTACAAGCTGCATTTGCACAAGACATATCTTAAGATCGTATTGCGATTCCAACTGGATACCAAATTACAAGTGAGACAGATCCAGGTGAATTAAAAATGCGTGAAAGCGCGCTATGTTATCGCGGCCCAGAGTCCGACGTGGTGAGCACATAAATAAATCAAAGCTTGTTCAGCTTGTGGACCAGTTTCACTTTAAGAGCGGCTCAATTGATAAAAAATAAAATTCATTGAAAAATAACAGCAACAACGACAACTTTGTTAGGCAACGGCAAATTTAAGCCAAGATTTATGTGGCCATAAATGCGATTACAGAGCCCCAACGAAACGTCAAAAAAAAAAATATATATAATAAAAATAAAATAAAGAAAAAAGAAACAAATCTGTGAGTCCAGTTTGCACTTTACATGGTTTTGTAATTTATTTCTGACGCTTCGATTGCATTCTAATGGCAAGTGCAACGACGCCGACGCCGACGCTGACGCCAACGCCAACGTTGATGCCAATTCTATGGCATAATTCACAGAAAGTTGCCGTTGTTGGTTGCTAGCAGTTGTTGTTGTTGTTGTTTTTCTTTGGTTGATGTTGCCACTGGCGGCGTTCACACTTCAAATTGCCAATTTGCATATTTTCGGCATACGTAATGCAACTGCAAAATGCAGCAGCAGATGTTAAACTATGCTATACCCTGTAACTAATGAACTGAAAGACGAAATCCTTGGCAGTAGTTAACACTAAAGATTGTTGTCGATGAGCAATAAAAATAAAAAGAAAAACAATTCGATAATAATAATCTTATATAATTCATGGATTATATTAATATTAATTAAAATAAGCTTTCAGTATAATGTTCTAATGAAATACCATAGCTATATGTCAGCATTTTACAGTACGATTATTTATATTTATAGCATCTTTAAAACAACTGTATATATGAAGTGAGTATCCCGAGGGAGAAAAAAGATCCAAAATGTAAAATTCTTCTTTTTTTTATATGTTATATATTTCTTAGTTATTCGTTGTTAAACAAGAGAATCATGGCTCTCAAAATACATATTATCTGAGCAAATGAACATATATAATAAATTTTATGATTTCGGTATTTTCGGAATGAATATAATTATATGTAATATTTCGCTGATAATTATAATTTGTCTCCTTATTTTGTTTGGCAGATAATGATATAAAAGTTATTACGTTTTCTATTGCATTTTTGTCAATTTAATACATACAACCACAATACACCCCTTTACACTATGCTACACGGTATTTGGCAACCACTTATGTTGCATAAATCAACAACGAGGCAACCGACGCGTTTTCGGCGCGTTTTTTATCGCCCGCCTGCATCTTTGGCTGGCAATTCATCTCATTCTCATGCACAGACTCAGATTTCGGATGTGGATATCTATGGATTATATACGAGAATTTGTTTTTCTGAACGCTGCATTTGCCATAATTAATTCCATTTGCACATGCAAACGTTGCGCATACGCCATGTGGACAGACTTAAAGTTAAAGTGGAAATGTGAAGTTGTCTTATGGTTTGAGGCGCATTTAAAACCCGCCCATTCTGAAGTTGGATTTTCAGGTGGGTGTTGTTGTTTATATTGGTTTGGCTGTCTAGCTATGGGAAGCTGTTGATGGGTTTGCTGTTGCTGCTGCTGCTGCTGTCGATGCGGCTGTCGATGCTGATGTTGATGTGTTTTGACTTGTGCGCTGATTTATGGTCCAGCGCCTGCCGAGTAGCAATTTGTTTGGTTGCCACGCAGCGTTGCAGCATTGCAGCAGTGCAGACTGGGATGGGGCAGCTTTCAAGCGTCCAAGGCCAGCAGCAGCAGGCTCAAATTAACGCTCCAGTCGCCACATAACTTACAGTACGCATAAAACATGTTAAGTAATCAATTGGTGAAGTGAACAGCAGTTAAAGAACGTGTGGTATAGCCAAGTCCAAGTGTTCATTGCCAATGCCAAAGGCAACAGAGGCCACATTTTTAAGGGCTTCAAACACGTGCAACACCAATATAACTGCTGCAACTGTTGCTGTTGCTGTGGCAGCTTGTTGTTGTCGCTGGCAACTTCAAAGTATCCTGCGGCATAATGCGCTTAATAAACCATGAATCACTGTCCAAGAGGCTGTCAGGCATCCCGACTGTAGAGCCGGGGCACCAACATTGATTTTGTCACGACGCAAACACTTTAAAGGCACAATTGCTAAAGTGCGCGCGCTGCGTCCACGTCCAGTAAATGATGTGCGCATGTGATAAAGGGCCCGCAAACGAGCCGAGGCTCCAGTCTACAGTCTTCAGCTTGCCGTCTTCAGTTTCAGCTCCAGCCCAGCCACAGCCCTAGTGCCAGTTGCCAGTTGCCAGGCAGTCCAGATCCAGGTTCAAACTCAAGCGACTGTTGCTTGTTTTGGTCGCCTTGTCGTCGCTTGAGTGGCATAAAAAACGGCTTGCACTTGGACTTGAGAGTTGAGTTTGAGTTTGAGAGACTCTGGGCCTTGGGCTCCATGGGGGCTATCAACATTCTCAGGTGCGCCACTGCGGCCTTTGTTTAGCCAGTGGGTAGCTTTTGTCAGCTTCTTCAGCTGGCCAAAAATTGTATTGCCAGTTTGTTGCCGCTGTTTTTTTGGTTTTTTTTTTATTTTTGTTTTTTGCTTGCATTTTAGCCACAACCCTAAGCCCACCATCCAAGCTAGTTAAGTTGTTAGCTGCCCTCGGGGACCCAGGTATTACAACTACAACTCCAAGTTGCAAACTTCCAATTGCAGTTGTATGCAAGTTCCTTTTGCCAGCCAGCCAGCCAGGCATCATTAATCAGCTCGGGTTCATCAGCGGCAACATGGTTCATTAGCTTTGGTTAGTTGTTGCTGTTGCTGCTGTTACTGAGGCTGCTGTTGCTGCGGCTGCTGTTGCTGCGGCTGCTGTTGCTGCCGTGCCTGTTTGGCGGCCTCCTGTCGACGATTCTAATCATAAGGCACCGGCTGCGGTTGCGGTTCACTATTGACTTCGTCTGCCGGCACGCCGATCGCCAAGTTAATTGGCTAGAAGTTTTACATAGACGCAACTGCAACTGCAACTTCAACTTCAACTGCAACTGCAACATTGGCGGCTAAATCTGAAGCGGCGCACAAAAGTCTAGGTATGCTCTTGTGCATGCTGCTGCTGCTGTTGTCTTTTGGCTTATATGGTAGCAAAGTGTGCGACAGCGACCCATTATCAACATGCTCATGCTGATGTTGCAGCTTCAAATCCCGCTGTTTATTGTTGTTGTTGCTGTGCATGTGCCGTATGCATATTTACATGTTGCCCAAGCCTTGCCCAGGCAAACTAACCATTCTTTGGCAGTGATCTTGTCGGATCGAATCCCACGTCCGATTAGGTTGACAGTTTCCAGCAGTTTTGGAAGCTACTGTTAGTTTGCACATCGTGGGAAAAACAAATGATGGACAAGCTCTTGGCAAAGATAATTTTCTAGGCAATTGCTATAGTTTGAACAAGATTCTGGAAGAAAAAAGAGACGAGAAGTGATTTATTTTAAAGGTCAATATATTCTGAAATATCTAAAAATTGAATTGTGAAATATATTATAAATTATTTAAACACAAATATGTTGAAGTAAAAACAGGACCAAAGAAATGCGGTTCAGTTTTGTCAAACTTCTCAGAAGAGCTACATTCTTCAACATTTTTGTGGCATGCCACATGCACGCATCCACCAGCTCGTTGACAAATCACGTTCGCAACCGTTTGGTGCTGCCAACAAGTCTATCAAAGCTTGACAACATTTGCATCTGGCTGCTTCAGAAGACTTGCCAGACAAGATCATATTTATTTATATGTGTAAAACCAGACCGAAACAGGCTACTGTTGCCCTGGCTAGCTACTGTGCTTCGCGGCGACAGGATACATAAAATTTATGAAACAACGACGCCTTTTGCGCACATAATTAAATCAGACAAAGCGCAACTCATGTAAATCCAGGGAAACAGGCCCAGCCCAGAGAGGCGACTGCGATACCAGGCGGCCGGATGCGGCACAAGAAATGCAGCTTGACTATTTTTAATTACCAGTGCCAGGTAAGGGTAACAGCTGCTGCTGCTTTCAATCTGCGCCACAGATGCATCAGAGCGGTGTGGGTTAGCTGCTGCCTGGCACTGTAATTGTTATAGTTTGTCAAGTGGGACTGGAGCTGCAACTCGAAGCTAAAACTGAGATTGAAGCTGGGAATGGTGCCGGACCGGGGCTGAGCAGGCATGCGAATCAATTACATATTACGGCGCTGCCGGCCGGCAATCGACGTCGCTGGCGATTAACTGCAGTGACTTTACCTGTTCTGTGCGGACAACGACGCTTTCATTAAAGTGCAAATTATGAGTTGCCAGTTCCGCCAGGTGTTGGCTTGGCCTATTTGTCTTTAGCCGGCTCAGATGCTCAGATGCTGCTGAGCCGCCCTTTGTATATAAAGTTATCAACGCCATCGTCATTGTGCGATTATTACTTGCTGCATTTACGACATTAATTGCCGCTCTTGTGGCTTTTGAAATTTATAAATAAATCTACTGGCCAACAGTCAAAGCAATTGGCGCTTACATCAAGAAATATATAACCATATGTACATGTATTTAAGAAGAGAATTATTAAGTCTACTTAAATACTATTAAGGAACTCATGGTATTAGTAAGTAATTAACGATTAAAGCTTATCTTTCGCGCATTTATAACAATCGATGAACTCAGTTAAGTGAATGCGAAATTCATGCACCTCATACACTTTTTCCTGAATATTGGCCTCGAGTTCGTTGTAGGCCATGTGCCAGTGACAGCTCCTGCCGCGATTGTGCTTGATGAGGCGGCACAAGTACCGCATGATATCGTACACTGCATCCATTTTATTGTCCTCAACTAGGTTACAAATATTCGTGTACAACAAATTAACATCTGTTGGCATGGGTACCTCTTCCGTTCTGACCCAGGTTGCCACCATAGATTTGTATGTGGGACTTACGAACACATTGTCTTCTTTTGTTATTTTTTTTTGACTCTTGAAATCATCTGCTGGCTTCATACAATTTTGCGGCTTTGGAGTTTGTGGGATTGTCTCGTTGTTCTTGAGATACTGTAGAATTGCCGGATGCATGTGCTGCGGTAGCTCCTTTACGTAATCCGCGACGATTTCTTCTGAACGACAAACGCGCTTCTTTTCTTTGACAAGGGCCTTCTTGGATGTAGATGGCTGTAGATCACTTTCATTCAAAGGACTGGCAGCACCGGGCACAGTCGTTGGCGGCTTTGGCGAATTGGAGCTTGATCCAAGTCGCTTTGGCTTTTTTTTATTATTGCCATATTTTTCGCGCTCCGGGGATGTCTTGCGCTTCTTCCCAAGATCATCGCTTTCAACCATGCGCAAATACTCCTCTGGATAACTGAGTATCTCGCGTCGTATTTGCTCAGGCAGCTGTGCCAGCACATCAGAATCAAATTGGGCAACAGCTTTTGGAACCGTTTCTTGATGACTTGATGACTTGTTGTTGTCCACCGGCTTGCATGAATCTGTTGTTAGATCTATAAATAACTCATTGTTTGTCGAAGATTCCAAGGTACTGAATTCAAGAGGAGTTGGCTTTTTGTTAGCTGCGCTGCTCTTCAACATGCTAAGCACATTAACGCTACTCGATTTCGGTTTAATCTCTATTGGATCCTTGTTTATTGCGACGGAATTAATAGGTTTCTCTGTGTTCATAAAAAAAAATTAAATTGAATAGTGAAAGTATCAAATGTTATTTATATTAAACAAGTTGCATACCATTTTGCTTTTCAGACATTTTAGAAAACATATTCTTTATAACATTCTTCTTTTTAGATTCGGTAACCTCATCTAGTTTGCTCAGGTGTATTCCAATACCACGCAGCTCATGAGGCGGGAAACCAGACTCCTTCATTAACTTGAGCACGTTAGAAGTTATGACTTCCACATCATCAGTGCTATGCTTCAGCAGCGTAGACTTTGTCTGATTGTCGCAGACTCCGTGTCCCATAAATTTAGACGTTTCAATGGGCGCCTCTGCGGCACGCACCATTAGCTTCAAAGTAATTGATTTCGCCTTGCGCTTGATTTCAATTAGGCGACTGTGCACTTCAACGCATAGCTGTTGCAAAAACTTTTCTAACTCTTCGCTCTTGGTAAAGCGTATGCCGTAATTTACCTCCGCAGAGACTGATTTGCGTTGCTAAAAAATATGGAAATGGGTTAAGGTATGTAACAAGGCTTGTCGTATGGTTAATTCACCTGTTCGTACACCAACGGACGTGGATCAATGCCACGACAGTTCTGGTATAATGTTTGAGCCATTTTCTTACCCAACAGCATTTCTAGGCGCACCAAAGAAACCTTCTGTACGTCATTGCACGTGTTTAAGCCTGCTTGATTCAGCTTATAAGTCATACTACTGCCCACACCTGGTAAAATGTCTAGTGCCAAATGGGACATATAGCTGGCAGCATCTTCAGTATCCAGCAGATATTGTCCATTTGGTTTGGCCGACTTAGTTGCCATGCGAGCCAATAGCCTGTCAAAATATTAATTTTTAAATGCTGCAAGTTAACTATTTGTTGAACACTCACTTGTTATCACCCACCCCCGCGGAACAGGGGCAGCCAGTTATTTGATAAACCTCATGACGCAGATGTTTTACAAATGACATGACATCTATTTGAAGTTCCTGCACTAGATCCGTCAGCTCCACAAACATTTCATCACAGCTAACAGCCTCGATGTTAAGTGTGTACTGAGCCACAGTGTCGTATAAAGCAAAAGCGACCTGCAATTTAAATCAGTAATAGCTAAAAATATTAATTATATATATTAAGCCCAATGCTCACCTCGCGATAGCCTTCAAAGTCGTAAGGTATGGTCTTCAGTTTGGGGCACAACTTGAGTGCCTGACCTACAAACATGCCGTTTTTGATGCCCTTTTCACGTGCCTCGTAGCTGCAGGAGGCAATCTCCGAAAGTGACATCTTCTTTTCAAATCCGTAGCGAACTTTGTCCGCTCGAATGTTATCGTGCATATGTTGCTCAAAACGTTGAGCAAAAAGCTCCTGCTCCACCTCTCGGTTGGCTTGAGGATGGACAGGAACATCGGTTACTGCACTGCCGCCCTTAGAATGTGTTACAGCAATGGGCAGGCCACGCAGCTCGGGATGCTTTCGCAGTCCCACGGACACAAAAAAACAATCCATGTCAATGTGCATAACGTAACGTTTGGAATTTATCGTTGGCATGGCTTCCAGACCGGACGACAGAATTGATTGAAGTTCTGCACGCTTGACAAATGGTTTATTGTCATGGGCCTGGCGTAATTCACAAACATATTGCTTGAAACCAGTGCCAAGAGTTGCAATATGATGCAAACGCGAGTTCTTGTAAAATTCGTTTAGAAATGCTGGGTCGACGGCAGTTCGAGCAGTATTGTTGCTAGAACTTGATGTGGCAGACACATTTATCACATTGGATGAATTTTTTTCGGGCGAAGTGGCCACAGCCTGCTGTAGACCATTAACGATGCCACCCGCCGTCTTCAGTGATTCCTCACCAGCTGACAGATTGGTATCGTTATGTTTTCCCTTACCAAAGTTCAGACGCGGCTGTGTTGTTTTTTGATTGGTATACAATAGATACGGCTTATAGTCCAGTACATGCATCTGTTGCACACAGTCAACCACCCATTGAGCACTGATTATCTTGCTGGTGTCCATCTTACGCACCTTCACATCTGGTAAATTGGACGCTATGATGAAATTCGTGTGCGATCGTTCATAGTGATGATAGGTACCGCCGTGCACCATCATAATACGTTTGAGCTCGTCGGCTGAAGGGTTTGTTAGGCCATTGACAAATATGGAAATGCCATCAAAGAGCATTGACTTGCGAAATGGATCACTGGCGGCCGCAAACTGTTCCTCAAGTTTGGATTTCTTCGCCTCAAAGTAACCGCCCTACAATTACAATAATTGTCATAGTCCTTTTATTATAAAATAGCTAACACTCACCCATTCATTAAATCCATTGTCTTCGTCACGTGCCATCGCAGATCCTGTTACCAAAAAACAGAATTAGGTAGTGCACAATTTTAAACTCTTCAGAAACAGCTCGAATTCGTTCGATAAATTGTCATACTCAGTAAGTTTGCGATAAGCGATTACCGCCTCCTCTAATCGATAGCTTTCTAGGTGGCAACGCTTTTACATTGAGTGTTGGTAAACGGCAGTTTTATATTGTTTTGTTTGCCTCCGTCGAACAATTGTTATTAAAATGTGGAAATATGGACAAAATCAGATGAACCAAGGTCCACCAAGTGGTGGAGGTGGACCAAATATGATGCCCATGGGTGGCTTCATGCAAGGCGGAGCTGGTATGCACATGTCTCCGCAACAACAACACCAGATGAATATGATGGGTGGCGGTGGACCGGGAGGACCCGGCGGCATGCAAATGAATCCAAATGCTGGCGCTGGTAGTGGAGCTACCGGCTTAATGCAAGGCATGGGCATGTCGCCTCAGCACCAGATGCAGCAAATGATGCAAGGAGGTGTCGGCGTGCCAATGTCGAATATGCCGCAGCAGCAGGCGAACCCAATGCAACAGCAAATGATGGGTCCACAGCAAGGAGTGAGCATGGCTGGCAGTAGTGGGCCGCAACAGCAGCAGCCTAATATTCCACAACAACAACAGCAGCAACAACACAATCCAAATACTGGTGCAGCGGGCGGAGGTGGTGGCAACAATATGCTAGCAATTTCTCAACCAAATCCTCACAAGGAAATCAACATTGTGCAGCTGTCGCGCTTGGGTCAGGAAACGGTTCAGGACATTGCTTCTCGCTTTCAAGAGGTCTTCTCGGCTTTAAAAAACATTCAGCCTACGTCACACCGGGACAATAATACGGAGAAGAAAGTTCAGGAGTATTTTCGCACTATACGACTGCTGTTTAAGCGAGTTCGCATCATCTATGAAAAATGCAATGATGCAGGCATGGACTATATGAATGCCGAAAGTTTAATACCGTACAGAGATGAACCCGATCCGCGTATAGAGCCCTCTCAATGCGATGAGTACCGTAAGGTATTGCAGGAAAACCAGGAACTCATCGAAACTGTGAAGCTGAAAAACCGGCAATTGCGAGAAATAATTGATAGAACACGTATTATTATTTGGGAAATAAATACCATGTTAGCAATGAGACGTTCTTAAATCTAAATATATGTTTTTAATTCCAAACTATTGTTTATTTAAGTAAATTTAAAAATAAAAACATGCATAAAAGGATAATTTGGATTGCCGAAAATGGAGTACTCTTTGCGAAAATGCTAATAAAAGTGTTTCTATGATAACTGTGGAGAAAAAAATTGTTTTTGTACAAAAATTTAATTATTAACCCGACTATAGGATATATACAAATGTACTTACATACATACACATGAGGAGATTCGATCTAATCAGTTAAAAACATATGCAAAGGTGTTAAGCTAAAATAAGATAATGCTTAATACTAATTCGCATATTTATGTATATTCAAACAGATAGTTATAACTATATATATATATACAGATAGGGATTTGTAGCACGTTACATATTTCGTGAAATAATTAAAATATCACTCGCAAGGGTATACAAATTTGATTAGCGTTTTTCAACACTGCTTGCTTGTATTGTAGTAGAGAATAAGCGTTTGTGTTTGTAGGCGACAACAGCGACTCATTTTCTCATTAACGCAATTTAACAATAAAAAGCAATTTCGTGTTTTCTTTAAAACCAAATAAAATAAAACAGCTACATCATGGCGAAAATGGCATTTCAGCATCAGGCCGGCACGGCTATGGAATGTTTGAGCGTAAGTTATAAATCTCTCTCGCAAACACACACACAGGTAGCAACAGCGTTCTTCCTGTTTGTGGGAGTATGTTTGTGTGAGTCGTGTGCGTGAAATTGGGTCGCATATAAATATTGGCATAAACAAACTTTCACAGTGCTACTCAGCTAATATCACTGTGCAATAAAATTGACAAAATGAAAGATTTTGGAAAATGACCGTATATACGTTGTAGTCCTACTCTGGTATAGTATTTCTGCATAGTTGAAATTTTGAAGAGATGTCCAAAATCTAAAGTTATGGCCAAATAAACTTTTTGTTCAACGTACTTACGATCAATTTCCAAAGTTTACAAATTGTGGCACAGTGTTTTTATAGTGTTTATCACATGCTATGTTATTCTAGATTCCCATAACGTTGCACAAGGAGAAGGATTACGACCAAGAGGGCAGGGAGATTCTAAAGTGTGGCTTTAAAATAGGCGGCGGCATCGATCAGGACTACAAAAAGAGTCCTCAAGGCTATACCGATTATGTACGTAATATAAAAAATGGGCATGTAATTACATTTTAATCTATCCAAAGTTTTGCCCATATGACACCAACATATATGGAGTATTCTAGCCACATAAAAATGTATATAAACTAAGCTGTATAATGTTGTTTTAGGGCATCTACGTAACGGAGGTTCACGAGGGTAGTCCAGCTGCACGGGCTGGTCTACGCATACATGATAAGATACTGCAATGCAACGGCTACGACTTTACAATGGTCACCCACAAAAAGGCAGTGAGCTACATAAGGAAAAACCCGATACTCAATATGCTGGTCGCCCGAAAGGGTGTCACGTCTACATAATTTAAATGGCTGGACCTCAATTATAAACAGCAGCATTCAAGCGGTATATAAGCTACTATCTACTATTTTACTGCCTCTCATTGCTAAGGATCTCTTACTAGCGTTCTTTGGAAACTACTCGAATACTTATTTATAGCATAAGCATTTAAATTTACCTTAATATTATGCATATCGCGCACATATTTAGCCATAAACATACATACATAAATGCATACATAATTGAGTGTAGCACGTAGAAGAGCTTCTTGTTAAATTGATTTTGTTTAATTTGGTTTTAGTTCTAGGTTGTTATATAATCCAATTGTTGTACGAATTGCCAAGAAACCATATAAAAACAGATTGCCAAAACTTAACACAAACAAAAAGCTACAACACTCATATAGAATCGAATCTTTGCACGATTTCCAAAGCATAACAAAGTGTATAAATAATTCTCATGTAGATTCTCAGCTGTATTGAATATAGAATCATACTTAATATATATCAGGTTAAATATAAACAATTTTGTACTTTTATACACTCACCAGATACATTGATACATACGTATATATTTATGTATGCAACACACACAAGCCCTATATGATCAGCAGCATTCCAAAAAACTCAAGTTGTTGAAAACTAAATAGTACATTATTGTGATAGATACCGTTACTTGTGTAGATGTGTTTTTTTTTAAATATGTATAAATATCAATTTTTTAAGTATTTTTAAAATCAGTTTTTAAATGTTAAATTGCATTGAATAAATGTTTGCCTCTAGACAAAGGGACAAGTGTTTTATTTGTAATAAACTTGACATAATTACAGCATTCGGATGTTAGATAACGAAGCCTTGTAAAATTTGGTCTATAGGTGTAGCTTCTTATTTTAATAAAGAACTTTGGAATGACATATACACAAACATAATTTTGTTTTACAACTTTCACTATTAAATTTGACCAACAAAACATACACAACTAGATAAACGCAAGCATTTTGTAAATTATAATAATTAAATACATATAAGTGACATTGAGGAGCGCGTGAGGAACTTGCTGATAGACCCAGCTGATGGCCTTACGGGCTAGTAGAATGATAGTGGCACGTGTACGGGGGGGCCATTGCAACGCAAGAATATACCGAAATGGTGCACGTTGCCAGAAACTATTTGTTAGCATAACCATTTGGATTCTGACTCTGCCAGCGCCACGTATCCTCGCACATCTTGTCAATACCGCGCGTTGCCTTCCAGCCGAGCGAACGTTCCGCCAGCTGAGCATCTGCAAAGCAGGTGGACACATCGCCTGAACGCCGATCGACCAGCTCATAGTTGACCTTCTTGCCAGAGGCAACCTCGAAAGCGTGCACAAGCTCCAGCACAGAGCAGCCAACACCTGTGCCCAGATTGTAGGCAAAGAAACCCGTCTCAGCAATGTTACGCAACTTGTCCAATGCCTTGACATGACCCTCAGCCAAGTCTACAATATGTATGTAGTCACGGACGCCAGTGCCGTCTTTAGTGGGAAAATCGCTGCCGTAGACATTGAGGAGTGGACGTCGACCCACCGCCACCTGGGCAATGTAGGGCATCAGATTGTTGGGCTCTCCATTGGGATCCTCACCAATGCGACCGCTGATGTGAGCGCCAACAGGATTAAAGTAGCGCAATGAAACAACCGCCCAGCGCTGCCAATAAAGATTCAAATGTTTAATATAAAGCAGATTAAATGCATAAACAGATTTAGCTCACCTTATCTGACTTGCAGAGGTCTTTGAGAATTTCTTCTGTAAAATATTTGGTTTTGCCGTACGGCGATGTGCAATTGCCGGTTGGATGCTCTTCGGTAACAGGCAAGAACTTGGGTTCACCATAAACGGTGGCGCTGGAGCTGTACACAAATTTGAATACATTATTGTCGGACATGGCCTCCAGTAGAACATTAGTGCCAGTCATGTTGTTGTGATAGTATTGTAGTGGTATGCGACAGGATTCGCCAACAGCCTTGAGCGCAGCAAAGTGAGCGACCATGTCGATTTTGTGCTGAAAATATAAGAGTTACTCAAGATAAGTAAATAATATACTTTATATTGTAGATAGGTCGAGTGCAACGTCAATGTTGACGTCGCATGCCAGCACAACAAGTTATGCCTATATAACTGAGGTCACATTTATGCGGGGGAACGCGCGTCGGAAGTACGTGACAGTTGAGTAAACAATCAAGCGCTGATAGCGTCAACCATTGTGATAAGAAAGATGGAATGCTTATGTTTATGAAATGTGGCACAAATATCTATTGACAAACTGCTGACGTGCCACTAGCTTAAGTACACTTACCTCCTGGAAAACGGAGCGAACTTGCTCACGATCTGTTATGTCCACGCGATAGAAGTTAACTTTTTTGCCGGTTATCTCCTGCACCCGACTAAGCGCCTCGGGCAACTTCGAGGCACCGCCGCTGTACGCATTACATAGATTATCCACACAGATGACATTGTAGCCAGCATTGAGCATCTCCAGCACTGTATGTGAGCCAATGTAGCCTGCACCGCCGGTGACTAAGACAGTTGGTGGTGCCATATTAGAACCGTACGCTTCAAGCTTGTAGAAACAACTGTGTGGCTGGGTTCTGGAAAGTGAAAATTGGGGCAAACTCAACCGAAATTCTTATTGACGTCACCAAAATTATTTGCACACATCCAAGCACAGTTAGTACTCTTATTAACGGTGCTTGCCAACGTGTGTGTCTGTATGTGGCACTCACCTCTGTACACAATAATTACTTGGCTCACTGGCTGGCAGCTGAATCACTTCAATAGGCTGGTAATACACACACGTTGCTTCAGCGGCTACCCTTGAAATCGAATGTGTATTTTGTTTTTGTATAAATACATACACGCATCAAGCATGGGCTGCTAATGACGATGCCGATGCTAATAAGTAGCTGGAGCTTGTAGCTGGTTAAAGATCGCTGACCTTTCTCTCTGCGTGTCTAAATTTGAGCGCTTCTTCAGGCTGTTGTGTGTTTTGTTATCTCGTAACTCGTTTCTTGCACTTGTCGTCGTCGCAAGTTCATTCATTCATTTGCGGCCTCCTTGCTGAAATGTGTACGTCTGTTTTGCTGGGCGGTTTGCTCGCAACTGATTTCTGTTATTGTGCTGAGCGCTTTTAACTTGCGTTTCCGCCTTATGTACATATATAACTATATTGTGTTTGGCTTATCAACGCACATATATATGTACATATTATCAATGTCAATTTGAAGGCGGTCAGCGCTTTGCTAACTGCAACTGTTTACCGCGAGCCTGGCGCTTTTCTTAACTATGCTTAATAGCATGCTTATCAATCGTGCTCATTTATGCAACAATTAAGGCAGGTGCAAGTAACGAACCCGCGCTCTGAAGAATCGCTCTCTGCTATTATCAGCAAAAAGTAAACAATTATAAATTTGGCGTTGCCACACCAGTGCTAATAGCTATCGATGACATCGATTGGCAGCCATAGTGCGATATACAGCTACGCAGGCAACAAGCAAAGAAAAATATGTATTAAATTATTTAATTTTATTATTCATTTATATAGATAAAATTTAGTCAAGCCAGAGTTAAAATATGGCATCCGCAACGGTAAGAAATGTATGTATGCCACACTAACAATTAAAACGCAGCGCCATTATCTGCTACTGCCACCAATACTAAACGTCAAAAGCTAACAATAAAAATTGCATTTAATCTTTGGTACAGATCAATTATTAATTTTATTAATGTCCTGCACAGGTGCCATTACTAGACGATGATACGATACCATTTGGTGAGGAAGATGAAATGCGAGATCCTAGCATTGCGGCCCAAAAATACACGTAAGCAATTAGAGCGTTATATGTGTATAGGTTTTATTGTAACGTTCTGTCGACAGGCATCCGTATGTCACCTTCTTCCACCTGTTCTTCCGCGTCGCAGCTATTGTGATTTACATGTTCTGCGGTTGGTTTAGTGACTCCTTCATCACCAGCTTTGTATTTGTTGTGCTATTTCTATCCGCCGATTTCTGGACTGTGAAGAATATTTCTGGAAGACTTTTAGTTGGGCTGCGTTGGTGGAATTACGTCGATGACGATGGAAAATCGCATTGGGTGTTCGAGTCTAAGAACGTGAGTCATTTAAAATATTGAATAACTAATCATTTCACAAATGTAACATAGTCTCCATCCTATCAGAGCCGGGTCAACAAGCATGAGCAGCGTGTTTTCTGGTTGGGACTGATACTATGCCCAGTGTTTTGGGGCCTCTTCTTTCTAATATGCGTGCTTTCTCTGAAGTTCAAGTGGCTGCTGCTAGTCATGATTGCCATAGCTCTGAATGCGGCCAATCTGTATGGCTATATCAAGTGCAACTATGGGGCCAGCAAAGATTTAAACAGTGCGGCTACAGACTTTGTCAAGTCGCAGCTCTTTAAAAACGCCGTCGATATGATGACCAAATCTAGTGCGGCTCCTCCGCCGACTAATGTGCGTCCAACCGGCGTTGTGTGAAATTGAATGCCAGCTTACTTGCCAACACTTTCTGCGGCGCATTCCAAAGAGTATTTAGTGTTTATTTGGTCGTCTCTGTAACATATGTAAAACTTTATTTAGCAATAATTTTTCATACATTTACGCTATTTCTTATCCAGTAAAAGTCCAGATGTATTCTATGTTTGACTACAATCCGATCAGATTTAATAAGTTTAAGCACAATAAACGTATAACTAAAAATATTGGCTAGAAAGGTGCTTCAAATATGAAATCAACTTAAGTTGTTGTCTGGCAATACCAAAACAATCACAATATTAAAAATAGTATTTTAATTAAGCATTTTGCGGCTTCCATTTATGCTGTCACATTGATTTTACGGAGCTGTCAACCTGCTTGTATAAAGTCATCGATTTTACTTGCACATCACTAGACTGTTGGTAATTGTCGAAAAATTTTCTTTCGACTGTGGCTTGTTTTGCAATTTGTGAAATTATATTCTTAAAATAAGTGCAATATAATTGCATGAAAGGTTACAACTTAATAAGCTTACGCTAATTATTTTCAATACATTAAACAAAAGGTAAATGCAGTTAAAAGTTAATATATGTAAGCAAAATGTGTGTGCATCGCAATATCGATTTTTTTCGCCGTTACCGTCGCCGGCTCCTTCTTGAAACAGGGTGCTTCGGGTAGAAAGCGAAAAGATAAAAATATAAAGCCAAAAGTGAAATTTTATAATGATTGTTCTGTGTCTCTTATATTCCTCTGAATAATAGAAAAATGCGCGGACGCGGCGGCTACATTCCACGTGGTGGTGGTACCATGCGCGGCGGTGGCGGCTACTACAACAACCGGAACTCTAGCAATTACGTGAATACCCGTACCCAGGGCAACTACCGTCCTAACAATGGACGCTATGATAATAACTACCACCATAACAACAATCGCTACAATAGCGGCACTAATAATGACCACTATGATAATCGTAACCGGGACAAGTTCAACCATCATAGCTCAGGCACCGTTGGACGCTATGACAACAACTCCCCTCACAAGCGTAGCTATGTAAGTGATAGATTACTCGTAAAATTGAGGTTGCAATGATTCAACATTTTGTGTATTTTGTCCGACAGGATTCGTCACGCGATCGCAGCGATGATCGCAAACGGCCGCGTCAAGACGTAAGTTTATTTTTGACCCAACCAATTGCTAATGCGCCCTCAAAATAAATATATATACATTCAGGTCTCTTAAAGCATTATAAGATATGTATATACATACGGCAGCTATTGTCTGTGTAATTTTAATGAATTTCCAAATATTTATAGCACTATTTGTGAAGGTTTAACGCCGGATTCTAGAGCGTGAATGGAAATGCACGTAGAGCACTCAAAGTGGCCAGAAAAGCGCTTTGGGAATGCAATTAATCAATTTATATTGCACATATATATTATATATATCAGCAGCTACGCAAATTGCAAAGATTTTGCTACAGCGATCAATATTGATATAAATATTTCATACACATAGAAAGTGCAGCCAAGGCTGTGAATGAACTTGAATCAAAACGTGATTGAACAGATATTGTCTGTCTATATCTTATGTATCTTTAAGCCTGTAACAGCAGACAGTTTCTCCCTTTCGACAACATGTATCAATATCTATATATGCTACGTATATTTGTATAATCAATCCAGCTGAATAGCTAAAGGTATAAGGTTTGTTCATCATGCTATTACTACTGCTACTACTACTACTACACATACATGCTCCAGGATAACGATTATTGCATTTGAAATATTCAAATTAATAAGTATATAGCAATTCTTTATTATCCACAAAAGAGAAATTTATATATATATCTACCTATGTATTCAAATATCAAGTCAAAAATCAAAAAACCAAAAACAAAACAATGCTCTTCTACACTCCTTCCTACTCATCAATCGTCATAGGATTATCGTCGTACGTCCTCGTCAAATGATCACAACGATCGCCCATCGTCGTCTATGGGCGGCTCTTCATCGACCAGCTATCATCAACGTACTAGCACTGGCAGTGTCGGAGGCACAAGTTCGTATCGGCCTCGTGATGATTCAAACAGTCAGCGACATCAGCGCGATTCATCGATGGGTCCGCCAAAACGGCCGCTGTTGCGCAGCGTTGCCGGGACCAGTTATATATCACGCCCACGCGGCTCAATGTCTATACGCGGCGGCATGATTCGCACCAACATGCGTGGCGTTGGCACTATGAGAATTGTTCGGCCACGCATTAACGAATCTAATGATCTGCGCACCATGCGCCGCCAGCTGCTTTATGCACAGCAGAAAGATCGCGCACGCCTACTCAAGATTCAACAGCTGAAAAGGTAATTAGACAAAAGTAAACAAAAAAAAAAAAAAATCTAAACAAAACCAAGACACAAGTCGTCGTCCACTAAATAGTGCATTTCGCATTTTTGTTTAAGGCAGATAGTCAATGCGCCAATGATGCGCGACACGCTCCAAGCGAAAAGATATATATTTGGCAATATTAATCACTATGAACACTATAAATTATATGCCACATGAGTAAATCCCAAGTGTTATGAACTAAAGAATATTATTGGCTAAATTGACAAATTGAAAGTGTTTTTGAGAAACCATTTTTCTATAATATACTGAGATATTTACATAATCTTTTATACTGTTGTGAATGTATGTACATATATAATAATAATATATAGTAGAAAATCAATCAAGACAACGACACCCAACACTTTGACAAAGCATTTGTTAACTTACATACTATTAATATGTATACATATTGTGTACTTACCATAACAATTTGCATTTGCGCCTTCCCCTTCACTACAAAAAAACCAAAATCAAAACAAAAAAAAAAACCAAAAATTCAATTCGAATTCCATGTGTAGCTCGTTGCGACGCCAACGCCAGGGAGGGAACAGCAGCGATAATTCCAGCGATGACAATGAGGACTCTGATAACGCTGACAAGGAGGACGATTCTGAGAAAAAGAAGAACAAAAACAAAAGCGATGAAGGTGACGGTGACGAAGAAAACGACGATAAAGATGACGCAGATGAGGAGGAAAAGAGCGAATCGACTAAAAAGTCGCCAAGCAAGAAGCGTAGCAGCAAATCAGCTACCGGAGATACCGATGGCAAGGCCAATGATGATAAGGATAATGAAGAGGAAGATGATCAGGAGCACGATGATGGCAATGACTCTGAGTTAAAGAATGAAAAAACCAGTGACTCTGAGGAAGATGAGGCCAAGGGTAAGCCTGATACGACAGGAGATCCCGATAAGCCCAAGGAAAAAGGTAAATCATCGGGTGCAGCCGAAAAGTCCACAGGTAAGAAAAAGGAAAAAGACGGTGATGACAAGGAGTCCAAGTCGAAGAAATCATCTAGCAAGAAAGAGCGTTCATCGCGTAAAGACAAAAACGATAGTGACGATGAGCGCAAGGAGCGTCGCACCACGTCCCGTCATCGCGACGATGATAATCTTCGTAAACGCACTTTCATCAAGCTCACCTGTGTGCACTGTCGCATCAAGTGTGTAACCTTCAAGGTAAGTAAATATATAATACTTAAATATTATTTCTATTTGACGGCATACTTACTTATATTTGGCTTACTAGGAATATCATTATCATTTGAATTCGCGCACGCATAAGAATTCGATGCGCACTGTAGCCCTGCGTCAGCGCGCCGATTTACAACGCATGCGTGCCCGTCAGCGAACTACACAGCGCGAGATTGAGGAAAATAGCAAGGAGGAATATGAGTCGCGTTATTGCCGCCTTTGCCGCTTGGCTTATCGACAGCCGAAGAACATTCATCAAGCCTCAGAGCACCACAAGACGATAAAGAAGTTCCTGATGCCGTACTGTGGCTCCTGTCACTTGGCATTTAAGAATGCTATGCTGTATGAGAACCATCGCTGCTCTTTAGAGCATATCAGAGTAAGTCCAAAGAACTGATTAATTCTGTATTTGTGCTTTAAATTTTATTTATCGTTCTTACAGAACAAGGCGCGCAACGATGAGTCTGGCTCGGAGGACAGCGTTGATGAGGGCGAGATTGATTTAAATAAATTCCTTACCGTGGATTCGGTAGGTGAAATTGATGATGACATCATGGATGCCGATGTTGATGCCATGGTGCTTGAGGCTGAAACAGCCCAGCAGAGCACTGACGAGGAGACACGTAAACGCGGTCTTATTGGCGTGGACTTTATCAAGTCTGTGGACACATTCTTTTGCGAACTGTGCAATCTTTACTCGCCCAAGCAAGACGACGATACCCTGGAGACCTACACAAAGAAACATTGTCTACAGCACTCACATGTAAAGAACTATTTGCGCCACAAAGAGGAGACTGAGAAGATGACAAAGTCCGATGTGGGCGATGATGATGACAACGATGCTGATGAGGATGACACAAAGCTACACAAAGATATTGACGACGCTGAAGCCGAAGAGGACATTGAAATGGAAGCAAAGGAAGACGAAGATGACTTTGAGGGTCCCGATCCTGACGACTCTCATGATGAAAAACTGTGGGAGGAGGTGGACAAAGATCTGGGTGATTTATTAGCCGAGGTGGAGCCGCTGGGCCATGAAGAGGATGAAGATGAATCGGTGCTAAATATTGACATTGAAAGGTAAATAACATTGATTTAAAACTATTGTATTGTTTTAACTTCAATATGGTACTGTTGCAGCGAGAAAAACAAGCTCAAGGATGTTAAGGACGAAACTAATGGCAATTCTGACGAGGCTCCAAAGCAAACAAAGTCATCCTCTGCAAAGACGACAATTAAAAAGTCAGCCACGCCATCCAAAGCATCCCCAGCTGCCAAGCATGCTACAACAACGGTGAAGAAAGCAACACCCAAGGCAGCATCAGCAGCCAAGGCCAACCGACCGGGTCCGGCTTCAACGAAACGCCAAGTTTTGGTCAGTGTCAAACGCGCGTCGGTTGCGACTATCAAAGCGGCTACCAAGTCTACACCCGAAGCCAAATAAGCTCAAGTAGTCCACAACTCAACAGAACAACAAATATATAAATAACTGCAACAATCCAAAGCCAGTGATTTGAGTGCAGCAAAATATAAGAAATACATACATTTTAAATTTAACTTTTAAATTTAACTTTTTTATTAACCCATGCACGTCAGAAGCTGCATTACAATGTAACTAGGCAACCAAGGCATGTTTAATAAACTTTAGACTTCAATCATCGCTTGTGAAATTATTTTCTTTTTGCTCTATTCGATTATATTCAGTTTGTTTTGATCCTGGTTTGGTCCTATTTACAAGCAGAGAACTATCGCAAAAATATCGATATTGATAAGATATTTACACTCAAACATGCTTATCGATATATCAGTGTAGAACTTACACAGCCCTAGGCAATTGTCAAAAATCTTTTCTCTTGACTGCGGCTCGTTTTAGTTTGTGCAATAAAGCTGTTGAAATAAGAGCTATAATTACAGGAATTTTCATAACTTAATTAATTTTCGCGTTTAACAAGTAATATATTAAACGAGAGGTAAGTGTGGTGCAATTACACAGTTTTTCGCATACCAATATTGATTTGTTTGCCGGCACCTGGCGCGGTGTTTGGAAAACAGGGTGCTTCGAGTAGACAACAAAAAGAAAAGTTAATGTTAAATTTTATAACTTTTTCTGTTTTTGTGACAAACAGAAAAATGCGTGCACGCGGCGGCTTCATTCCACGTGGTGGTGGTACCAATCGCGGCGGTGGCGGCTACTACAACAACCGGAACTCTAGCAATTACGTGAATACCCGTACCCAGGGCAACTACCGTCCTAACAATGGACGCTATGATAATAACTACCACCATAACAACAATCGCTACAATAGCGGCACTAATAATGACCACTATGATAATCGTAACCGGGACAAGTTCAACCATCATAGCTCAGGCACCGTTGGACGCTATGACAACAACTCCCCTCACAAGCGTAGCTATGTAAGTGATAGATTACTCTTAAAATTGAGGTTGCAATGATTCAACATTTTGTGTATTTTGTCCGACAGGATTCGTCACGCGATCGCAGCGATGATCGCAAACGGCCGCGTCAAGACGTAAGTTTATTTTTGACCCAACCAATTGCTAATGCGCCCTCAAAATAAATATATATACATTCAGGTCTCTTAAAGCATTATAAGATATGTATATACATACGGCAGCTATTGTCTGTGTAATTTTAATGAATTTCCAAATATTTATAGCACTATTTGTGAAGGTTTAACGCCGGATTCTAGAGCGTGAATGGAAATGCACGTAGAGCACTCAAAGTGGCCAGAAAAGCGCTTTGGGAATGCAATTAATCAATTTATATTGCACATATATTATGTATATCAGCAGCTACTCCAATTGCAAAGATTTTGCCACGTAAAAATTGCGGCCAATCAATACGTGATTAAACAAATGTTATCTGTCGTTATCTAATATATGTATCTTAAATCAGCAGAATATTTCTTCCTTTAGACAACAGACATCTATGTCTATACATATGTTACGTATATTTAATCTGAATAGCTAAAGGTAAAAGGTTTGTTTATCAAGCTATACTACTGCTACTACTACTACTACAACACACACTTGCTCCAGGATATCTAATATTGCATTTGAAATAGTCCAGTTTATAACAATATAGGAATTCTTTATCATCCACAAGAGAAATATAACTACCTATATATTCGAAAATCAATGAAACAAAAAAAACAATGCTCTTCTACACTCCTTCCTACTCATCAATCGTCATAGGATTATCGTCGTACGTCCTCGTCAAATGATCACAACGATCGTCCATCGTCGTCTATGGGCGGCTCTTCATCGACCAGCTACCATCAACGTACTAGCACTGGCGGTGGCGGTGGCAGCAGCACAATCTCGTTTCGGCCACGTGATGATTCTGGCAGCCAGCGACATCAGCGCGATTCATCGATGGGTCCGCCAAGACGAGGGCTAGTGCGCCCCCGCGGCTCAATATCCACACGCGGAGGAATGATGCGCTCCAACATGCGTGGCGTTGGCACAACCAGAATCAATGAATCCAATGATCTGCGTAACATACGCCGCCAGCTGCTATATGCACAGCAGAAAGATCGCGCACGGCTACTCAAGATTCAACAGCTGAAAAGGTAATCAGATAAAATATTAAACAAAAAACAGATAAATGTTTCGCGTTTCTGTGTAACGATATTGTGGATTAGCAAGGCTGATGATAGCCCATGCACCAATGAAGCACGACTCGCTTCAGGCGCTCCAATTGAGAAGAGCTTTAAGTATATTTGGCTTTATTAGCTTCTTATATGTGAATATGTGACAATATGCCACAAGGGAAGCTAATATTTAAGAACTATTGACTAAATTCACAACTTGAAAGGGTGTTTGAGTGCCCTTTATTCTATAAAACACATAGTATAGTAAATCTTCTATAAAATCAACCACAACAGCGACATCCGAAACATTGGAAAAGTATTTCTTAGCTTGCATCATAATTTGTATGCACATTGTGTTTTTACATCAATTTGTATTTGCGCTTAGACTCATTATTACAAACAAATATCCAAAACCAAATTCAATTCGAATTCCATGTATAGCTCGTTGCGACGCAAACGCAAGGGAGGAAACAGTAGCGATAATTCTTGTGATGACTCTGATAAAGGAGGCAAGGACGAACCTGAGAAAAATAAGAAGAAACGCAAAGCCGATGAGAGTGACGATGACGGTAACGAAGACAAAGACGATAAAGATGACGCTGGTGAGGAGGAGAAGAGCGAAACGACTAAGAAGTCGACAAGCAAGAAGCGTAGCAGCAAATCGGTTACCGAAGATTTCGAGGACAAAGCCAATGATGTTAAGGTTAAGGAAGAGGAGGATGATCAGGAGCACGTGGATAGCAGTGTGTCTGAGATAAAGATTGAGAAAATCAGCGAGTCTGAGGAAAATGACGCCAAGGGCAAGGTTGATACTACAGGAGATGCTGATAAGCCCAAGGAAAAGCTCAAATCAGCAAGTAAAGCCGAAAAGTCCTCAGGTAAGAAAAAGGAAAAAGACGGAGTTGACAAGGAGTCCAAGTCGAAGAAATCATCCGGCAAGAAGGAGAGTTCATCACGCAAAGACAAAGATGATAGTGACGATGATCGCAAAGAAGGTCGAACAACTTCCCGTCATCGTGACGAAGATAGTCTCCGCAAGCGCACTTTCATCAAACTCACCTGTGTACACTGCCGCGTCACGTGTGTTACCTTCAAGGTAAGTTGTACCAACGCATCCGAATTGCTTGTTGGATTCAATTGAAAATGCCAACACAAATCTAAATAATTAACCATACTGCATCCTACTTTTGTGTTTCCCTAATCGTCATTTATTGAGAATTTTAATCTTGATTTTTGTTTTATCAGGAATACATTTACCATTTGAGTTCACGCAAACATAAGAACTCGATCAATGCAGTCGCATTGCGACAACGTGCCGATATGCAGCAATTGCGCTACCGTCAACGAGATGCACAGCGTGCAATTGAGGAGAACTCCAATGAAGAGCATGAATCGCGTTATTGTCGTATTTGCCGTTTGGCGTATCGCCAGCCGAAGAATCTGCATCAGGCAACGGAGCACCACAAGACTATCAAGAAGTTCATGATGCCGTACTGTGGCTCCTGTCACTTGGCATTCAAGAATGCTATGCTGTATGAAACTCATCGCTGTTCTTTAGAGCATATCAGAGTAAGTCCAAAGAACTGATTAATTGTGTATTTATGCTTTAATTAATATTTATCGTTCATACAGAACAAGGCGCGCAACGATGAGTCTGGCTCGGAGGACAGCGTTGATGAGGGCGAGATTGATTTAAATAAATTCCTTACCGTAGATTCGGTAGGTGAAATTGATGATGACATTATGGATGCCGATGTTGATGCCTTGTTGCGTGAGGCTGAAACAGCCCAGCAGAGCACTGACGAGGAGACACAAAAACGCGGTCTTATTGGCTTTGACTATATCAAGTCTGTGGACACATTCTTTTGCGAACTATGCAATGATTACACGCCCAAGCAAGACGACGATACCTTGGAGACCTACACAAAGAAACATTGCTTACAGCACTCACACGTAAAGAATTATTTGCGCCACAAAGAGGAGACTGAAAAGATGACAAAGTCTGATGTGGGCGATGATGGTGAAAACGATGATGAATCTACAAAGTTAAACAATGATACTGACGAAGCTGAAGCCCAGAATGACATTGAAGTGGATGTCGAGAAAGATAAAGATGATGATGACAACGAAAGCGCAGACCAGAATGAGTCTCATGATGAAAGTCTTTGGGAGGAGGTGGACAAGGATCTGGGAAATCTGTTAAACGAAACAGACACGCTTGGCAACGAAGAAGGGGATGAAGATGAATCAGTGCTCAATATTGACATTGAAAGGTAAATTTTACTGATGCAACGCTATTATATTGCTTTACAACTATATTATGTAAATGTTGCAGTGAGAAAAACAAGCTCAAGGATGTTAAAGATGAAACTAATGGCAATGCTGAAGAGGCTGCAAAAGAAACACCAAAGCCATCGCCTACAAAAGCAGCCACTGCTTCGCCATCCAAAGCGGTCGCAGATGCCAAGCAGGCGTCGACAAAGGTAACGAAAGAAACGCCCAAAGCACCAACAACTCCCAAGGCCAACCGACCGGGACCGGCCTCAACGAAACGGCAAGTCTCGGTCAATGTGAAACGCACCTCGGCTGCGACCACCAAGGCGGCCGTCAAATCGCCAACCAAATCCTAATAAGCAAATATGCAGTCCACAATTCAGACACACACACACACACACACACGTAGCCTGCAACAATCCAAACCCAGTGATTTGATTGCAGTAAAATACAACAAGAAAATACATTTGAAACTCAGCTTTTACATGCACCATGAACGTCTAAAGCTGCAGCATAATGTAACTAAGCGAGCGAGGCATGTTTAATAAACTTTTAGACTTGAATCAACTAAACAAACCACCTGTGCTGCATATGGAGCACTTTTTGCTTACCTTTCGCAGCATGCGCTGCGGCCTTTCTAAACTTACAATTTGCCCCGACGACAGACAGCTCCGTTTACTAAACAATGGAGCAGAGAAATGTGTTTTAACTGCCAATTTGCTGGGCTTTGCAGGGCAGCGATAGAGAAAAATGCCCAGCTGTTTAATTTGATTAAGTGGATATTTGGTGCGCTGCCTCTTATCGGATGTATTTATTAACCTTGGTATATATATGAAGTGTGCTGTTTATTTCCGCCCAGAGAAGACAATGCCAACGCAATGGTGGCAATGGCAAACCGAAAGGAAACATACACATTTCATTTCATAATTTTTCGCCAAATTAACTTTCACTGCATGTCACGTAGGATTGTTGATTTGAAACGAAATGAGCCGCAGATGTGGCAATGTCTGCATACCCCGTATTATACAATGTGCCACTTAATATGTGTTAATATTGGTTGCTCCTTTCTCACTCTTACCAGTTGCTTCCTTTTATATTAAATCAGCCAGTGCCGTCATACAATGTCAAGTTTTGATTTGATTATTTACAGCCAGCGGCTGGTTTTGTATACTTTGCTGGAGCTGTTCACTTAATCCCTGGCAATCGCTCATTCGGTGCTTTGGTAAATTGCATTCAAGCTGTCGCGAGATTTATGCGCGCATTGTTCTGTACCACAAATCCGGTTTTTGTGTCTTGCCGGCTTCATTGCGGTGCCCGTTACTATTAACATTTAATCTGTGGCTCCAAGTTGTTTATTTTGCTGTGGTTTTTTGTTTTTTTATATTTGGCGCTTCTATTAAGAAATTTCAGCTTGGTTTTTTGCCATCTTCCTGTTGTGCGGCTTGTTTTTTTGCACTTTGCCACATTTTAAATGCCAAGGTGGCCTCTTGTATAAATACTGGCTGGCCAAATCCAGTTTCCTAGAGTGCAGCAAAAACCAAAATAGTTGTGTTAATGCCAACAAACGCACATTGATGTGGATACTTGGCTAGTTACGCATTTACCGCTGGGCATTGACATTTCTCATATCTAAATTGTTGTTAAATTAAATCATTTGGCGACTTCATTGAAATGTCAGTATTCAACTAGCTAATTTGCAGTTTGTATGATTGTTTAAAGACATTATTTTTGTTGCGCGGGTGCCTGCCTAATTGCTGGTCTTTAGGCAAAGGCTTTGTTTTACACATTTTCACATCGTTAAGTATATGTTATTTTTGTTAATTTCTAACTTTTTTTCTTGTAAGAAACCTTGGCACTCAAAAGATGGAATTAGCATATATTTACGTGTATTCAAAATTGTATTATTTGTTGATTGTACAATCAACGGTTTTGTAACGCAAGGTCTTAACATTTTGGTTGTCATTGTTTGCTGCAAATTTAAAATTAGCCGTTGACCGCAGATATCGATAACGATTACAATTTTGAATTAAGTAACAATTATCCTTGCGCATTTGCAATAGCTTCTGAATGTGCATTTACCTTGTATTTTACATGTCCATTCTTATTGAAATGCTTAATGTTTAAAGGTAATGTGTGAATATTTCGCACGGCTCTTTGCCAGCCTTGTGGCTGATCATTGGGCGTTTAAGGCATGTTAATGGAAGAGAACTTAATTGTTGTGCGACCACAAAACCATGGCCAGCTAGCTTTGGAAACTTCCAAATGCTAATTGGTACAACAGAGACAACTGCATTTTATATTGCACATAAATATAGCTCTATATGTAGTCTGTAGACAAGCAGTAGGCAAATCACAAGTTCCGCATCAGTTTGACTTGGACTTGCATAAATCACAAGTGTTACAACACACGCTAGATAACAATTTTTTGGCACGCAATTTGAAAGCAGCACATGGGATATGATTGTATAGATCTTTGTATAGATATTACAAGGGCGGTACCTGTGCGAATAAATAGTACTACACATATATGCATGTAGATCTAATTAAAGCAAACCAGGTGCTGCTGCATCTGGGAAAGATGTAGCCAGTACATACACATACATTTATATATATGTTTCTATTTTGCTTGTCATATTTTCTTCGGTTTTTTTTTTTTTTGCATATTTTATTCTTCTCACGCCCAAAATGTAAATGAAGTCGCTTTGGGACATGCCGCAAGGGGACGGGGCCAGGGAGTAGAGCGGCTTATTGCTAATGCTAACCCAAAGACGAGTTTACATGCTTCGTTAGTTGCCGCTGTCAGCAACTACTACGATGCTGTCGTTTGTAGTGTGAAAATCTTTTTTGTTTATTTTCTATGATTACTTTTTCGACATTCAGCTCATAGTTGTTGTCATTTTCGTAGTCATTCATAACTGCTATTGTACATGTGCATTGTTTGGGCCCGTTGATGTTTTTGGGCTAAACTTTGGTTTTTATATTGGTATTAGTATTGGTATTTATGCTGCATTTGCTGCATTGGCGATTGCAACTCTTTTCTGATTTCTTTCATTATTAAGTTAGAGTCACAGATTTATTGTGCAATCTTCGATTTAGCAATGCTTTATATATATATATATGTATGTCCAAACTATCTTTTAAGCATTTTCATATGTTAATATCCACCTGTGCTTTTCTTTGCCCTTTGGCATTTAACGAGCTGATTGCATAGGCAATAAATTTTCACAAGGTCGTTGGCATCACGCTGAGATCGAGATTTAAGCATCTATATCAATTGTCTGCCCACGGCCCATTATTGAACGTTACGTGCATAAAGAGCATTAAATCTAACATTAAAAACGTTGCGTTTTGGGCCACATATTTTGACCAAATTAACAGAGTGTAAGTGAAAATCAAGTTGGCAACCGTGCAGCACTTAAAACTGAACATTAATTGAACTCACCAGGCTGTGATTATGCGTTGAAAATAGCGAGAAATCAAATAAGCACCTTACTTTACGGCTGGTAGCCAAAATTCAAACCAGGAAAACGAAAATCATACAACAATGTAAGTCAAAAGTCAGACCAAAAGTGCTTATGCCCCCGACCCACACATCATGTAATACCAATCGAAATTGTCTACAGTTGACTGGACGCAACGCTCATTAGCAAATTATGCACATACGTCTACAGAGTATATAACTCTGTTTGTGGGGCCACGCTTCAGTGGAATATCATAACAAACCCGGACCTGTGCCCAGGCTCCGACCCAGACTCAAAACATAGATATAAATTGAGATACAGCTGCTAAGCAAATATACAAATTTGGAGTCGTCTCTTTGGGGGGGCTAACCCGCAATTCATGAATCACGAATTTATTTATACTTATGCCAGTTTTACACCCGACTGAGCTTGAGCCATATTAATTGTATTTAAATTTATAGAATTACCAAACATAAACATAAATTAGAATGCGACTTTTTGTCTCTCCCAAAACTATTAATGACGTTTTTGATTTATGAGATTAGATTAGCTAATTGTGTTTGGGTCTCCAATTGCAAAAAGATTTAAAAATTGAATATCTTATATTTGTTTAAGCTTCGAGCTCTTAATGCTTATAGTTCGAAAATAAATATAATTAACAAGCCAAAAATATGTATTTATATTATAATTAATCAATTCAATCATTCCAAATTACCAACAAAATAAAAACCAGAAAATTTCTAATAATTGCGTTCCTTAAAGTATGCAATGATATTTTAATACAATATAATATTTAAGAATACATTTAATTTTGCTATCATTTATACTAGTTAGAAGTTCTTACTTAGTATTTGTTGATATTAAAACTGTTGTTAATGGTAATATCTTTTTAATACCTAAGTCTTCACTTATTCAACTATTACTGGTTTTACAATCTTGATGAATGAATGGCAGAGATTCACTTAAGTCAATTAAATTTAATTAACTGTTATAATAGCTGCTGCAATAAACTTACTCAAATGTTATATTAATTGTCGTTTGTCAGTCTTAAATTATACATTACCTATAATTATTACCAGCAATAGCACTGCCATCATGTTATATAGCGGTAAGGGTAAACCATAACAATTGTAGCTACAAGTTACGATGTACATTTGACATATGCACGATTATGCAATCCAATCCATTGTCCAGCACATTTCATTAACAAGAGCAACAGAAACAGAAAACAGCAACGAAAAAAACTTGAAATAGTTTGGCACAAAGTTTGCCAATTAAGATCTCAGCAAATGTTTTGAATCGTATGGATGGTATGTATATCAAAAGCATAAACTAAATGCTAAGGTTGACTACTGTCCAATGGCCTGTCGCTTTATAAAATATTTATACACATAAAATTTAGAGCATAAAACTGTCGACTGCAAAAAGCATCACAAGTAGTAACAACATTCTACCAATAAAAAACTGAATGCAAATGCCAAACTGCGAAGTGCAACTGCCACCGGCAACTTTAGAGCATCAGCAGCAACATCACCGTCATCGTCATTGTCATCATCATCATCATCATCATGATCATTATTATTATCATTGATTTAAGCGAAGTCAAATGCAAACTGTGAGTTGCTGCAAAAAGTGCTTGAAATTAAAAGCTGTGTTAGAAACAAAAAAAAAAAACTATAATACAATAATAATAAATAGCAGTAAAAGAAAAGAAGATGTTGCCACTGTTGTTGTTGTTGATCGCGCCGTCGTTGTTGTTGTTGTTGCTGTCGTCTTCGTCTAGCATGCAATGCAACAATTTCACAAGCGACACGCAGACAACTAAATGACAATGTGAGCAAACTAACAACAAAAACAACAACAACAAGGTGAATTTATAATAAGTAAATCCCAAGTTGTTGTTGTTTTGACTGCTGCTGCCGCTGCTGTTGCTGCTGCTGTTGGTTGCAATTGATCGATGTTGCTGCGACGGCGGCCAAAGTTGCGCAAATGTTGCAAGCATTTTCATTTTCAGTTGCCAGAAAAATCTTCAGCTTAATTATATCGTAAACTTATTTATTTGGATTGTCTTAATCAATTTGTTAAGGATGAGGAAATGCTGTACGGTCTATAATTTGTCAGGCCATTTTAGCGGATTTCCTCAGCGCCAGATTTCACAGCTACCGTGTTAACTTTGACACCACCAACAACCACCACCGACAAATCAACCACAGCACGAAGACAGGCAATTAACGTTGAGTAAGAGAGTTTGAATTAAATCGCACTGCAATTGCCCAAATTGGAGCTGATGTTGTAGTTGTAGTTGGAGTTGGAGTTAGAGTTTGAGTTGGAGCTGGAGCTGACCCACGCATGCGCTGAAATGTTAAATCGCAAATCGCTGCCCAATTGCCCGGTGGCAATTGCAAATGTCAAACGAAAGACTTAGGCAGCGAACTTGCCGCATTGCTTTTAGGGGGAGTGGGTGGGTTATTAAATATGCGATGCAAATGCAAATTTAGAGCTTGTTAAATGTAATGTGAACAATTTGTGGCAACTAAACAGCAACTAAACACAAATATGCCCTTTAGCCTCGGCCAGGCCCAGGCCCAGGCCCATTCCCGAAGCAGCAACAGCAACGGGCGGGCAATTTAGTGTCACGTTAGCATTTTGTGGGCCAGACAGGCAGGCAAACGCTTCCAGGCTGCTGCCAAATATACGGGTGGCCATTAAACTAGCGCCTAACTAGCAGTTTCGGCCGTCAACGTTGAATTAACCAAAGTAGCCCCCTGAAATCTATAGAGAAGCCCATAGAGAAGCTGCTGTTGCTGCTGCTGTCGCTGCGGTCGCTGCTGCCGCCAACCTTTCTCTTTGTGCCGCCGCAAAGGTCGGCAACGGTTCGTGGCTCGAACCGTCTACGTTTCGGTCTTGGTCTCGGCTGTGTCTGGGCCGCGGCTTTTTATAAATACAAGTGTTGGCCGCACAATGGCAAAGATTCGTTTGTCGAACGTGCAACGCGCGCGATCAAAACTAGCTGCTGCTGCTGCTACTGCCAATTTCTTAGAGCATCGGCAGGAAAGAAAATACGGTAAATTGTTGTCAGCATCATCGTCAACCAACGTCCAACGTAAATTGTAATATCCATTGGAAGCCAAAGCGTTGCTAATATTACTACAACGTTGCCGTTTTGCAACTTGAGACGCGTGCGCGTCAAAGGATTAAAAGCCACAATTGCAAATATCAGTTTCAATCTTCAGTTACGGATTGTGTCGAATCTTTGGCGTTATATAACCGTTAATAATCGTTGTATTTTTTGGTGTCTTTTGTGTACTAACTTGTGTGCTGATGTTGCCTGTTGTCTGTCTTCTTCCGCAGCCAGCAATGCTTAATGCAGTAATCCGTATTGCGAGTATTTGATAAGGAAAAAGGAAACTTTGAAGTGACTGTGAAAGTTATAAACTGCGACAACAAACAACAGCGAAAACAACAACAACGAGCTGCTAAGATATTCAATTACTAGTCCGTTGCATCCACAGTCAACGACACAATGAGAATTCAAATATTGGCCTTAACACTTTTGCTGGGTGAGTATCGAGACGGAAACTTTAAAGTCGTGAATGAATTTTTTATGCCGTGTTATTCAGTTTTCTTTCTATTGTAATTGACTCTTTGTAATCTTTATTGAGCAATTATAATGTGAAAAGGTTACGAAAGACATTTAGATAAACAAAAAGATTAGTATAGGTATATAAAAACTGCAGAAATTTCTAGAAGCCTATATATCAGTTAGTTGCCAATTTTTACAATAAATATTTTATTAAATAGAAAAACTTAAATATCTTAAAATTGCTCCTATTTTGACATGTCTATTATCCATTTATTTATCGTGAATTGGTTGCTTTGAGAGTTTTATTAGATATTTTTATAGCTTTAAAATATTAAGTCGTAAAAATAGGAGTCAAACTTTACCATCGGTTTTTACTATGCCATTAATTTGTAAAGTAAAATTAATTGATTTATGACACTCAGGGATATAAAATATATGACTTATACGTGTTTTCACAATTATTTATGGCTTTAGCATTTTAAATTGTATCAGTACTTAAAATTGATATGACTTTTAAATAATAATAAAATGCAAAAATGAAATACATACATAAATAAAGAGAATAAAATATTGTCCGTTCTAAAGAAATATAAATAATTTTAAAAACCAAGCCATCTTAAGATTTTCCTTTCACTTTACCTTTCAACAAACACACCTTTAATGCTACTATCTACCCACTGTCGTTTAACCCACACAGGCCTAGTCCGAGTCCAAGCACTTGATGCCAAAGCCAAGAGCGAGAGCACTGACAGCGGTGCCGACTCCGTGCCACTAGAAACGGAAGCGACCAAAGACAAGCGACAAGTGAGCAACAAGGAAACACCCATATATCCGAATCATCGCAGTGTGGCCGCTGAATCGAACGATGACCCCGAGGATGGCCAGGAGACAATCTATGGACCCAAACCGAATCAGTTTATCATACGCCCCATAGCGCCGCATCAGCATCAACAGCACGAATCGCATCAGGAGCCGCAACTGCGCAACTTTGCAGCAGGCAATTCCCGTCCACATGCTGCCCAGTTGCTGGAACAGAGTCAAGAGGTGAGTAAAGGGCTGGAAATGTGTCGGGGAAGGGTCAAATTGAAGTTTACCTTTCGCGGGGCGTTTCGTCAGCAATTTATCAGCCTGGGGCCACAGAAGCGTTAATAATCGTGACTCAATTGAGTTACACGATTCTTTTCAAAATACAGGATGTAAAACTATGACAACAACAATAGCCGCAACTTAATACAATCCCAATTGAAATTGTCAATTTGGGGCCTTTCACTGGCCCCCAGCTTAGAAACCTTGACCAATATTTACAACATTTCGGTTGATTTTTCTTCATTTGGGAACAAATTGCGACTCTAGCAACAATCGCAATTACCCAAAAGGCAATGTTTATATTACAAAATGTACAAGCAAAGATTGCTAACTATAAAACAAAATAAAATTAAAAGCATTGGAGAATATAATAAATGCCATTTGTAGCGGCCAAAATGTAAGTCACGAGCAGCGACAGCAACAAATGCATAATTGCAAAATTATTATTGTTATTGTTGCTGTACTTGTTGTTGGTATAACGCGTCAACAACAATAATAATAACAATAACAACAAAATAATAACAAAAAAATAGACAACATGCCACATCCACAACAATTTGCAACAACGGCAACTTCTTCGAAACAGAAGACTATAGATTAAAGACTGAAGACTGAAGACAGAGCCATAGACTAACTTGAAGACAATGGCGGGCGTTGTGGGTTGTCGTGGGAAGAAAGTTGACATAATGTTATAATCACCCTACTTCTGTCTCTCTTGGAACCTAATGTTGCTGGCGCCTTGACTTCGCTGGGTTTCATTTTTCTTCTGTTATTTTTTTATTTATAATAATGTGAATATTGCGAAGGCAACACTATGCAGCACGTTTAGGCATTTTAATACGTACGTTTTTCAATTGGGGTTTGTGACGTAAGCTTAAAATGATTGGGTAGAATCTTCAGATCTAAAAATGCATCGATTAAAATACCAACTCTCAAGAAACTTATTTAAGTCGAACTTTTCAATAATATTTTTAATTTGAGATGGTTTTTTTATATTAATCGACCTTGGATTTGTTGGGCTCTAACTAAAAAAGGCAAATTACCAAATAAAATATTAACACAAATATACAAAATTTAAGGGCCAATTTAAACTTTGAATAAACAAGGAAACAATCAACAAAGCCTAGAAAGAGTATTTATAAATGCATATAGTGCTCAAATTGTTGCACAGTGTAATGTAAATAAGTTTGCGCATCGATTGCAACAGAAGCCCATGTCAAGACCCACAGCTGAAGTTAGGGCGGGGGTTGGGGGCTTGGGGAACATTTTGTGGCGGTTGTGGTTGTTGTTAGCGTTAGCGTAGACATCAACGTCATTTGTTGGTGGTGCCACACAAGTGTTATATAAACTTTAGATGCCACGCGATTCTCACAGCGCCCCCTCAAGCGTCTGACATGATTTTTAGTCTTATTAGATGTTGTCGTTGTTGCTGTTGTTGTTGTTGTTGTTATCTTAAGTGGGCTCCACATTTAACAGCTGCCATTTGGCGCTGGCATTGGCCGTTGATCTTTCGCACGCCCACATAGTCCGCCAACGGGCTAGAATTAAACGCCATCATTTGTTAACCACGCCCTAACGCTTTGTCTCGCCCCTGCCCAGATTCAGCACTATGTTTATTTGCAAGACATTCAGCGGCACCAGCCCAAGGCTTTGACGTCTACAGCTCAAAGCCTAAAGGGAGCAGCCTCTAGCACGCCCGCCAAGAAGGCAACGCCCGTTGCGGAAGAGGAGCAGGAACAGGAGGCGGAGCAGCGCTATGCGGTGTCTATACAACCGCAGCCGCAACCAGGCTTTAGAGGTGGTCCTTATGCACCGGCACCCTATCAGCTGCCCTTGCCGCTGCCCGCGCCACATCATCGACATCAACAACAGCAACAACAGCAACAACAGCAGCAGCAACTGCAACAGCAACATTCTCAGCAGCAACAGCAACCCTATCAGATCATACCCGAGGAACAGTTTCTAAAACTATTGGAACAGGAGCTACAGGCACGTGCCTATCATGAGCAACTGCATCAACAGCAGCAGCAGCAACAACAACAACCTCAACCACAGCATCAGCCTTTGCCCAAATCCGTGCCCATCCACAGCACAGCTGCCACGCACAAGGTGCTGCAGCAGGCGGAACCTGTTCTGGGTCTGAGTGGCTATCGCGAACGCTATGTGGCGGAGCAACAGCTAGTGCAGCCCAGCTATTCGCGCGGTGGACCCAAATATCTGCCGCTTTCGCAGTCGCCTTCACAGCAACAGGAAGAGGATGAGGCGCCACCAGTGCCACACCAGCACCAACACCAACACCATCAGCCCCAGCAGCAGCGACTAATCTCAGGTTTGCCACCACAGATAGCCTACTATCAACCACAGATTAGTTACAAGACGCTGCCCAATCATCCGCTGGCCAAGTCTTCGTTAGAGAGCGAAATTGAAAAGTTGCTGGCCGCCAATAAGCCCGGCTCCGGTCATCAGGGCTTAGCCTATGTGGACAGCAGCAATGAGCCAACGTTGGTTAATCATCAACAGCATGCGACACGCCTACCGCCACCACAGCACCCACCACCGCCCACTTCCCATCCGGCGCTGCGTCAGCCAAAGGCCTATTTGGCCAGCACACCCAATTCGCTGCTGGATGCTAATAATCAGCCTTTTGTGCCTTCGCTGTTCAAGTTTAGCGGCTTCCAGCAGCCCACGCCCATCTATCCTGGTCCGCACCAGCAGGAGACGAAGAGGCTAGGCCCCGTTGTTTATCCAACGGGCGTGCCGGCACAGCCACAGCCTTCGCAATACTACTACCAGGAGACGGCGCCCACAGCAGCACCAAAGCCCAAGCATTACCGCACCAAGCACTACAAACTGGCCACGCCAAGTCCCACCAAATCGTATGAGAAGGCGCTGCTCTATGCTGATTATGCTGAGCGTGCCCAGCCACCAGCACCGGTCCCAACAGCATCACACTTTTATCCAAGTCCGCCGGATCCCATTAAGCATGCAACCCAGCGTACTGTTGCGCCCACAGTGCTGCCCATTGATTACCCAGCGCAGCCATCGCCCTCGCAGTCCAGCATTTATGTTTCTCAAGGCACCGGCATAGCCACGCCCTCACGGGTTACGCCCACAGCAGCATCTGTGCACAAGCTGCGTACATTAGATGAGTTGAAGCAACTGAATCTGCCGCCACCGAATGGCAAGCCCCTCACCCAGGCCGAGTTCCAGGCTCTTGTCGAGGCTGGTTATCCCGTTAAGGCGGTACCAGTGCCAGTGCCCGTGCCCTATGAACAATATGTCAAGGATCATCCCGAGTATCGCAATCATCCGCCCGTAGACTATGCGCATATCATGCGTCTAGCCACTCGCCAGCTAGCAGCACATCAGCATCAACACCAACACTCGCTTCCCCATCAGCGCTCACTGGCCGCAGCCTCGGAGCCATCGGTGAAGATCCTGTCCACGCCCACTGCCGCTGAGGCGCAGCAAACAGCCATGGGCATTGGTGGCGGCAGCATCACATATTTGCAGCGGCGGCCGCGTGATGAGCAGGACACAGACGTGGCTGGCAGCGAGACGAAGGCAACGGCACCAGAGCCAGCGAAGGCTCAATGAGCAACGATCCTTTAGTTAATGTCACTCGTCCTTTGTCTAGTTATAAGTATTGTAAAAATGTTTCTGTATGTTCAGCACTTGTGTACCTTTAAATTATAAATAAATAAAATATTAAAATTATTAATTAAAATCTTAAAATTTTCAGCGGCATTTAGAAGCGTAAAATTATATATAAAAATATTATTAATTTTTCTTTTTACAATTTTTCATCTTCTGTTAACATTTAGCTTTACAATTTATTGAAAATTCATCTGTTAACAATCTTTTTATGCTTAAAATTACCGACAAATTATTATAAAATTCTGAAGCATACTAATAATGCTTAGGCGGGCGTATTGCTGTTGCTGTTGCTGCTGTCCGCTGAGCTTAGAGTCTCGGGGGTGGCCGCATCCCTCGCCTGCAGTCGTGCCATATGGGGATCCCTCCGATCTTTATCCTTGCGCTCGCGTTCACGATCTTTATCCTTATCCTTGTTGTGTTTATGTTTGTGCTTATGCTTATGTTTCTTCTTATCCTTTTTCTTTTTCTTTTTGACGCCACCGTCTCCTTTTAATTTGCTCTCGTCGTAGCTGCTGTCGTATCGCGTCGATTCGCCCACATCCAGCACCGTCATTGTATTGTCATCTTCCCCACAGTGCTCTGATTTGACCCGCTTCAACGAGTGCTGTGATTCGCCGTCATCCACGGGCAATATACTCAGCTTCGTCTCACTATCGTAGGCCTGGACATCGATCGGTTCATCTAGCACTGTAATTTCTTCACTACGTTCCAGTTTAATAATCTCTTCGCCAACTTCAAAGGCTTCTGTCGCCGTTCGCTTAATGGTAACCATAGTAGGCTTATGTCTTTCCAAAGGCTCGTTCTCTGTTTTCTCCGGCGTTTTAGAGTCGCTGTTCTTTTTAAAGCTACTCGTACCGCTGCTGTCCTTCATGAGATCCTTATAGAAGCTCTGATTTTCATTGGCCTGCAGGCAATTTGGCCGTTTACTGCCATAAAGCGCATAGTACAAATCCACAATATCGCAACGAAGTTTCGTATCGCAGGCCAGGGTGTTAATACTCAGCCAGAGTCGCTCCACCAGATTTGGCCGGTCCAAGCGGCTACGTGACTCGCGCGTAAATGGTGGATTGTCAATTAGCAGCTGAGCGAGAGCATGCCTTGCCGCTGGATCTGGATCAGTTTCAAGTAAGGTTATTAGATGCTCCAAGTCCTCGCTGCGTCCATCTACTTTCACAAAATCTACCAGACATTCCATGGCCGCTATGCGCAAATCCAAAAAGATGCCATACTCTACATAGCTGCGATAAATGTGCGACAGTGAGGGCAGATGGCCAAACTTTTGCAGTTTACGTATGACTTTAAGGCAGGAGACAGATACCATGTACTTGTACGACGGCAAATGTTTCTCCAAATTCAGCAGGCGCGTCACTTCATCCAGAACCAGTCTGTAAATAAATCCAACTATAGTCAAAAGTTATTGCTTATTTTTATTAAATATTTACTTAGCATCCGTGGAAAGGCTATCGGTTGTGATTTGTGTGCCGTGCATTGCTACAGACACCACGGGCGTAAGTGTTTCGCCTAGGGCCTCCACTAGCGCAGCTCTGTAGTAGGCGTCCGTATAATGATTGCGCGAATTATCATTGTATTTAAATAGATCAAACAGGAAACGCATTACTTCCGGTGGACAGATGCCATGGGTGGTTCGCAAACCTATGAATAAATTAGCAGTCATAAATATATTATATAGTACTTGTATAATCCATTGCTCGTATATTAATTTACCTGCCATGGCCACGGGAATAGCCTTTTGCAAGAAGTATAATTGAAAATTGGAAAAGTTATTCAACTTAATGATGTGCGGAGCACTGAAGGAGCCAAAGAACTTGCGAAAAATGTTGAGCATCGCTGGTGGTCCACTCCAAGAGGCAATCATTTGATTGGCTACCTTGGTCAGACTGTGCGCCGCCTGACAACGCACCTTGTAAAAGCACGAATCACTCTCAATGGTGTCGGTTAGCGCCAATCGCGTTGCATTTGTTGGATATTTTTGCAGCGCCTGTATAGCCTGAAACTGGGCGGTCACATCTCGTTCGTGCCGCAGCTGATATTGCCACTGAAAGTCAGGTTGCTCAATAATCAGGTTCCGCAGCAAAATCATCTCCGGATCTAGACGTATCCAAAGCACAGGCGAATCGCTGCAAGAAGACAATAATAACTGATAAGATTCTCAGAAGGTTGTTAAGATATAGCTTAGACATACTCCATAGCAGACAAGTCCATGTCTACCTCCTCGCCGGTGCACAGTGGAATCTTTTTCTTCTTGTTTCGCCTGCTCTTTGAATGGCAGGTAATGTCCGCCTTGACCAGCGTATTCTCAATCTGTAGCGTATGCTTAAAAGTGCCATCCAATTCTTGCAGTTGAACGAGCAATGGTCCATTATATTTGCGCACACCGCGCTGGTTGACAAAGTCTTGCCGAATCTCAAGTTCGATGGTATTTCTTTTCCGATTGAACACAGAGGTAAGTGAGAACTTGGCATGACCGCCCGTGCGCACCCATTGGTCCATAAAAACCGACATGTCCTTGCCAGTTACCGTAAAAATGGCCTTTATGAAAATATTCGTGGATATGAGCAGCTGCGACCATAAGCCTGCGCCAATTTTTGTGTTAGCCGCATTTGTGGCCAGTGCCAGTTGTTTGTTAAACACCTGTATGAGCAACTCCTGGCCAATGCGATGTTCCAACATACGTATAACAAGGTGAGCCTTGCGTCGCATCGCTTCCACATACTTGGGCGACACTGTGTGTAAACTCTTGATGGGAAAGTAGTGCACAATTTCTTGCTGTTTGCTGGCAGCAGCCGCTGGATTCGTGCTAGAGACGGGCAGCGGCGCCGGCTCTTGACTGCAGTCAAGTATAATGCCGCCATACTGCTCCTCATACTTCACCACACGCGCCAACTCCGTTTGAACCCATTCACGGTACTCGTTGTTGCCAAAGCATTTGCGCGAATACAGACCACACAAATACTCGGCTATGCCTTTTGCTAACCACGTGTCCGACCAGTGATGCGAGGTAATGAAGCATCCAAAAAACTGTTCCGCCACAGCGCGAGACATGAAAGTCCTTGAAACGTAGGTTTGATCAATAATGGCTATAGAATGCAACAGATTAACTGAAGCTATTGTCATGGTTGCATAGGCGCTGATATCCGTGTCCAGTTCATCTACAAACACCTGTTTATAGCATGAAAAGGGATACCGGGTGGAGAGCGTCTCCTCAAAGAACTCAAAGGCCTCATGCAGATATCGCACCGTGTTTTTTAATAGTGGCAACATTCCAGGCAGGCAAAAGTGTGTCACCTCGTGCATGTGCGGTTCCACGTAGATTTCGAAGGGACCCACTGCCAGTGCAATGTTGGGCGCACACACAGGCGTCGATACTGTATAGTGAAATGTTTTCTTTCGCAAATCCGGCGTCATAATGACCTCCACCAATTCACCACAGGAAACGGCCGTTAGATTTTTGTCCACTGTAAATTCCAATCTCCACGTACACGGATCCGCGAAACTATCGACACAAGGAAACCAAAGTCGTGTCGAGTTCTCATAACAATTCGTGTACATATGTGCACAGTTGAGCTGCGCTGTGTCATCATCTGACGATGTGGGGGGTATAACGAAGTGCATGCCGCTCTTGGGACTTTCTGCAGAGAACTCAATTCGTATCCGCAGACCACGACCCTCCTGTATCAGCGAATATCCTTCGGGTGGCACCATTATTAGCAGTTCGCCATTGTTTGCATCCGGATCGGTAACTTGTGCTGCTGTCAAATGATTTGTTGAGTAGTCCTCCAAGGAGCGGCTGCAATTTCATTTTTATTTAAATTAAGTGCAACAGCTGTGAACTAAATATGAATCAAACCTCTTGGGATCCTTGTGACAAATATCTTGAAAGGGATCGAAGTAGACAAACTCCGCCTGGCACACATCGTTGAGGACCACGCTGTAAATCCGAAGCTGCTTGGCATTAAGACGAATCAGACGTAGGCTTTCATTGTTGGGCACTATAGTCAGCTCTACCATGCCCTGTTTTGATATAAGTTAAATTCTAAATGTCGCACAATTTTTTTCAGATTTCTTACAATAATGCTGCAACGCTCAAAACTTATTCCGGTGAGGCTTACAACCTGATGCGCCGTGCAGTTGCCGGGAAAAAAGAAAACATTAATTGGCTATTTCTAGGCACAAAAAGAGAAATACTTATAATTTAAACGGACGCAGTGGTGCCTCGGCCACCTCAGGTTGTGCTTCCATAGTTTTTTGGCTATTTTTATGCACACTTTTCAAACTTTTTTTTATAAATGTTATCAGTATCAGCGAATTGTTTGTTTTTCACATATCGCATCTTCTTCTTTTTCGCACACTAAAAGTGACTAAAAATGCCAGCAAATTTTCGCCGCCATGGTAACTCTATATCGCGGTTTGTAGCCCTGAAGACCACCTTTAACACTATTTAAGCAGCGAGTTACATTTTTAGGCACATATAAAATGGTTAAATAAATGCATAATGTTTTAATGCACTTGAAAATTGCATAGAGAGTAGAGTTTAGCGAAATTTTTAAAATAGAAACCATATATGTTAATTACAGTGGCCAAAATGCACTGTATATAATAAACATATATAATTTAAAAAACAAAAGAGTTCAAACGCACACAAGTGTTAAATATGTGAATCATCTATTCCCACGAAAGATATATATGGATATTTCTCCCATTTAAATCGTAATTTTCCCCAGTCGAGTCAGCAGTTTTCAAACAACAGCGTCTGGCTGCGTTTCTTGTTATAGTTGTTTATAATTTCAAGTGCTACGGTAATCGATAAATAGAAATAAATACTAATTAAAAAGAAAAGTTTATTAAATTCTAGCAAACACAAATTAGGGCAAAGTGAAAGCAAATATGTACGGCATTGATAATTATCCAAAAAATTATCATGCGAGCGGCATTGGCCTTGTCAATTTGGCGGCCCTGGGCTACAGTAAGAATGAAGTCACCGACAACAGTGCGCAGAGCAAACCCAAGTCTGGGCTCTACCCCTCTCTGCCCTATCCATCATCGGAATCTGTGGGCGGCATGCCATATGTGGTAAAGCAATCGGTTCAGGCTCAAAATGCATCTTATACGGGCGCCAGCATTGGCATGCCGTCAGCAACGCCGTATCCTAGCTCGGGCTTATACCCAAATTTGCCAACTGCTCCATTGCCGTATCCATCAACGCCCATGGCGCCAATGCCTACACCATATTCAAGTGCGACGCCTTATCCCAGCGCAACGCCTTATCCCAGTGCAACACCATATCCCAGTGCAACGCCATATCCCAGTTCAACGCCGTATCCCGGTGCAGCGCCTTATCCCAGTGCTGCGTCTTACCCAGCGCTGCCTTATCCATCAGGAGGAGGGGGTATGGGTATGCCGGGCATGCCCATGCCATATGTGCCAATGGCGCCGATCAGTCCAGCACCGCAAGGTTTCTCTTCTATGCCAACGCCATCAGCACCGCCGGCCAGTGCGCCCACCCAAGAGGAGGAGCCATCGGTGGGCATTGCAGAGCTGCAGTTTACTAGCGTTAAAGTGCCAGAGAATCAAAACATGTTCTGGATGGGACGTAAGGCAACAAGCACGCGTCAGAAGAGCATCCAAGGCGATGATTTTGTCACGTTGCGTGATTCATGCGTTTCCAATGGCACGCTGTTCGAGGATCCTGATTTTCCGGCCAACGATGCCTCGCTGATGTACTCGCGACGTCCAGATCGTTACATTGAATGGTTGCGTCCCAACGATATTGTGGACGATCCGCAATTCTTTGTCGAGGGTTATTCGCGCTTCGATGTGCAACAGGGCGAACTGGGAGACTGTTGGCTGTTGGCCGCAGCGGCAAATCTAACGCAGGACTCGAAGCTATTCTTCCGCGTAATACCGCCCGATAACGATTTCCAGGAGAACTATGCAGGAATATTCCATTTCAAGTTCTGGCAATACGGCAAATGGGTGGAGGTTGTCATTGATGATCGTCTGCCCACCGTGAATGGCGAGCTGATTTACATGCACTCCACTGAGAAGAATGAGTTCTGGAGCGCTCTGCTGGAGAAGGCTTACGCCAAGTTACATGGTTCTTATGAGGCTCTTAAGGGTATGCTTAAATATAAATGGAAATTTAATTGAAGACTATTTCTAACATTGTTTCTGTCTACATTTACAGGCGGCACAACTTGCGAGGCTATGGAGGACTTTACTGGTGGTGTCACTGAGTGGTATGATATCAAGGAGGCGCCACCAAATCTATTCGGCATTATGACCAAGGCAGCGGATCGTGGTTCGATGATGGGTTGCTCTCTGGAGCCAGATCCAAATGTGCTGGAGGCTGAAACGCGCGAGGGTCTTATTCGTGGACATGCCTACTCTATAACCAAGGTCTGCCTTTTGGATATATCGACGCCTAATCGACAGGGCAAGCTGCCCATGATTCGCATGCGAAATCCTTGGGGCAACGATGCCGAATGGAGCGGCCCTTGGAGCGACAGCTCGCCCGAATGGCGCTTTATACCGGAGCATCAAAAGGAGGAAATTGGCTTGAATTTCGATCGAGATGGCGAATTCTGGATGTCTTTCCAGGATTTCCTTAATCATTTTGATCGTGTCGAGATTTGCAATCTGTCCCCAGACTCGTTGACCGATGAACAACAGCAAAGCTCGCGCCGCAAGTGGGAAATGTCCATGTTTGAGGGCGAATGGTCATCAGGCGTAACAGCTGGCGGTTGCCGCAATTTCCTAGAAACCTTCTGGCATAATCCGCAGTATATTATCAGCTTAGAGGACCCCGACGAGGAGGATGACGATGGCAAGTGCACGGTGATTGTGGCTCTGATGCAAAAGAATCGTCGCAGCAAACGCAATGTGGGCATAGATTGCCTGACCGTTGGCTTTGCCATATATCATCTTACAGATCGTGATATGCAGGTGAAGCCCCAGGGTCTGAACTTCTTCAAGTATCGCGCTTCGGTGGCGCGTTCACCGCATTTTATCAACACACGCGAGGTTTGTGCGCGTTTTAAACTGCCTCCTGGTAATTACTTGATTGTTCCATCGACCTTTGATCCCAATGAGGAGGGCGAGTTCATTATACGCGTCTTCTCCGAGACAATGAACAACATGGAGGAGAACGATGACGAAGTGGGCTTCGGCGAGACTGATGATCGCATTGCGCCTGCACTGCCACCACCCACGCCCAAGGAAGAGAATGATCCACAGCGTATTGCACTACAACGTTTGTTCGATAGCGTTGCTGGCAGTGATGAGGAGGTCGATTGGCAGGAGCTTAAACGCATTCTGGATCACTCAATGCGTGACGTTATGGTGGGCTCCGATGGCTTCTCCAAAGATGCAGTACGGTCCATGGTTGCCATGCTGGACAAGGATCGCTCTGGTCGCCTTGGCTTTGAAGAGTTTGAAGCTCTGCTTACGGATATTGCCAAATGGCGTGCCGTCTTCAAGCTTTACGACACTCGGCGAACGGGCAGCATTGATGGCTTCCATTTGCGTGGCGCTCTCAACTCAGCCGGCTATCATCTTAACAATCGTCTGCTTAATGCGCTGGCCCATCGTTACGGCTCCCGTGAGGGTCAAGTGCCCTTCGACGATTTCCTCATGTGCGCCATCAAAGTGAAGACGTTCATTGAGATGTTCCGCGAACGTGACACTGATAATTCCGATACGGCATTCTTCAATTTGGATGATTGGCTGGAGCGCACCATTTACTCATAAAGAGAACTCTCTAATCTAATCAAGTCACATTTAAGCAAATTAAAACTAATCCTAAGTGCCACGATTACTTATTGCTATCTAAGTATCTATAGATGATATAAAGATGAAACCATGACGTTGCACAGATGCAGTCACCCAGTGAACATGGTAATCCTTATCATGCATATATATACATATTACGAGTGCTACCCACAACTAAACGGAAATACAAAATCATGTGTACATTAATTATATTGACCTTCAAGCGTTTCATGCGGCGGCGCTCGACTATAAACGATATGAACAAAAAAAAATATATAAATAAAAACCAGAAAATCAACAAAAGTTGCCGGTTGTGCTATATAGTCTACATATATATAGTATATCGTATGTAGCGTGTGCTAGCTTCTATAAAATGACTAATGTCTAAATTGTTCAGGGCCCATATATCATTCTGACAATAGCCAAAAAGCCGTCAGTACAAAATCAAATGTGCATTATCGTAAAGCTAGTAATAATCAGGAAATATGTCTAAACATAGCACCCATATGCCCCTATTAAAAATTTTAATGTATATTTTTTTAAATATTTGCAATCTCTTATATATATATACGTATTTGTTCAGGTGGATTCTCTAACTGAACAAACGCGACTATTATTAACTTCACATTTTAAACAGTAATGGAAATCACAACAAAGCCAATCGAATGAAAAATTAAATAAACAAAAGTTTAAATTAAATACTCAATAAGCTGAGGCAGTAAAAGGTTTATAAAAATTTAACTTTAAAAGTAAATCAAGTTGTGATTCCAGCACTGAACACGAATAAACAAAAAAAAAGGAACTTTCTTGTGTGTAATTGTTATCAACTTTAAACTAATTGTATTATCTATTATGTATGCTGTTTTTTTCATATAATTAAACTGAAAATTTGTGAATACAACTACTTGACAACGACTATATCGGTGCCACCAGTGGGCGGGCCAGCATTAATCAGAGCTTCTTTGAATTCATCATATACAAGATTACAATCGCTGCATAATTGCTGCAGCACCTCAAGAAAATCTTCATATTCCAGACGCCACTTCCTGAGTCATTGATATAAAAAATTATGTGATCATCAGATCTATTATAATTGTGATGATAGACTTACTTATAGCGCATATAGATAAGACCAGTTTGTGTGCGCGTTATGGGCACCGGCATCAGTTTGGCCTGCTCCAGCCAGCTATCAAGTTGAGAGAGTAGTATGCTATGAAACTCCTCATTCTCCAGCTCCGTAGGTATTACCTGTACAGGTATTGTATAAAAAAATATTTATTTTCTTATAATATGGTTGAGAAATTCGTAAACAAATATGACCTTGTGATTGCAATAAACATGGAAGAGCGAATCTAGCGTATGCTTCTTTGGTTTATCATCGTCATCGGCCATGTCGGTGTTCTGTTAGAGCTATATATATATATATCTAGATATAAGTATGTAGATATAATTTTCAGACAGAGAATGAAAAGCAAATGAACTTGCAAAGTACGCAAAACGAGTGCACACACATGTATGCTTATATATTTGATAATGTTTTTGTTGACAAACAAAGCACCAAGCAACTTGATGCCTTGGTGTGTGTGCGAGCGTGTATGTGTATGTACATATGTATGAATGTTTGATGTGTGTGCCAGAGTGTTTAACTTGTCCAGAGTGCGGTGTGGGTGTTACGTTATGCTTGGAGATCGTTGTTTATTTTGGCGCATGCTCGTTGTCGCCAGATGCGGATTGTGCATTGAATTTTTTAACCAAACGTTGCACGTAATTTAGCAATTTGGGTGCACTCTGAGCGATGGTTATGTCGCTGGTGCGATAAGGTGGTGCTATTGTCAACTGTTTCAACACTTGAATCTTGTCCATCTGCCAGGCCAGCTCATGTGTACCAAAATGTTTGGATAGCAGCTGAAACAGTTGCATGCCCTGCGCAGTGGCATGTGCATTATGGCTGCGCAGTAGTCTCTTACGCTGTACCACAGACTCCTCCAGACGCCGATCCAACTGAAAATATATTACATGTTACAATACATTGAAGTATTTATTATGTTTGCTACCTACACTATCGAAATTGAGGCGTGCTGGAGGATCGTTATGTTTCTCCATAGTTTTGGCCTCTTCTATGACTTTTAAGTCCTTGCAAAAGTCCAAATTAATAATGGTCTGATTAAAGCAAATTTTGCCTTGGTTATCCTTGCTTTCGCAGCGCAATATTAACATTTTGACACTCTGCTCGTAGTTTACAACCTCGCCGACAATTATGTCCCCAAAACAAGTCTCCACGTGCAATTTGATGCCAACGGGAAAGGGATTGAACGACATATTTTCGCAGAAAAGTTAAAGGAAAAAATTCACTTGAGAGCTGTCAAAGTTTTAACGTAACAGTGCTGCCAAGTCTGTCAAAGTGTACAGTTATTTGTGCGATCTCGCTCTAACAACATGGCTGGTCAATATGTCAAAAAAGTGACACTGAAATTTCCCCTTACCCACACACTGTGAAATTTTAGAACTCCAATTGGATTAAATAAATAAATAGGAATAAATTTAATAAAACTTTTTTTTTTGTGTTTTTTATTTCATTTTATTTACAGTGTATGTGTATGTATGCTAAATATATAACTAAATATAAATGTTGTATATATATATATATATTTTCAAAAGTAAACCTTTCCTTTTATATATAATTTATACGCTGTTCTTACCGTTTCTTGCTGTCTAAATTGTTGTTGCATGAGCGTTGGTTTTTTTAGTTTTATAATTTTTTGTTCTTCAAGACATATTTAGTTAATTGTATGTATGTGTATATATGCATTTATGTACCTTCATTAGCACTATTAGTATTCGTTTTCGATTATTTCTAACGCCACAATTAAAAAATCTGATTCTCTTGTGTGTCTTTTCTTGTATTGAATATTTTAAAACACTTTTAATTGATGATTTTAAATGCTAAACAAATAATTAAGAATTTTATATTGTGGCACCCGCAACTTGTGGATCTCAGGGACCTAATTTTATTGCACCACGCATGACAAATAATATTGTTTTGAATTTAAATAAATTGCGCTCCAAATATGTGTGACCAGAATACGAGTGGGATCCAATAAGCATAGTTTTTCAATTGAAATATGTTTTAGCGACTTTATAAATATATAGATCCTTCTAATCATATCCAGCTAGAAGTAAACCCTAATGGATTTTATATATCGCACATAACTTATCGAAAAGGCTATTGGGTCTTTTTTGGCGTATATAAATTGATAAAAGTGCATTGATAGATTCTAAGTATATTAAAAAAAGCAAACTATGAACAATTAAATCAAAGTGCATTGTTTATCGAAAATAAATATCGAAAAATATATGACAAGCACAAACAGAAAACAGATTTTATACAATTAAAGAACACACAAACGTTAAAAAAAAAAGAGTACAATATGAAAAAACAGCGCCTAAGTATTTATAAAAAATTGATTTAATATATGCTATAGATGTGGTGCAATGTTCTCGTTCGATCGGTCAGGTCTGTCTGTCTATCCGGTTACTTGGTCTAATAACTGCCTAGAGTTTTTAGTTTACCTTTTAGCACTTTTTATGTATTATCTATAAGCATATGCTTTTAGTTATTTTGTTTACTATTTTTGCTGTTTCTGTTTTACGAAATATTTCGATTTTCTTTTTCTAAGCATATATATATTTAAATATTTTTTTTTCTTTTGTATTTGATTTGTAATTAGGTTTCATGCGCTCAGCTTAAAGTCTTAATTATGCTTTTAGAAATCACTTTAAATGGTGGAGTTACATGTTGACGATTTAGCTAAGTTTAATTTGAATTTAATACGAATAACTCTTTTTAGATGCGCGACAAAACTACATTTTGTTCCATTTATATATATATTTTTGAGAAGGAGCTGGCTTCTTAGCTTATGAAAACGAGATGAATTGCTTGAAGTATGTTGCAGATGTTTTCCTTTTGTGTTCTGTTTGCTGTTGCTTTATGATTAACCGGTTTCGTTTAATATCAAAAGGAATGATATATATGTTTAATATTGTATAATAATATATATATATGAATGTATATATATATTTATAAAAATAAAACAATGCACTTTCGTATTAACCGACGCCCTGTAAATTTTACATGGGCCCATCAATGGCGCTAACTTTAAGCCGGAAATAGTAAATGGAACGCGCCAACATGCTAATTGCAATGAAGAACAGAACAATGTAGAGAATATACATGCCGCCATGTTCCTGTAAATATGCAAAAAAACATTAGATTTAATAACTTTTAATTCTGGCTAATAGCATTATATACTTACCGCTGCGTAAGGCATTGTGCCCACGGTCAGACCAATGCTGCCAACAAGGAAGAGCAAAGCGACAATTGCGAACAGAACTCCACGACTGTTAGCGAAACGTGAGCCCACCGAGGAGACCTTTCTGCAGTGTGGACAGCGAGCCAGAGCGTTGTGATAGGTGTTAAACTATATGTTAAAGAGAATAATTAAAGATTATGTTATTGAAAAACAAAAATTTTCAATTATTTTGAGATATGTGCTTTACCTCAAGATAAACTTGATTGATTCTTGAATTAAATATATAATAATTTCCAACAGTTCTTGTATGTTTATACTAAAATTCTTATGTGCGTGCTGGTATAACCAATTTCTATATTATGTTAACGTTACCATTTCTTTTAATACCAGCTGTTGTCCTATTGATTCTCTTAATTTTCTAATTATAAACTAATGCTCATACCAAAAATGTGTCCGAGCAGTGACCACAAGTTACACGGCACATGCCCGGCATGGAGGGCACGGGTGGTGTCACTGGACTTGGAGCCAGATTGATAATGCGCTTGCAATTCGGTCGTGGGCAAGCGATGCGCTGCGATGAGCTCTTGCAGATTAACAGACAATTGCAAGGGCAGCGTACATACTTCTTGCCGGGTGGCGCATTCCTTATGGGCTATAATTAAATTAATTTAATATGAATTTTAAATATATATAATTTATGATATACTACTTACAGTTGCCTCATTGCAGTGGGTGCACTTGACCACATGTTGCTCCCGTTTGGTAGTTATATCAATCATATTTTGACATACGCGACAGGTGACCATGGGCACACCGCCTGTGCCGCTGCTCTGATAGGGCGGTGGCAGCTCATCGGGTCCAATAAATGGCACCGACTGTGCAGTGCTGCCTGCAAAAATCAAAATAAACAAAAAGTGGCATCAGTAATTTTCAGTTAATATAATTAAGTGATATGTATACCTTTGGTGTAAAATAAATACATCTTGCTGCAGTTGCAACTCTTGTTGCACTACAGCAGATGCTGCCCCTGAGCACGAGCCACATAAAGGCGACCATTTGAGAATGATAATACTATGTGGGCGTGGCAGCACTAAGATTAAGGCAAGTGGGTCAATGTTTAGGCGACTGTCAAACCGGCATCTGTGCTACAATTAGATGCTTCATATGCGGTCTCAAACAAGTTCGAACTTTGTGCACCAAACAAAACTTAAAGTCGCAGCTATAAATACATGTATCATGGCCTTGAAGAGACTGTGGGCATGAAAGGGTGTACAATGATCAGGTTCTTGCCAATAACAAAGACTCTGCGCCAGCGCCAGCGGAATCAGGGGAACTCATAGTATTGTCAGCCTGACGATAATCAAAGCCAGTTGCATGACTCATCGCTGCTGCTGTCGCTGATAAAACAGCTGAACAACGTAGCGTCGTTACCGCTGCTGACTGCGCAGCTTTGCGGTGATATGGAAGCATAAACAAAACAAAAGGGAAATTAAAAGTGAGTATGCAATTGCCGAAGCGTGTATACTCTTGAAAATAGATGCCAATAAGTGTTTGAAATTTAATTACCATCATTCTGGTACCGAGATCAAGAGTTTTTTCTGTAATGTTTATATATTAATCATTCTAATCAAATTAAATAATAAGAGATTAGTAGTAACGTCAAAAACTAAAAATAATATTTAATATGTAATTTTTTAAGAGGTATCTTAAAAAACAATGAGTTTTTACCCATTTGCAATTTTTCATGTTACAAACGTCATGACAAAGTTGCAATTGAATTCCTATGTATTTTTAATAGTAAAAACAATGTGAATTTGACTGTGATTCCGTGTCAAATTACGAACTTTCTGCGAATGTCTCGCACATGGGGAGTTAGAGCGTCCACACCCACGCTCCCCCCCCGCTTATAATATTATGAGTCAGCTATGGGGGAAGTGTGAAAATCTAAACATAAAATGCCTGAGTGGGCCTTGGCGACAACAACTTTAAATCTCAGTGGCTGCAAAGTAGAGCGCACACTTGTTGGGTTTCTAGAGCTGTGACAATAGCCCGCATAGATCTATAAGTCCGCCCACAATGTAGATGCGGGCGACCGGGTGTTAAGGCGAGTTGAACGCACTTATTGGGTTAGAGTTACCATACGTACCGTCATCATTATTGGCCGCAGCGCTGCTGCCAGGATTTTCGGCTCCCTCAGCTGGGAACGATGTGTAGGAGGCCGATGTCGGCTCATCCTTGTTGATCAAGCTTTGTCTCTCAGGATCGGCCATTTCGGCGAATTTTTAACTTTGCACAAAGCAACTCCCGTTAGTAATGCACCCAAATTCCAATTATCGCTCTTGTTGTTGTTGTTACTTCGTTTTTTGCACCGCAACGCAAATGCTTCAACTGCAATTAAAACAAAAACAAAAAGCACACGATTTACTATAATGCTTACAGAGCATATTTATAGTTGCTCAAGAGTAGCTCGCTGTTTCTTCTTTGTTTGATGCAATGGCTTGTTTTTTTCCTACATTGTTTTTTCTTTTCTTTCTTTTTTACACTGTGCTGTTGAATCCTCCCTTTTCGGCATGCGCCGCAATAATCAATTTTATAGCCGTTTCAGCTGCAATGCCTTTAGTAGACCATCACGTAGGTTTTACTTTTACCATTACCAAAGTTAGCGTATATAATATTGCTAATTGTTTAGTGTTTATATGTGTTTTTTGTGCTATATTTTACCTTATTTTGTTGAAATTGCACTGCTGCTGCCCTCGACGCACATTTGAGTCAACTGGCCACACTACTGCATTTGCTTTGGCCACATTAAAAATCGTGCATTTGCAGCCCTGCAGTCGACCATGCTACCCTGGCACAAAGTAATCGTGCCTGCCGGCTGATATTTCGCGGTAAATTATTGAAATGTCTCAAAATGATGCAAAAGATTCCGTTAGAATAGATGCAGACGAGTCTAAAGCCGGTAGTTCAAAACAAAATGATGATCATAACAGCAGCTCCAGTGACACAGAGACGCAACGTATAAATCTCAGTTTAAGTCGCAGATCTCGCCAACGCCAGTTAACCCAAAACTTCTCATACCATGCTTTGCCATTACGGGTCGTTGAAAATGGAGAAACAATGTTTATTACTAGAAGTCCAAGTTCAGTTCGAGATATGACCCTAAACGCCTCTCAAGTAATTGATGATAGCTCGGATATAGATGTGGACACTGATTTTCATATATCTAATGACAGCAGCAGCGATGGCGCAGCTAAAACATCCGTCAAATTTTCTGCCCGGTCGATGGAAAAAACGGATTTGATCGTCAACAGAAAAATACGCAGACGTAAAACACGAAGGAAGTTAATATTGTATAAAACTATATAAAATTATAAATATATATACGTAGTTAAGAAGAAACATTGCATTTAAATTCCAACTGCAACAAAATATCGACTGCACTTGCGCAGGGTTGACTGTGGTGCGTATTTTACAACACTGCACCAGGGCTACAGGTTGGTTTGTGCGTTTTGGAGTAGTGGTAAATTTTTACAAGCATAACTATTTATATGCGGTTTTTATGTAAATAAACCAAAGTAAACGTAGTCAAATAATTTGCAAAGTGTAAGTAATGCATGTCAGCTAGCATAAGATGTGTTGTAATTGCTCATTGTATGCTCTATTAATGCAAAACGGGCATGTGAAAATGCGTGATGATTTCATTTTTGTGCTGCTGCTGCGCGTTGTTGTATTGGAAACTTCGTCGTATCTTGCTTGACGATGTTGTTGTTACAGTTGTTGTTGTTGTTTCTGTTGTTGGCTTAGGTACGGGAAACGCAGAGCCAAAGTGGCGGCGACGTCAGCGTCACGCACAAAATGTTTACTTAGTTGGCACAGCGTGCGCGGATGTAGGGCGGCTAACAGCAGCAACAACAACAACAATAATAATAATGATGATAACAACAAAACAAAACCAAGAACACCTGTTCCTAATTGATTTTTCACATTTTCACCATGGCATTTAGATCACTGACTTCAACTACAACTGTGTTTCGGCATTTCAATTAGAAAATCGGAAGTGAAGGTGCCACAAAACATAAGCGACAGGCCAATTAAACGAATTTGCTTAGAATAGAAAGTTAGAAAAACTAAGAAACAAACGAACGAACGAATATTTCCAAACTATATTGGACCACCGTATGGTACACAACAAATAAATTTAAATAATGGAGGCCCCACCAATATTTAACAGCGTAGAGGATGAGTGCAGATACTGGAAAGAGCGGTCCAAACAATACCATAAAGAGTAAGTATAAAATAAAAGAGAGTTTCAAGATGCCTAATTATCTTTTCTCCAGATGGACAGATGTAAAACAGGAATACGATGAATATGTTGAACAGTCAAGAGAAATGGAAGTCGAAATGGACGCCACTCTGGAACAAAAACAGAGTATAATCAAAGATCTCAGAGCCAAGCTTAATATGTTAGAAAAAGAAAATGATTCACTCAAGGTGAGTTTTTTTAGATTAAATACAGACACTGTTATAACTGTTATTATATCCTTTACAGCTCAAGCTGGACTCACATAGCATTGAAATGTCAAATCTGGATAAACAGCATGAAACAGTGAAGAAAGAGCGCGACTCCATGAAAGAATATCTGCGACAATTAGAGCAGAAAAACGATGATCTGGAACGTGCACATCGCATACTCAATGAAAGCATAGTAGACTTTGAAAAGATGTTAGATAAAGCTTATGAGAAGAATGCGCTCCTTGAAACGGTGGTAGATGAAAAGGAAATGCTACAGGAGAAACTACAGCGGCTAATGGACGAGACCCGCGGTGCGTTTGGAATCTTTATTTGCTTTAAACTTCATTTAACCTTACTCCATTTTACAGATCTCAAACAGGAGCTCAATGTCAAGTCACGCTATACGCCGTCAAATGGCACGACATCAGCAGCCGGCAACAGCTCGATGAACTCGTCAGCATCGCTGCCCAATGGCATTGTGGCGAACGGTGATATACTGCTGCAACATGACAATGCTGCCACAAAAGCCACAAGCGTTAGCGTCAGTGCGCTAAATGGCAGTTTAGCTAATAGAAACGAATATAATCAGCAACAGCATTCGCTTAAAAGTAAGATAATTAATTCACTGAAACAAACAAAACGCTTGCTTAAACTATCCAAATCGTGTCGCCATTCCAATCTTAATAATTTCGTTTAGTTAGCAACAACACAACACACTGCGCACCATTGTATTTTTAATTTTTTAAGTTGTTTTTTTTTTTAAATATTTGCATTCCTGTATTTATATTCACAAAATTATTAAAATTTAAGCTAAATTTTTTTCACATTTGCAACATTTCTAGTAGACAACGCGTGTGTATGTGTGTGTGTTTGTTCTTTTGTTTATCGTCATTTAATATATGCAACTAACAGTCCTATTGTCGCATTAACTAATCGTTATTGGCCCAGACTACTCATATGAGCTAACCAATATGTGTTGTGTACTTCCTTTGCAGATCCCGAGAACCTTATCAATGGCAATGCTATGAACGCCAGTTCCCGCACCACGGCGCTCAACATTGTGGCCGACATGTTAAGAAAACTGAACGTAAGTCCCTGATAAACCAACCATGCATGGTACCAGGCCCACTAACTATCTATCAATATATGTATATATGTATTTATGTTTTGTTGTCGCTGCTTTAGTACAATTGTTTCTTCATGTTTTTAGTTGGACAAGGCCTTGTTATGTCCTGAATGTCAAAAGTTTCGTTGCATTTGTGAACGTACTGTTTTGTCGCCAAACAGCGATTCTAGTCTCTTTCGTCGTGCCTTTGGCAGCACCAGCAGCGGCGTCGGTAGCAGCGCCAGCGCAAGCGCTGCTCAGACAAGGCCCAGCAGCAGCGATGGCAGCTGGACACCAGACTGCAATCCTGCACAGCATCGTGGCAGTTTGAGTAGCCTGCAAATTGGCACAAACATTTTTAAGCGCTTTGCGGAACGCATGCGCAGCATACAGGACTCCGAGCCTGAACCAGCGCCGCCAGCGCTGTAATGCATTAATTTATTTTAAAGCTTTTGTGTTGTTTTTGAAGCATTTTGATTATTTATTAATTGCCTTGGTTAATAAATACTATTTAATTTGTGTAACTTAACTCTGTTTGTTTTTCTGTTTGTTATTATCTATGCTCTTGCCATTGATTTTTACTAATAGTAGCTCACATTTGTTATATTGCAGGCCATGGAAACGAAGCTGAAGACATATCGCGAGCACGGGCCGCCTATGCAACCACGTCAATGACCAGCAGCAGCACTGACACTGCAGCAGTCGCCTCTGCTAACTGGGCACGGCTGTCATCTATCGCTGGAGGCGGAGTAGCAGCTGCTTGCAACCATTTGAGGCAGTTACACAGTTGTAGTTGCAGTTGCAGCTTGTTTAGTTTTATTTTATAGTTACAGTTTTGATCTTTTGCCCGTTTATTTATTTCATTTAAATGACTTGTATAAATTAACGATATTACTTATATTTAAATAACACACATTTATTTACATAGTATGTTGACGTCTGAAGCCGGCCCCGCCCAATAACTAAACGCCTTATGAAGTACTTGTATGTAAACTTAAAACTTAAGTCTAATTAATCTACACTCTTTGATTTACATATTAAGCATTGTTAAATGGCATTCAATTATTTTTGGCAGCCGCGATAAGCAAGCACATTCATGAAATGTATGTATGTATATTTAAGCAGTCATGTCCTGTTAAATAACGTTACTTATGGCTCACGTTCATTGCACACGGACGCAGACGCTTTGCAAGCTCAAAGCACGGCGTACACGAGAAAAGCAATAAAGCGTAGAGCTTTTAAATCAAACGTGCACTAATACCTTTATATATGCATACAAATAAGCTCCAAGTCAGTCCAGTTTAAATTATGCCTAAGTTGGACATGACTGACTTGGAGCTTAAGTTCAAAAGCACGCAGCTTTTGTGGTAGATCTTAAGTAAGTTTCAGCTGAGTCAAAGTATTACAGCTCCCTGCAGCCCTAACAGTTAAAAAATCAACAAATACTCGTAGCATTAGAGAGAGAAATCTATAGGAAGTGTTGTGTGACAAGAACTCTTACACTCTTAAGCAAAAGACAAGTCCTAGTTCCGGCACTTTACCCCTCGATAGTTCAATTTACAATGATCAAGACAGACTCATTTTCAGTTTATATTTTGATGCGAATATAAGTTATGTAAAAATGCAAAACTCTGTTAATATTATTATTATAATATATATATATATATAAAAATTGTAAATGTATAAAAAAAACCACAAAAAGAAAACACACACAAGATAAATTATAAATAAAGAGATGATTAGTTTTAAATAGAAATCACTGTTGACATCCATCCTCAATGTCAACGTCAACCTCCGTCCACGTCAAAGTGAAAAGTTCTTTGGTTCTCTAATGTGCAACAAATAATTAATTAGTAAAATATTTGTGTTAATTTAGCAAAGCGCGCGCTGCGTCAGTGGCTATGCCAAGGACAAGCATCCTTATAGTGCACACACACACATGCTTGCACTTGAAACTTCCTTAAAAGCTTTTGCGCTGCAGCTTTCAATGCGGCTTACCCCTTAATTATAGTTTTAGCACATTTTGTGCGGGTTGCGTTGAGCTTTTTTTTACCTTTTGCTACCCCAGGAAATTATGCTGTCTGTGGCAATGCGACGAAGAGGGGCAGAAGACGACGACGACGACGCGACGCGACGGTCAGGCTGAAGGTAAGAACTGAAGCTGTAGTTGACCTTGCGACACGTCAGGATTTATTTATTTTTTATTTAAGGGGCAGTGTGTGGGTAGCTCCTGGTGTTGGCGACCGTGAACGTTAAGCTAATGAAAGTGCTTTGGTTTTTGAAGTAAGCACGGGTTAGCGGCGTCGAGTGTTGGCATTGAGTGGGTATACTCTCATAAGCAGCGACGGGTAGGACAACACCAACAACATTGACAACAAAGGAGTAGAAAAGAAAAATGGCACAAGCTCTTATCATACGCATAGCACTTACATGCGACCCCCATCCGCACATCCTGGACTGAGAGTGCATTGTTTGTTTTGTCGCTTGGAGATGGGGAAACTGGAGCTGGTGATGCCTATGCGGGACGCAGGTTGCAGCCTGGAGCAGCCATAAGCGGATTGGGAATGGCACAATGCAATTGTCGTTTGAGAATAAAATGCGACTACACAATGCCCGAGTGTAAAGCTAATGGTGTAAGGCTGTATCCTGGCTGTGTGTGTGTGCATTGTACATATTTTTAAAAGCAATTTCAAGAATTTGCGCTATTTTCGTTGCTGCTGTCGCTTAATAAACCTCCTTGGGCAACACAAAATCCACGCCAACTAATTAACTGAGCAGGACCCCATCTCGGTAAATATGTGAGGTTTCGCCGGGGCCAACAATCAGGTTCGCAGTTCGCAGCAGCCATAACAATAAAGGTTGAACCACAAAGTGAACTTACGGAGAGAGAGCAAATACATTGGGCAAACATTTCGAAGCTCAAGTGTAATTGTTTTCGCATAAAAACGGAGCAAAACAGCTCGTAAAACTGTTACGAAAAGCTTGAAGCTTCAACTTAAAGTTTCTTTCAGCCGAGACTTTAATACAGGGTGTTACAATACCAAGGGTAGCTTATCCTTGCAACAATGCAAAAGTAACACGACATTTTTATTGCTGTGTGTATAAAAGAAGTGAATAAACTTTTAATAACTTCCTCCATTTAATTGCCAAGCATATTTCAAAAGGGTCCTTTATGATATTTTTGGCAATTAACTGTTAATATATATGTATATACACATTTGGTATAGTGGTAAAAAATGTGTTAATGTTCATGTAGCTAGTGAACAGCTTTTAAAGAAGTTTAAAACAGAAATTTAATGGACTTATTTGAAAGATAATTTATCTATGGAATTTTAAGAATAGCGGGAATTATATAGATTTAATAAATTTTTATGCCTTATTTGCATTTTCATTTAAATATATTGTTTCATTGCTGAACATTATACTTCTAGAAAATTCAAAGGATTTATATTCCTTTAAAAGCAATTGTACTTAGATAAATTTTAGAGTTGAAAGTATCCAATGTTTGACCTTTCTGGACACCCTGTAATGTGTATATATTATGTATATATTTGCCATTTACACACCTTAAATATTTAAAATACGCGATGGCGCAGCATAAAGCGGCAAGTAAATGCTATCGGAAGCATTGAGGAGGCCGATGATGACGATGCGGCTGTTGCGCCTTGGGGGTGGCTATCCTGGCATGTCCTGTGTGCCGTTATGGTCTTGCCTAAACATCAAACAAAATCGATATGTGGGTGGCGGTGGCAATGTTGTTGTTGATGTTGGTATTCAAGTGTGTGCGATTTTCGGTATAAACAAGCAATGTAGACATACACACATTAACATGACAAGGTGGTGGTGTACTGGGCAGGTTAGGGGGTGTTGGTCCTCCGGTAGGGGATTTTGCTTTGTTTGAGCGCCGCAGGACGCTCATTTTTCGTAATGAGTTTGCCTATGTGAAGGTAAAACAGGTGAATTCGAATAGCAGATACAGCAGCAGCAGCAGGAACAGCAGCAGCAAAAGAGACACGGTAAAAGCAAAATCAACGTAAAGCAAACAACAACAGAAGAGGAAACATCGTGCAGCTGCTTTGGGATATATTCGTTGTTGGGTAGGCAGCAATAATAAAAGGCATAATTTGCTTTAATACAGAGAGAACCTTTCCACATACACGCACACACACACACACGCACGCACACACACCCACAGACAGATAAAGCCCCGGAGGTCATGTCGGCGCTTGTTAACAGCAGGCAATGGCAATGGCGTCGACGCTATCTTTGCCGACTTCCGGCTGGCATTACATCCGGTAGCTGCCAGCTATAAATAATCGCTAGCGTTTTCTAAGTGTAATTCGAACTGTGAACTGAATGAATTTGATTTGCGCGCTTCATGCACCTAAATACCTGCTAATCAAACAATCGGTTGCGTTCAATTGCATGGCTCCTAATTGGAAAGCAGCAGCAGATGCAGTCATGTCCCTGATTCTTCCAGTTAAATCACGCTAAAACGACCGCAGCTCAAGTGCCAATCATTATCAGGTATTAGAGAGATTTAATTAAATTGAATTGGCCATTGGCAAAAAGGACAATTGAGATATCCTTTGAAACATTTTATTGCGCTTTGACATGGCAATTGATTTGCAGCTTGTTTCAATTAGCTGCCACAAAGTGTGTGTGTGTGTGTGTGTGTGGCTAGCACTTTTACTAATTGCAGCAACTTGAAGTTGATTTTGTATTTGGCTCATTGCCTTTTTGTGCAATAGAACGTATTTATTGCATACACAGAAATTGCTGCCAATGGCCTTATAAATTGCCCAGTGAAACGAGCTGAAGTCATGTGCAAACTTAATGGCCCCATCGAGGCGAACAAATGTTAAAAAACATCGCACCTTTGTGCTCTGCTCTTTGTCTGTATATTGTATGTGTGTGTGTCTGGCTGCTGTCCTTGTCTACACACAAACACACACACACACACATATATACATACACAATGTCAGGCCATTGTCTGGGGCTACTCTCTGATTTATGCTTTCACAAAGAACACAGACAGAAAATCTTATTCATATATAACACATTTTTGAGTGCTGCCGTTCACTTTTCTTCAATTTATATTGTAAAAATGTAGCCAGTAAGAATAGCATATATAGCCTGCACTTATCTAGTGTTAAGAAATCTATAAAATATGTAACACGCCAACAATTGTTGCAATCAGCACAGGCGCGACCATTTTTGCATTTATTCCGTCGATTATTTGAGCATTAGTACTTCTGTGTTTTTCTTACTTACTTAAGTGTACTTATCTTCAATAGATTGTTTAAAAATTTATCTGTTAAATGGCTAAAAGAAATATCATAGAAATACATAAGAAAATACCTTTAGCAGCACTTGGCAACAACAGATGGAAGTCTTGAGAGGTTTTTTATTCAAAAAAATTAATTATATTTCAGCCTTTAATAATTGATATTGTCACTCAATTGTATTTAGAATGTGGTATATATTTTAAATTAATATTGTTTATTTACCTCAAGACTGTAATAATTAAATAAACGGAAATTCCAATGTAGAATTCCAAATAGAATGTCTTACAGAAAGTAGAGACACTTTATCTTCTCTAACGCGGGGAGTATTTAGGGCAGCATAATATCATTTTAACCCAATGCATATTATCTTATATATAATATATTTCTTCATTATTAAGTCAAGAATCGTATTTTTTGATTAATGACTTTGATATTGTAGTAAATAATTAATTTTATATATGCATTTGAGTCCTCAATGTTCCCTTGCTATTTACTGCTTATTATCTTTAAAAATATATTTTAAATGCAAGAGTATGCTTGAACAATCTATATATTTAAAATATTTATATTTGCTAAGCATAACATAAGCTCGTTTAAGCGAGATATGCCCGTCTCTAGAGTTGCTGTTGGCAGGGTATAGGCGCTACATGCGTTGAAATTTATGTTGCATACTTTTTGGGGTGGTTGCGGCTTGTAAGCGTAGCCCAATTAGGCGTAAACAAATTTGTAGCTGCTGCCGTGTAATGTGATCAACTGTTCGACCACTAGTTGCTATAAGGCCGCCTATACTCCATCCCCCGCCCATTCCACACACGCCGAATGACATTGATAAAGCTGCGTTGCTGCGCGCGTCGAATTTTTCTTGTGTTTGTTGGTGTTGTAAATATTTTGAACTATTGATACGCATACGCTGAGGATAATGATGTTGGCAGATGATGATGGCGACTGGCTAACTGGATTGACCCTGATGCCAACAAACTGTTGCTTTTTTGGCCCATGGTAGGCGGAGTTTAGCACAGGGATTAAACTGGGATATTTCTTGGGGATTTTTCCATTTCCCCTGCGACGCAACAGTTTTGTGCCCCATTGCGGCTGGCAACTTCGTGTCGCTGCCATTGCCGAACTCCAATTTTGAGTTGAAGCGTTAGCTAAACCAGAGCCAGAGCCAGTGCCACTGCCAGTGCCAGCAATTTGGCTCTGTTGCTCCATTGTGCGCTCCAATATAGCGACAATTTTGAGTTTCCAACGAGTCAGGCAGTCTTCTTGGGGACTTGACAGCGTGTGCACGTGTTTGGCGCAAGGATACTAATCGGTATAGCCTATATATATATATAAACATATATACTCAACTATATAGCGTACTTTTGTTCGCGTCGCGTTCTTGTATCGTGTGCTATATATACTCGTGTGATTCCAGTTTTGGACTTCAGACATTGCAAATCGTGAGTAAATAGGCATAACAATAAAATGCCGCTTGATGTTATTTACACCAAGTGTGGAGTGGCGGGGGATGTGGAGATGTGGAGTGGAGTGGCACTTAACTTGCTTGTAAATCTGCCTGTTAAGAGGATTACAATCTTGCAAGTAATTATTATCGGTAGCACTTCGGTGTGAGCTTTTGTTGTAAGTGCTGACAGGAATTAACTTTGTTTCGATCTAGCCACGTTTTTGGCAACATATCATGGGGCCAGCAACAGGCCAACAGCAGCTGGCAACAGCTTATAGAATATGTGCCATTTAGTTTTTAGTGTTGTATAGCATACACACCAATTATACACACAAACACACACACGCCAGAACGCCAGAACATGCCCCATGTGTGTGCGTGCTCTCGTGATACACTTAATCCGACATTTACAATTTTTGCTTAAGGATTTATTTATGGATTCAATATGTGTACAACGTTTACATTGCTGTGTGTCTGTGCGTGTGTGTATGTGTGTGTGTGTGTGTGGGGAGTATGTGTACCTTTGCGCATATTATAAAATGCTTCAATGCTTTCACGTATCCATTCAAACCAACCGACCTATCCATCCAACATTCGCACATGCATGCGCACAAGAAGCATTTCGAATACTCGCGTTTCAAATTTTGTAATTCATTTTGTAATGCATAGTACATATATGTCCTTTGTGCTCTGATAGTAAAGTTAGCAACCAGTAAAGTTAGACAACATCGAGGATTCTGCCTTTGAACTGCATTTTGCCCATGTGATTGCATTGTATGCACTTGACGTTGGAGTTGGCAAAAGTAAATTCAATCAATTTTAATAAACCCAAAAGTATACTTACGTTCTATAAGAAATATGTTTTTCGCAAGGTTTGGCACATAAATTGGTTATTGAAATTTGGTTTCCGAAATATTCTACTTATTTGGATTTAAACTACATTTTAAAGCTTTCTTTAAAATCATTTTTGTTTGTTCTTGAAGCGACGTCATCTTAACAGATATTTTACTTAAATTTGTTATTAATAAAGATATATATTTCCATTGTCAAACTTTAAATCTAAAACTGAAATTTATACTTATTTTCTATTTAATATATACTAACCGATAAACATGCATCTTTAAATATTAAACTTGCAAATCTCTGCCAAAGTTATTTGCGTATATCAGACAAAATTCGGTATACGAAACGTTGAGGCAGAGCACAAGCATAAAAAAAAAACTCAAATTTAATCAAATTCATCTTAAATTTCATTTATCTGTAGCCGTATGCCATAGCTTCAGGTTACAGCTACGTATTATTTATGGATTATTATTAATTTTAAGGCAATTTGATGCTGCCAAAATGTGTAAACGCTGAGAAATGCGTGTGTAAATGATATTTTTGCAACAATTCAAATTCCGTGTGGCATGTTCTTGGCATTAGTAATCGATACTAAAATAAAGCAAATGAATTTCAATGCGTGGGAATTTGCCAATATTACATATTCGGCTTAATTAATGGCATATCAAATAACATTTATTTAAAGCCAAGTTAATATGCATAAAAGTTGCAGAAGTATTTAATTTATAAGCTCTTAGTTTGTGTTTTCCAAACTCATTGTGGTACATATTTGATTTGATTTGTTTTGTTGGTAATTTTTATTGATTTCATTAGAGTGCGATTGGAAAAGTCAGCATAAAATCGCACACAGCGGCAAAGTTTTTCCCATTTTCAACAATTTTCTAGTTGCATTTTGCTCCTCCCAATCGATGTCCAGCTTTGACTATTTATAGAAAGTTTTAACTCCCACATTCCAACAGCTCGCGGTCGTGGCAAATATGACGACAGCGTTGGCGGTTATATGGTTGTTGCCACGGCTAATGTAGTTGTTGCCACATAGTTGTTTTTATTATTGTTGTTGTTGTTGTTGTTTCCCCTGATGTGTAGGTGCGCCAGCCGCATAGCGTCAGAGTGAAGAGCAAACATTAACAAGTGTGTACAAAATGACTAACAAGTGAAAATGTTGTTGTGATAAGATCACATGACCCAGAGATACCCTCTGCAAATATACTTAGCTATATAATTATGAATAAACTTTGCCTTTTATTATACTATTTTGTTTCCAATAGAACGCTGCATATTGATTTATACTCTGGCAATATGAACTCAAATTCCAATTTAGGAAATTATAATAGCTCAATAAAAGTGTATGGAAAGTGTTGCATAATTTATATAATTCCCAAGGGACTTTAGCAATCAGTATATAAGGCAAAAAGGTTTCTCTACATTACATTTTTTTTATATTAAGCTTCGATTGAACAAAATAAATAGATTTTATCCTGCTTGCATTAGTAAAAGATAAGAAACGTTAAGAGATATCATTTAACTTCCTTTAAAGCTTCTATTTCTTTCCTCTCCATATACTCTCTACTATTATAGGGTATCAAGACATAATAAAAGCAACAAGAACAGTGCGGCAACATCATGACAAAAATCGATAACCAAATCTACATTCGGTATAAGGTTGTTACGAAAATATCTAATATGCAAATATTTGCGCGGTAGCTACCTGAAAATAACGTTAAACTCTCTTATCAAACCAGATGTACCTACATGTATATGTGTGTGTATGTGTGTGTAGATATGTGGGCATGTGGGTGGCTGAAAATGCTTAACTGGGAAGCGTTTGGGAAAATTCGTGGGAAACAAATCCCAAAAGCAGCCACCGATTTGCCAGGCAATATGCGAAAAGTGTAAGCAGCCGTTGCTAGCTGGGGAATAGCTGTCACCTTGACGCCCCTGTTCATGCTTATATGATAGCGTTAATAACAACACAAACAAACAATATATATTATATATATATATATATTTATAAAATAAAGATCAAAAGCATCAATATGCCACTGTGAACATGTGCAAATATTTTAGTTGATTTTATTACAATTTCATTTTTTTGTGTTTTGCAATTTTCTTAGCTTTTGTATACCCTTGCAAAAGGGTATTTTAATTTTGTTTGGAAATGTGTAATGCATAGAGGGAGACTTCTCCGTTCTTGGTCAGAACGACGAGCTGAGTCAATATAGCCAAGTCCGTCTGTCTGTATGCCAGTCCGTCTGTTTTTATGCTTACTTTTTGGCTTAATCTTTGAGTTATCTTAGTTAAACTTGTATGAAAAACTTTTTTCTTTTCCAAAATATCAAAACAAAACTCAGTAACTTGATCTATAGTTAATTTTTGTCTAATCTGACAAAGTTTCATCAAGTTTCAAAAATCGGTTACAAACTGAACTCATTTGTGGTATTTATTTGCATAAAATACTGATCAGTACTTCTGAGCCTGACTTTTTGTGGTTAACTGCATTTGGTCACACTAGCGGCGCCATATTGTGAAAAGCGCAATCGGCAAATTGACGCTTGCGAAAATTTGTTACAATTAAATTGACAAATTAGTGCGTGTCGCGGTTCGCGTCGTTTTAGTTGTATTAATAAATAGTGCGCCTGTTGTGGGCGTGTTCATAATCAGTGATTCGTGTTTGTGCTCGTTTCGTTTTGCGTTAAAAAATTGCAGCACGCGCTCTTCGTTGAGCTGCACTCACACACACACATACGCAATTTTTTTTGTATGCGCCCGCTGGAGTCTCACTTTTTTTTTACTTGTCCGCTGGAGTCTCACTCAAAACGTACGGTAATAAAAGCTCCGTTGCCTAAGCTGCGAGAGCTTTTTCGTCGATCGAAGCTTTTTGTCTAAGTGGCGGTAAGAAACAAAAGCTGCGCATTTCTGCTAGGCCGGTAAATAAGGTATTTACAAATTAAATTATGCAGCTCTGTTTAAATTTATGATGCCCTTCCGAATAGTTTTTTTTAATAATATGTACATATGAAATTTATTTAAAATTTAAATAAATCGATGTTGTTTACATATAAAAATTATTTATTATACATATATTTGTATTAGATTTTGCAAGGGTATATGGCTTCGGCAAGTCGAAGGTAACATTTTCTTTCTTGTTTCTGTGTGTTTTTTTTTTTAGCGGCAAGAAAAATAATAAAAATAATTTTATATTGCCTTAAATGTCCCTTAATGCCAAGAAGACAGACAGTGTCTGGGGCTGGGTTTTGTTTGGTCTTACAAAGACTTTTCAGCACAGTTGGTCAGTTTTTCGATTTGGTTTTTGTTTTTTATGCTTTTTTGGGTCCCTTTACCTGCAGCTGTTTATCATAATTTTGTTGATTTGCTGTCTGCCAACAGTAACAACAATAAAAACAATAACAACAACGTCAACAATCGCGACAGGCAAATCAAAAAGGGGCGCTCCGGAAGGCAGACTCCAAACGGTTCCCAAAAAAAAAAAAATTTTTTGCCAGGCGCGGCCCTAACAAAACTTTGCAAGTAAATTTAAATGCCCAAAAAACTTGCAGCAAAAAAAAAAACAAAAAAAACAAGGGAAAACAACAGCAAGTAAAATATATTATTTTTGGTTGGGTCAAAGACTTTAATACCCTTGAAAAGCTCGACACAATAAAGGGTTTTGCAATTTCCAATTTAAGACAAAATTCGATAAGCAAATAGAATATTGCTTGACAAGAAATTACAGTAAATATAAAAATAAATAAAAATAAACTCTTAAGTTATAAAAAGCGTACAGCTTGTAGATAGATTAACAAAGACTACTAAATGTGGCCCATAGCACATATTTTGCGCATGAGCTGCCCTTGCAATTCCCAAGAGGTTCTAAAGTGAAACGATGTTCAAGCATTATGTGGCATGCATGTCTTGTACTAACTAGTTTAATTTAATGTGATGTTTACATTTATAGCTCTATATAAAACAATTTAACATGACTAACTGATTGGCTACTCACCTGTCGGGTCAAACGGTAGATGCTAGAAATCTGTAATTTTTCTGTTTATTTTTACTTCCTATTGTATTTTGTATTGTTGGCACTCTGAAAAAATTTATTAAAAATATTTTTGGCAGTTTGTGAAAATTGCATTTAAAAATTATATGTAAAACTCTGTTATGCCGTCTTTCGTCTGTCTTGGATCGATATGCAAACGGTCTGTCTGCCTTTGGCCTTTGTTGGTTTACCGTCGTCCTGCTATAAATTGTTTTTAATTTTAATATGAAAAACCCAATAAGACATTAATTAAGACAGTAAATAGATCAAAAATCTCTCACTCTGAATTTTCCCCTCGGCTTAAATATCGCTGAGTGCGACTGAAATAGCAATATTGCTTATGCAATGGCATTAAGAAATATTCTATGCATGTGCTTGTGTGTTTTGCATTTCTATGCTCACAATCACAATGCACATTTGAAATTATGTGTATATTTTTAAATATTCTGTTTAAGCCCCTGGTGGCGTCCACTGCTGGCAGGAGCGTGAATCTTGTTGTTATTGTTATTAACAATATTCATATGTATGCCTTTGAAAATTGTATGAACATTTTTGCAGGCTGGAGCAAGGAACTTAAAGCGCATAACAGATAAATGATCTCTGCAACTGAATAACCGATATTGTTAATTAATGTAGAGTAAAAACAGCGATCAATTTAACTTTAATTACTAGTTATGTTGTTTTTTGGCTAGCAGTAACTTTATAATAACAATGATCAATATTTTAATCAAGTAATTTGGCGGTTTTGACACTCGGGTGTTGGTATTAAAAGAATTCTCATTTATAGTACGGTTTAACTCCAATTTAAAATGCATGTCTATTTAGACAATAGAAAACTTTGTATGTACATACATACATTTGTTTATTTGTAAGTTAGTACCCTTAAAAAAGGAGTGTATGACAGCCAGTGCGGGGCATATGCGTGATGTAAAACGGTTTGCAGTGCTTTCTCATAACTTTTCTCGACAATGGCGTTGTACTAAATAGAATTATGAATTGTTGTGACTGTATAATGTTTAGTATTGTTATTTTTGCTGTGGTTGTTCCCCTTACTTTTTATAACTCTCTAAAACAATTTAATAAAATATGCAATTGCCTTTTTGGACCTTGTGGCGTCAACTGTTGCGCCGCATTAGAGCGCCCTTTGCCCCTCGGGGCACAAAATGAAGGCCAAAATGGGAGCAGTAGCCAAACAGCCGAGTCTGCCAATTAAAAACATGGCGTCATGGCAACTTAAATGGCAAATGGTAAAACACCATACAACAATGTTTATTAGCCGCAAAATGTTGCTCATTAAAAAGTTCGTCACGACGACAGTCAGCCCTGCCAGCTACCTGTCTTGGCCAACTGGCAACTGCCAACTGCTAACTTTTAACCAGGCTTGGTAACCAGGCTTCGAATTGGCTCTGACACTGGACCAACGTGGCCTGATTAAAACTTTTTGATATTGGCCACGGTAAAATGAAAAATAAAAAAAAAAAGGGGCTTTAAGTTATCTAACATAAACCCCGCTGTACGTGTCTTTTATTCCCGCTGACAGTCAGCCTAATTATAGGTCATCATCATCATCTCTAGCTTGTATAAAAAGAGAACAATGTGTTCATACGAAAAGCTGCTCGACTATAAGTTGCCCTGGAAAGAAAGAAATATGTATTGCCTGGAGAGATTCGCTTTAAAAATCAAGAATTTGAGTTAAACTGGCATTTCGAATGATGAACAATGTTAGTTAGAGTTCTTTATAGATTTGCTAAATTAAATTGAAAACAATATAAAATTAAGGATAAACTATCAACTGATATCGCTGATATGCTTTAAAATTTACTAAAATTAATTTAAAACATTTAATTGTATTTTTAGCTAAAATATTACTTTCCCAGTTACATATAATACCCTATAATGCCACAGCCTTATTTTTATATGTATTCCAACAAAAAGTACAACTATATCCTAGCACAATAGGACATTATGAATAAAACCCTTTAATTTTATTTATATTGGGTATAATGATATGCTTGAAACTTTTTACCCAAAAAAAAATTCGTAGGCCTTTTTCTGTCACTCTGATTTTTCAGGATTGCCTGCAGCCTTTTTTGCACAACAGCTTTGATCTTTTTCGTCCTGTGCTGATTGTGTGTGTCCTTTTTGTTTTGCTCAACCGTGGATTGTTAGTTTTTGTTTTCTGTGCAGCGCACTTTGCACGCTCCAACGCTTTTTATGGCATTTTATGGCATCGAATGGCTTCATCCAGCACAATCCAAATCCAAATCTAAAACCGAAACGAAACGAAATCGTAATCCAAATCAAAATCAATGACCACATTAATATACAAACGTGCTTTCAGCTTTATAGTACACTCATGTTCACATATCTAGATAAGTATTTCAGTTTGTTGCCGACATAACACTCTAGACACTAATCAATGCGCCTTTTGTGTGTGTGTCAAGTGTGTGTGTCCGTCCGTCTGTCTGTCTTATGTGGCAGAGCTGTAACAGAGCTGTAACTGTAATCATTGTACTATAGCTGACACTTTCATTGAGCGAACAATAGCAATTCACAATATATACACATACATACTTACAGTAGCTCAATAAACAAACACACACTCTGATATGTTGAGGAGGCGGAGCTGTTGTCTGTATCCTGGTTGCAAGGTTGCATTTAAATAATATATGGCTGACAGGCTGCAGCCTGCAACCTGCATATCTGCGACATCAGGGGGGCAAGCAAAAGTTAAGCATTGCTGACACGCGTTTCATTTATTATAAAATATGCAAATGCTCTACAGTACTTACTCGAATAATTGATAAACACATTTCCAATTTAATAATGCCATCGTCATTCACATTGTCAATGTCATCAATTGCAATTGCAAAAGTTAAATAAATCTCAGCCTCAAAAAAGCGGCAGCAGTAACAACTTTAATTTGCATGAATTGCATAATTAATATTGTACAACAGAAATGGTATTTTAAGGTTTTTTTAAAATTCCATAAAACTAATGGCTAATGGATAACGAATGTTGCCTGCCAATGATTGAATGATTGAATCGTTGGAGGTTGATTTAAGCCTTATATCAATTAAAAAAAAATTAATATATTTTATTTGAATATATTTTAATTGTAATATTTGTCGGAACTAAACTGAACTCCAATTTATAATCGAAAATGTAAGCAGGTCAGATTATATTATGTATGAGTTAATATATTCATCAAAATTTCATTGAATATTCAAAACTAAGAGTAGTATTAACATAAATTCATTGAAACTGTTTAAACTGTTTTTATATTATCATAATCATTCGCATAAATTTGAGACGAGTATAAATGTATCTGTTGCATGTCCTTTTCAGAATGCACTAATGCAAAGCATAAATAGTTATGCAGAGCATAGTTAGGATAGCATTAGCTGCCAGGCAATAGATGCAAGCTGACAGAAAGACAGCCAGACAGAGAGACAGAAAGACAGACAGACAGACAGACAGACAGACAGACATATAACCAGTTAGACAGTCAGTCAGACAGACAGTTGGATGGACAAGTTACTGATGGACTCTGACGGCGTCGCTTGGCGCGTTGACAAATCATTTTAGTGCAACTGTCGACAGCTGGCGGAGAGAGTTACAAAAACGTGAGGGGTATAGGGGGGGGGGGGTTGTATACCAAATTGGAGATTTCAGATGATTGACGCCTGCACATGATGTTTCTTTACATCTCTCGGAGAATGTACAAATTAGAAACATCAAATCGAAACTTGTCATACAGCAGCCAGAATGACAGCAAATATTCTCATTTTTGTTTATTTTTTGTATTTTTATTTATGCGTTTGGAATTTGTCAACCATTTGCCATCCAATTTGGCCATGAATTTTTTAGTTCGCTTTATGCCTGGGTGACAACTATGCAAATTGCCAACACTCCAACCAACACTAAATACATGCAAAACAAACTAAGCAACCCAACAAAACCAACTAACAAACAACTAACCAATTCAACAGACAATAAGTAAGAATGTTGCAGCCTTCGACTGCAGTATACTCTATACACAGTAACTAGTTATAAAGGTATAGAGTATATGTAGATATAAATAATGACAAGCTCGCAAGGAGATCAAACTTATATAATTTAGTAACTCTAGTTATCAGACAAACACTTTGAATAAAGATGAATATCCTAAATTCAAGTTCTAATAAATTTGAAAAATTGATTAAAGTAATTGCACAAGCCGTGTGTACTCTCTTTCTCCATTTCGCAACAGAGCATAACAAGCAACAAGCAAATGCAAGCAAAAGTTTTACTTATTGAAAAAGTTTTAACATTTGTCGTAATATTATGCAGGTCGCCGGCGACGCTTGAACCCTTTTTTTTTTGACGCAGTCGGGGCAAGAGGGTATATAAAAGGAGCTCAGTAAAATAAAAATTGGGATCTCACAGTGTGAACTTTGCTTTTGTCTTTCCTGCCACTCAACGTCTATCGTGCCCCATTCGAGCACCTTTATTTTGAATTTATTGTGCGCCCAGAGAACAAAGCAAATGCTCAGACCCCGACCCGGACCCGGACCCGGACCAGTGGCAAACCCAAACCCGGACTACTGGGGACTCGACACAACTTGAACGCGTTGATTGATTGTGTCAGAAGGTGTGGGGACAGCAGCAACAGGATGAGTTGCATTGAAATCGAGGGCAATGCCAATGTAAATTGTTGGCTCCTCGAGTGGCTGGCAGCTCTCGGTGGCTGTTTGCATAAGCCAAGCAAATGAAATGAACCGAAAGCTGCTCCAAGTGCTTTAAAAATTTAAATGCTTGTTGACACAGGTGTGTGTGTGTGTGTGTGTGTGTCTGTGTGTGTGTGTACACAAACAGATGGCCGTGCAACGTGCTGGGAATGTTAAAGTCCTGACTCGCATATTAAATTACAGCCGCAAAATTGGTCGATTAGTCGTCGAGAGAAGCTGCCACATAGCACGTTTCGTTTTGTGGCATAGACCAATCGCAACAAGTAAATGTGTATTACAAATTGTTGCGCATACGCAACGTTGCCAGTCGATGACAATGACAAGGACACAAGCGAGGATGTTAAAGTTCTTGAACTGCCCTTCCCTTCTTCCTTTGTTTTTTTTATGTTTTTGTGGGTCATAAACGAAAAAAAAAAATAAATAAAAATAAATATAAAATATCTTTATAGTGAATGACGCTTTGAGGTTAAAAATAAATCAGCGCCGTCGACGCCCACGCGGCGTATGCGTAAAATCCGTAAATTTATATGGAGCTGTTAATGTTATGCATGTGTGTGTGTAGGTGTGTGTGTGTGTCTGCTGTTGTTGTTGTTTTTTTTAGCCATTTGTGAAAAAATTGCCCAACAAAGCGTTATTAAATGAGACATTTAATTAATTGCCGTGGCCCGGCTGCAAATTAATTACGTAATCTTAGCACCTCAGGCGAAATGAGCGCTTTAATGGAATTTAAAAAAGAACATATACACACACACTACACACACACACACACGCGAACACACACACGAACACAATGAGACACAGACGCCTACAGCTAAATACACATATGAAGAAATAAATTGAATTGCATACATTCAACCGCCGGGACGCACTTGACAGCTGGCCACAAAAGCCAGCCAGTCAGAAAAGTCAAAGATCTGTGGCGAGGGCAGTTTAATAAGTAAAGAGGCATATATAATTTATAAAATGAGTTAAATTTTTGAATTTTAAAACGCTTTTATCAACGAGAAAGTGAGCTATTAACTGAAACTTTAATTTAAAATGAATAGAATATTTCCAAACAAATTGCGAGCTGTTGAGTGTAGAGACTTCAATTCAATTTTTAATTGCAAAATTAAATAAATTCTATTCTTACGAATTTAACGATATTTCAAGGGAATTTTCTAGGAACAATTTAACATATTATCAATGAATTTAAAAATGAGTATAGCTAGATTAAAGCTCAAAGAATTATTATAAAATGTTTATATATTGAGCATAAATATTTGAAAAAAGGGTTTCGTAAATGTTGTCTTCTATAAAAATTGTTAAGATGAAAAGCTTTTAAATAAAATATAAGATGCCCTCGCTGTGCACAGAATTGCAGACGTCAACACGCGTTTGTCTGTGTTAGTGTGTGTGTGTGCGAGTGTGTGCCGTGTGTGTGTGAGTAGGGAATGGGGCATAGAATGTGCTGCCATAATAATCAACAAAGGCAACCAAAAAGCAATGTTTATTTTGATTTACAAACTGAGGCAACGATTGGAGGCTGAGACGAAGCTGAAGACAGCAGCTCAACTTTTCACTTGACTACAAAAAAGAGAAAAAAAGAGAAAGAAAGAAAGAGAAAAATAAAGAAAATGCTTTCGTTGAAGTATTGTGGCAGCAAGTATAAATACAAACACAAATACAGACACGCAACAGCTAAACACAAATACAAAGCAACACACACACATGTAGAGAGGCGGACAGCAGGACACGGGCCAGGGCCAGGGACAGGGACACGGACACGGCATAATGGCAACGTGTAGCAAAGCAGAGCAGCAAGTCCTAGGCTTAGCGCTAAAGCCTGCTGCGACAGGACATTTAATCTTCTTGTATTAGATTTCTGGTATGAGGCAAACGCAATGCAGCCAGAAGCGAGCCGGTATAAATGCCAAATGTTCCAGGATTTCTAAAAGGAGCAACAGACCGAGAAGCCAGCATCAAGTGGCTGCCAGGCAGGACAGCAGGGGTGTAACCTGGGCAAAGGGTAATACCAAAAGCTGTTGCTGTGATTTTTATTGTAATTCTAGGAACTGTTATTTTACTTTAACAAGCCCAACACCGAATCTCTGCTCTATATATATAAGTATATAATAGATATTTGTGTGTGTGTGTGTGTGCATGTGTGTGTCGAGTTAACTTGAGAAATGTCATGGGGCTAATATCAAATGTGTCTCTTTTTGCCGAGTGTCGTCTATTTGAGGTCTAACGCAAATTGGCATCTCACAAAAGGCTAAAGTTGTGAGGGCGTTCGAGTATCCAAGCAATATATATATATATATATAATTTTGTATAAGGGTATACTCAAATACTCATATTGTTCTGTAAAAATACGCAAATTGGTAAACCAATTCATTTGAAATGCGTTATACAAATTAAATTGAACTAATTTACTGCGGTTACAAAAGGCCCATTGAAATTAGAAAAGATCTTGATTATGCTATTGAAATTTGTGGCTTAAATTTCACAAAAGGCATTTGTTTGCAACAGAAGCTATTTGTAAAAATTTAAAATGGAATTAAATTTGGATACTCATTAACGTTACTAAGAATTGTATAAAAGAAATGAGGGCTCAGGCTTTTGTACAGATTTAAATGGAATAAAATGTGAATTATTATTATTAAAACTATGAATTGTTTATAGAAATGAGGCCTGAGGCCTTTGTACAGATTTAAATAGAATAAAATGTGGAAACTCTTTATCAAAACTCTGAATTATATATAGAAGTAAAGACTCCAACAATCCAAGTCACTTTCCGGAATTTAGTGTCAATATACAAGAATATGTTTGAGGTTACTTCGTAGTTTTATCCTGACAGTGCATTAAGGGCTTTAAAGATAACTCAATAATGTCCTGAAGTTCGTTAAGAATACTAAGTTATCCTATAATATCTATTTAAGTTTTAAGTGCAATTTTATGGCATACAAAATATAGATTCTTTGTTTATTTCTCTTTAAATGCTGAGCTCCTTATATACACTTATGTGTTGCATCTTAGTTTATCCTTCTTTAAGTTATTCTTTGGCACATGCTCCGGGCCTCAGTAACTTAAACAAACTGTTTGCAATTTGGCATTGTGTACACTTTCTGGGCTTTTCATTATGTGAGTGCCAACAAATATTAAATGTTGTAAATGTAATATATCTCTCTATAAAAATTGTAGACTAGAACAAGGGCTATTGCATTTATCTTGTTATATGCAGAATATTGCAGCATCTGCTGCTGTTTGTAACAAATTTCCATTAACATATGTACATAAACAGTAACATGTTGTATAATGGATATATGTATACAAGAATATATATATATATATATATATTCATTTTGTATTTTTTTATAGTGCAAATTGATTGCAAGCTCGACAAACAAATGTGCTTGTACGATGTAAATATCCATCGTAAAATGCGCCGCCAGGCAAATATTGAACATGGGTGTAAGGAAGCCGGCTCTTAACTACCGGATACCCTATAATAACAAATACGAAAGTCAACAGGCCACAGGAACAAACTCTACTTGTATAAATGTGTATTTAAGTAAGATTAAACAGAACCAACTTCAGAGCTGTGCATTTAAGGGGAATGTTACAACTGTGTTCCCTCAAATGCTGAAACTTTGGAGAGCTAGAACCTTGCACTAACTTGGCGGAAGCAATGAGCCACAGTGTTGACCCGAAGTGTGAACACAACACAAAGCGCAGAATAAACGAAACTAATTTCCGGTTATCGAGCGGCACAAATAAAAGCGCATCAAACCGGAAATCGAATTAAAGCGAAGGATAAAAGCTTGCGTGACTCTAATTACTGGATCCTTTTTTGGAGTAGAAGCTACCCACAAATTTCGGGTTCTTGAAATATTTTCACAATCCGTAAATTTACGATATGACAGTGTAGTGTAGGTAGATCCAGTGAGTGGCTGTTGCTGTTGCTGTGTTGCTGCTGCTTCCATTGCTCTTGTTGCAACTTTGTAAATTATGGAGTCGATGTCTGCTTTTGGTCCCTGGTATATATGCCACGTGCCAGCCAGAAATGACAGCATGAAAGTGCGAAGCTAACGACGTGGCTCTGAAAAATTTCAAAAGCTGGCCAGGATGGGAAGGAAGATGGCAAGGACGGTAGTTGTGATTACGTGCAGCCATAAACTGGAGTCTGTTGCAGCTGCTGCTGGCCATGCAATATGCATGTTGCACTTGTTGCAGCTGCTGTTGTTTAAGTGCAGCTGCTGTCTGGCTGAGCGAATGCATTTGCATGCGCAGCGTTTTTATGCATTTTCAAGGGATATGAACAGACGCACTTTTTTGTTGTTGTATGTGTGGCACGAGTGAGCTGCTGCTGCTGACCATGAAAAAAGCCATTTAATATTTTTTTTTTTTTTGCTGTTCTGCTTTTAAGCAAACACTAATTAATGGCCAACTTTTATGTTGAAACGCACACTCAGAGACATTGAATTGAAAAAAGGGTCAATTGCCAGGCAACGGGAATCGGCATCAGTTAGTCCTTCATCCTCCATCATCTCATTTGCCCCGCCGCTCAGTCACTCTTAACATAATTACGCTTTTATTCAAGTGTAGTCTACCAGGAGTCGCACGAGCTGGCACAGGAACATGAACAGGAACCCGAACAAATATTAAAGTGGGCACAGTACTATAAATGAATATATGTGGGTGTGACTGTGTGTGTGACTGTGTGTGTGTGTGGAGTGTGTGTGTGGGTGTAGCGCGTGTGTGCATTTGCCAAAAGAAAATACAGCATTCCACATAGCTCACTCGCTTAATTTCCGGTGTGTTGTTCACTCAGCGTACTAATTAAAAGTTCAGTATACGAAATATAGAAAAGGGCACCAGACGAAAATCCCAGTTAGTAACTAAATTGATGACCTTGAGTCTGTTTTTTTACCCCCATTTTCCTCTGTCTGTCCTTCCATTCTAGCTGAATGTCAAAATCAATGCCAAACGTTGCAGCCCAGCTAACAGCTTAACCCTTTTAGAGCCCCTGCCATATTCGAGAGCTTCTATAAAGTGTGGCATATTTTTTATACCCTTGCTGGGAGTATTGAAAATATGGGAAGATATTTTAAAAAACTAAAATAAATACGAATATTTGATTATTGATTAGAAAAAAGAGCTGAGCTTATTATCTCATGATAGATTTATAAAACTTGCTATAAAAATTAATTTATTGCTTAAATTTGGTTGGATTACACTAGCTTACAAATTTTATTTTCATTGAAGGAACTGGGCTCTCATAGACTTTTTCTGATATATTTTATATAATCATATATTTATTTTAATATTTTAGTATGTATATTTGTATATAACTTCGTTATTTTTCTTCATATTGTTTAATAGAATGCGCTCTTCTCTGCGATTCTCATAATTTAGAGGGATTGTTAATGCAAACAAATATTTCAAGTAACAAGGTTTTTTCTAAAAATTTTTCCTCTGTACCTATTGTTAAGAATATAACTAAAAAACAAAGTCCAAAGCAACTAAAAGACTGCAACAATAAATAATTTTAACGCCTAGTATGCAATTAAGCAAATGGCAAAATAATCAAAATAATTTAAGTTAGCCTGAATTTGTCACTCAGTGCCTTACCATAGAAATAAGATACCAAAACTGTATTATCTTCAAGAATCGACGAATAAATGAATTGAATTGAATATTTCAAGAAATTAATTTTTTTCGCTGATTCTCAGAGTTTAGATAAAGCTTATAACAAAGCAAGGGTATTTGCACCTAGACACTTAATTGACTGCGATTTTTTTTGGTTCTTGTTTTTTGAAAACATTTGTAAACACAGAGCATTGGGGGAACAAAAAAAAAAACAGAATATGCAACGTTTGTGGTTACACCTACGTGGGGTACGCAAACACACACACACATGTGTGTGCATTTATATATACTTGCAGGTAGCTGGTGTATTTTTGTTATTCATGTCATAGTTCAACATTTTGCAGCTGGTGCAATCGCAAAAATCTCACCATGCCACATGCATAAAGAGTGCGAGCAAAAATGTAAAATATGAAAATCATTTATTCACATATTCATTTCAGTTGGGGGTACATACATATATATATATATGTACATATGTGTTACTGTGCCTCCCCTATGGGCGTTACATGCCTTGAGGTTAGCCAAAGCCGATTAACGAAAATTGAATTTTCAATTTGCAACTGATTGCACTTGAGCGAGGGGCGCAAGGACTTCAATAGCAGCCCAAAACATAAAAAGGGACTAATTTATGCAGGTTGAGTGAATTTATTAGTGAATGTCTTTGCATTGAATTAAATATCTTAGCAGCATTAAATTATGTGAATTTGGATTTAAGAAGGTGCACAATCTATAAGAGCTAAAATTTAATAATATTTAAGCCAATTTTAACAGTACAGTAAAACTTTTGAAGAGCAAGAAAAAGGTTTTTATAAAAAATTTGAAAAAAAAAGAATTGACGAATTTAATATATTATGAGCTTAATAAATATTATGAATGCATGAATAGCTTACAAATATAAATTGTTCTATAATTGCTTTTACTCAGAACTGTCTCCACTGAATAAATAATTTCTTTTTATTGGAAATGTGTATTTTTTGCAAATTATATTTATATTTTGATATTCATTTATTGTGACTGCTATGAAATGATTTTTCATCTATGTAAATATATACAGTAGTATAAATTATTTGCGTCATTTGTGACAAACTTGAATTCCATTTTATTCTCAGTATATTAAAAGTAGTAAATGTATAAATTAAATGTTTTACTGTCCTAGAAATTCTGCACTTGACCGCAAGGTGATTCTAAGCTGTTGTTGCTTAAAAAATAAAAGAATTAAATGGACATCATAAGAACAATAAATCCCTTGCAATTCCGAATAACTTATGCCAAGCCACAAACAAGTCTTGGCTTCCCCTGTGAAATCCTTACTCAATTTTCTTCTATTCCTCAACAAAGTCAAATTGCGCTGCAGTTGTCACATTTCTCACTGGGCCTTGTTTGGTTTGGCTTTTAGTTTTTGTAAAACTTTTGTGGCAAATACTTTGGGACAACTTTTCTTATGGCCGTGTCACCAAGAAGAAGCTGGGGCAACCTGAGAAAACTTTCTAAAGAAATTTGTCAATTTGTGTTATCCTCTTATTTATTTTTTGAAGACCCAACTGTCTGTGTGTGTGTGTGTGTGTGCGTGTGTGTGTGTGGGCACGTTTGTTTCGTCCGATTGTCTTATTATGCATTATAAATTGTATGACGGCTTTCCGGCAGACTTAAAATGGTATAAAAAATCAGAGCGCATGCAAACGAGCATAAAATAAAATCTTTTTCAAAATCACCCACACACACACACACACACGGACGTATTTAGATTTAATGTGTGTGTGTGTGTGTGTGTGCTTGTCCCTGCTCTCGCAATATCACAAATATTTCCTGCATGCGTTCACAAAAATAATTTCTTTGGCACATTTTTATATCAAATCAAATTATAGGTGCCCATATGAGTGTGTGTGTGTGGGTGTGCGTGTGCCTTGTGCGTGTGCCTTGTGAGTGTATGTGTGAGTCTGGGTTTATTATGAAAATACCACGAATTACTCGCGTATAAAAGTCATCATTAATTTTTCTCAGACGCTTTCCTTGACAATCATTTTGGAATTTATTCGCTCATTCATGCAGGACAGCCTGACAGCCTGACGTCTATCGTAACCGCCCACAAAACCCCAGACAAATCTCTGCCTCTGTTTTGGGGGCTGTTATTAAGTACAGCCCGCACTTTTCAGTTTTTTTTTTGTGTGTGTTGATATTTTTTACGAGTTCATCAAAGTTGTGGCCGATTTTTTAAGACGCTGCCATGTGACAAGGATAAACAAGGTCATAAAAATGAGCGCATAAAATGTGCCAAAGATTGCGGCAGAGATTCAAATTCATCACAAAAGAAGCAACAGCAACAATGGCAGCATCAGCAGCAACAGCAGAAAATACAGCAGCAACAGCAGCAGCAATGGCAGCAGCAGCAACAGTTGCAGCTGCTTCGCGTCAACGAAGGACTCTAATAATGCCCTGGCAGCGCATTTATTATGCATACGCCCCGTAGTGCATATTTGTTGCGTGATAAAATCAGTTAATAGTCGCATGAATAAAACATGGCCCAAAACCTCGACACAATGTTGTGTACGCTCAACTGGCAGGTGCGAAACCAAAGCCCGGGCGGAAGTCCGGAAACCCGGAAACTCTCATCGGTTCCGGCTCATTGTTGTTAAGTCCGTGCAACACGGTCGCAGCTAATAAAAATTAAACTAAACGTCTTCAGCTCGTTGGCATTCCGTATATATGTGTATGTTACTACGGAAACTAATTTACTTGTCAGTTTTAATTATGGTACGCTATTAAGCGAAGCGTAAGGCACATGTCCATATCCAAAACCACATGAGTGTGTAGGTGTAGATGTGTTTGTGTGTGTGTGTGTTTGTGCGTAGCCAATGGCATATTATTAGTCTATATAAATTCATGTCAGTTGAGTTTCGCTTTAATTAACTTTCATGTTTGTATTAGCTGTATTGTCTATGCTAGTCTAAAATGACTTTTACCCACCGCACTCATGTTGTTGTTGTTGTTTCTACTATTGTGGCACACACATGTGGTCCATTATCATAGTCAGGTTTCCTAGTTATGCCTGTTGTTGTCGTGTTCTGTACATGAAATTTGGCCAAAAGCTAATTGGCCACCCAGCAAAAACAATGCAAAGCCAGAGGACACTTGGTAATATTAGGTAGCCTGCTTGTGTACACACACAATGAGGCCAGGCCAGAGCCAAAATTATTTCCAAATTTGAGTTTGACCAACTGGCAAATCTGTGGATTTTGCCAAGTGCCAAGATTAGTACAAAAACAAACAAACCTAACAAATTCGATGCAATAATTTACATTTCGTGGAAGCTAAATCGATTAAGGCCTTTAATTAATACAAACAAAGTAACTACATTTTGATAACTATGCCATACATGCGCCCAAAATTCATGTACATAAAATATTTAATTTGATTTTGCTTTAAATATTAATTGAAGAAAAAGCTGTAATCAAGAAAGAATGATTTTGAATTAGAATTTCTAATTTACCTTTGCTTAGCTACAATTATTAATTTAATCAATATGTATATCATATTTCAATATACTATTAATATCCTTAAATTTATTTTGATTATTCCAATAGCAATTAGCATATTTTTTCTAGTTTTCTGACGCACTTAACTTGATCAAAACACCTTCAATTTATAACACGAGTTCTTATGAAATTTTTATTGTCTTGTAAAATTCAAATGCTTTCCATCTGTAATATCCTCAGCTCTATATAAAATACATAAATTCACACAACTTTGATTCGTCTTTAAATATAAAATGCCATTTAAATTTTACTTTTGGAAATGTTGAATTTTAGTCTTAAAAATGTTATCTGGCATTATCTAAGACCACTTTAGCTTTAAATATTAATTGAAGAAAAAGCTGTAATTGAGAAAGAATGATTTTGAATTAGAATTTCTAATTAATCTTTGCTTAGCTACAATTATTAATTTAATCAATATATATATAACACATTTAAATATGCCAATAATTTAACTAAACTTATTTTGACTACAAAATTCCAATATAAATACTTATCATATTTATTCTAGTTTTTTGACGCCTTTAACTTGGTCAAAACACTTTCAATTTATAACACGAATTCTTATGAAATTTTTATTTATTATCTTGTAAAATTCAAGTACTTTCTATTTGTAATATCCTCAGCTCTATATAAAATATATAATTTCACACAACTTTGATTTGTCCTTAAATATAAAATGGCATTTTTTTAATTTTTATTTTACTTTTGGCATTGGTTGAATTTTAGTCTTAAAAATGTTATCTGGCATTATCTAAGTCCACTTTGCATAGGTATTTTTGAGTGAATTACATATAAATCAGCCCAATCCCAACCTTGGTGTTGTGTTTAAACTTAAATCAAGAAACGTTTCCAAAGTCAAACAGCGAAAGTTTTGTGTGAGTTTTATTTTCTGTTTATTCATGGACAAAGTTTTACTTGAGTACGGTGGCCATAAATCGCTGAGCTGAGATTCTGTGTTTTTTAAAGGGCCAGTTCCATGTGCTGGTGACTCAATTTGCAATTAAATTTCGCAAAGGGGCATAGAAATTGGCAGACCAGACAGACCGACAGACAGACAGAGCGTAAGCACATAAAACTGTTGTAAAATTTCAAGCATAACTTGTTTCTGTAGGCACAGCGGAAACGGAAATGATTTGTTGTTGCTGTCTTTCATGTTGTTATTGTAGCTGAAATGTACAAATACGCATAAAATTTACTGAACATTTTCATTTTCGTTTTTCGTTTTGATTTCTGTTTAAAATTCATAAAAAAATCATAACAATCCCGTGGCCAGCCACGGAGCACTAAAAACGTAAAGAGGCCACTTAAAGATATAAACAAAATATTATTTTATGCTCAATGACATTGAAATGGCACTGGAAATATTATTTGTTTGTTTGTTTGTCGCTTATATATTGTTGCCAGTGCAAATTGTTGTTTGCTTTGGCCAGACAAGTAGAGTAAATAAATATGCATCGTTGGATATATATTTATTAAACGTGTGTGCGCAATATGCCAAATTGCTATGTGCTTTGAAAATTGAAAATTGATGTGAATAAAAAATTGTGGCAAAAATATGGGTATTCAAATGTGAATAAAAACAGGGTAACATTTATTAAAATGTTGAAACTATTATAACTCGAATCATATAAGTTTTAATGTTCAGTATCAATAGCTGAGTCGAGCAGGCCCTGTCTGTCTGTGCCCAAAACAAACAATTAAGCATGTTATAGTCGAGTAAGTTCAATATAAATTAGTAAATTGTTTTTATCGATTTAATTTTCATATAAAATAATATATGCTTGTTTAAATAAGTACAAAATAATATAAGCTGCACATATTTAATACTATTTTTATAAATACTTAGGTTGATTATGCCAAAGTAAACTCCTTACAGCATTTATCTATTTCCCATATTTAAATATCCTTCGTTCCCTTGTTTTACCTTGGGGCAAAACAAAACATTTAAGCTGCATGTTTTGCTGTTGGTAGCTATGAAAGAACATTATAATATATTTACATACATATATGTATTGTGCATATAGATGAATTTATATATATAAATATATATAGATATATATTGTGCCACGTCCTTACTTGTCAGTAGTTAAAGTAATAGCAGCTGCTGGAGTTTAGCTCAACCCTTGCGAGTAAAAGCTATTAAGAGTGTAATTTCTTTTTCTTTTCGAATTAACTGATAACTTTGTATTTTACCAGTGTGGCAACGCTAACAAGAGATCGAACAAATCGATAAGTCTATCGATCGACTATTTGGTATTAAATTAGTACTGGCATATAACAAATAATTAAATACTGCAAGGCATAGCGCATTTACCTGAAGCATAAAAATGGTAAAACCTAATTAAATGCGAATTGATGCATGAGCGTCACGTCAAGTCGCCGTTGCCGTTGCCGTCGGGTCACAGGTCATCTGCGCTGCTTAATGTGCAAATAAAATGGCGTTAATATTGTTGCTGTGCATACTAATTGCAACAGACGGCAACAAGGACACGCCAGGCGACGTCCCATTCCTTGGCGCAATTTTGCCCGTTTTGGCAGCCACTTTTAAAGAAGACACAGGGGGGAGGTAAGAAGCAACAAGCGTTAAAGTCAAATCAGCTGCCAATGGCCTCGTAGACGCAGTCTTCGTGTCCCGCCATCCCTTCCCAGTCCACACACACACGTCTTCCGTTTCATGAATTGTGCTAAAGTGCTGTGCGATTGTGACATTGACTGAGAGACCCAGTTCTGGCTAACCGGCTGCCTGTCTGTCCTTGCGCCACCTTACATCACCCCGCCAAACAACAAACTGTTGCTTCTCAGCTGTTTGGCCCACAAAATGTCCCAGTTGCCCCTTTTTGTGTCTGGCGCCTGCGCATTGGTTGCATTTAGTACACAATCAGAGCCGGGCCTGGGACTCGGACTCGGCCTCTGTGCGTTTTTTAAGGCCCCTGCGCGCAACAGTTTGGGGCATTCTTATGCTCGATTTGGGATATTTGTTAGCTGTTGCTTCGCGGCAATGCTCCCACAATGCCGGAGTCGAGTCCGCGTCCGAGTCCGAGTCTCAGTCTCAGTCTGTTTGGGGACTTCATTGCGTTCGAACGTGCGACAACTGTTAACGCGTCTAGAAAAGTGAAATCCACGTCGGCAAACGGCAACAAACGACGGTCCGAATATACCTGTGTGTACGGGTCTACTGTATATTAGGTATAACTCGCACCTAGTACATAAAGACTAACATATACATATAAGTAAATGTATATAGCGTGTGCTGCATATAAAAAGGCATTTAATTAATGTAAAAGTGTCGCTTTTGTTACCTTCTTTGTGGGCCTTATAACGGCTGCAATAGATACCCAGACTCAGACTCTGCCCCAGACTCAGATCGAGAATGTGACTCTTGACTAATGTGTCATTAAATTTTCATGTGCCTCTCGATTATTAAGTGCTTAAAATGTGAATTGATGCCGAACTGCAAATATGAAACTCAAATACAAATAAAAATATTGTCAGCCTGTGATTAAATACAAATTGTTTTCTTTATATGTTTATATTTCACAGTTTTTTATAGAACGAAAAGAATAATATATCACACATACGGTGAGGCGATAAAACAATAATTAACAGAAAAAACAATAACAGAAACGTATATATTAAATAATTGAAAATTAAAATATGACAATGAAATTGCATTGTAAATGGAATTATTAAAATGTAATTAGCTAAAGCTTTAACTAAATTGAGCTGCAGCTAATGAATAACAGCTTTAAGCCAATTTGAATATAGCTTACAATTCATTTAATTTTAATATTCAGTTTTTCATAAATGTAAGAGTTGTTGTTAGATCATTTAAAATTGAAATAATCTGCAGCTTTTCTTATCACAGTCAATTCAAGTACTTCATATATATATATGTTTACGAATTTAATCAAACATTGTGAATATTTCATTTCAATGAATTTATAATGATTGCATTAATGTGGTAGTCAATATGAAATGAATTGGAGTAGAAATAACATGTATATAGAATGTTATCTTCGGCTTATCGAGGTGTAAATACCCTAAGAGCATCAATAAATAGATTTTGGCTAATATGATGCCTATATTTGAGGTTTAAGCTAAATAGCTTTAAGATTAAAGAGCTATCAAGAGTCTAAGTTATGGGTTTTTAAGCTAAGTTTTATAAATTGTATGAAATTAAACTCTTCAAGTATTTTTTTCTCAGCAATGTATATCGTAATATACAAACAATTAAATAACTTCTTAATAACTTAAATTTAAATAACTTTTTAAACTTTTTCAAGCAAATAATTTTAAACAATTCAATAGAGTGCTGGCTTGCTTGGCAAATGACAAAGTAAGTTTGCAAACATTCCAAAAAGGGATATGAAAAATGAACTCTATAAAAAATCTATTGACAGAGCACAACAAATTCTTGGAAAATCGCATCCTTCACTCCTCTGTTTACTTATCTTAATTCAGCAACTAAAAAGAGAAGAAAAAATGCAATTTTTGTGTAACAGCTCAAGTATTTTGCAGCTCTACAGATTTTGCAGTTCAGATGTTTTGTAGTTGTTGTTATTGTTGCACTAAGAAGTCGGACAAAACTTATGCAAATTTGTGCTTATAATTTTGCCTGGTACTCAGCAATCCAAAAGTTATGAAGCGCAATTAAAAAAAAATGAAAAAAAAAATTAAAAAGAAAAAGTTCCAACTTGAACATGTTGCCAATTTTAAGCGATTTTAAATAACTGTTGTTTGCCGTTGTTGCTGTGGAATGTCGCTAAAATTTTGTTTTATTTTTAGTTGAACAAAAAGTGAGCTTTTGCCATGGCATAATTTATAATTCCCTTTGCCAGGCAAACAAAAGGAAATGTCTGGGCTTAAGGGAGGGGCAGGCCAAAGGGGCTGAGGGGCTGTAATTTAAAATAATTTCCATTGCTGCCCTAAATGGCATTAAGCATTAAGTCATTTTGAGGGCATGTAAAACTTTCAAACAAGTGTGTGTGTTGGTTCTTTGTTGTCGGTGTGTTTGTGTGTGTGCTGAGAATGACTTTGCTGTTATTGTGGTTTAGTTGTTGTGGTGTGTGTGTGTGTGTACCTCAATGGCATTGCACATTTATGCATATAATTGAGTCCTGACAGAACGGTAAACTTTGCTGCGGTGTCAAGTGGAACATTTATAAAATAACAAAAAAAAAAAAGAAGAAAATTCTTGAATATTTCTTATTTCTTTAGAATTTTCTCGAGTATTCGCAGTCGCATGTTAATAAGACCTGTTTGAAAATTCTACACAAAAAATACATATATATATAAAAGCATATTTATAGAATCGTTTAAAAATACAATGAATATAATGATTTTTTGTGAATGAGAATTGAAAGCGGCTCTTGGAATAGCTCAATGTGTGCGTGTGTTATTTTTGAAAAGTTAAATAAATTATTTGGAATTCAAATTTATTGTCAAGTCATCAACTTGTTTAGAGTAAAGCAGTTTCTTCACTTTCATACCTGTTCTTATTTTGAAAATTGTTTTATGTTTTTATTTTTGAAAATATTTTTAAGCAAATGCTGGCACAGCACGCAATGGCGCACCCTGTTTTCACTTGAATGTATTTCACGTGTCAACTTTATACAATTATCCATTCGGGGATCACAGAACAGGCCTAAATATAAGAGCAACAGAACTAGCAACAAATTACTATATTTTATATACACACACAATTAAACGCAATTAGTTGTCCTGTTGCACAATTTCAAATTGAAAATGTTGTTGCCACATTTGTTGGCATGTTCAAATAGGCATTACGTAGAAATTTGCATTAAATTTGTCTCTCACTCTCTCTGTCAGTTTATATTAGAAATATTGTACAATATTGATTCTGCTATTTCACCATTGAACCACAGAAATATTCATATGTTGAATCAAAGAGAATTTAAGTGTGTTTTGAATTTAATTTTTATAAAACGAAGAAAGTTATAAAATAATATTTAAATTTCTGAATGAGTCCTAGTATAATGTAGAGAGTTTATAACATTTTCAACTGCTCGCGTGAAAAGTATAGATAGATGTTTATCTGATAATGCCAATTTTATTTTAAAGAGTCTTAAAAATTGTATTTAATTTAAAGCAAAAAAAAGTCTAACCTTGATTTCCTATTTTGTTGTTAAGCTCCTTATAAAAAAGCGTTAAAAACATAAAACTTTACACATTGAATAACAAAAGTAATGTTAAAGAGATTTTAATTTTAAAATGCCATAACCTTTCAATGTCATTAGAATATTTAGGATGTGTTGACTGCTGAGATATAATAATGTAATTTACGCCATATGTTTATGCAAATTGTTATTCATGTGGCGTGTGCACTAATAAGCAATTAAATTAAATTTTATCCAAGAGTCAGTTGGGCCATAAAAGCAGCGTCTTAAGCCCAGGCGCACCTTGACACGTCATTGAGGTGCCACTTAAGCCGTTAAATACTCGAACCATGGCTAAGAATGATGCCACGCATTGAAAACTGATTACAAGGCTGGCTGGCGTAAAAACAAACATATTAAGATATTGAGCCACTGAGGCATACAACAGGCAGCATATTGCCAAGCAATTAAGACGCTCAGCCAAACAGATTGTGGCCAGGCACGCGGAAGAACAACAAGCAACAGGCAACAGGCAATGGGCAAAAAGAATGTTGCCAAACTTGGCCAAGATGGTCAAGTGGAAATAAATGTAGCAGTTGTGCTTAGAGTCTTGTTGCTCGATTGAATGCTGCACGAGGCAGCCACAATTAGCCATGCTTTAAGGACTCTTTGTGCGGCTTAATTTCATTTGAGGGAGCGCAAACAATTTACGGCCCTTGGCGGCCAATAATTATGCTTGCGATTGTTGCTGCTGCCTTGTTGCTGCTGCAGTTAGTAGCAATTCAATTAGAGCAGCTCATCTGCAACACTTGAGTGAATGCTTCAACAGCTTTTGTTTAGTATACACACACAAATACAAATACAAGGCGAAGCCATTCAATTTTCAAGTGCATACTACGGGGGATAACTAAACAAATTACGCAAAAGATTTAATTAAGCAGCCGTAAAGCAGCAGCAACAGCAAGAGCAAGCCCAGGGCCAGCCCCAAGCCAAGTCTAACCCCAAAGCCAACTTCTGTACATCTATATTATATATATTATACTAAATGCAGAAGCAAGTTGCGGCACGTTTTACGTGACGTATGCTTAATATGCAAATGAACGCCGCGCACTTGTCCTGTCTGTCTGTTTGAGCTGGTTTGTGGCCTGTGCAAAACGTTGCTACATTTTGCGTCTCTCAACTATTTTAAGCCAAATGCTCTGACAAGGGGCCGAATGCTTTAACTCTATGAGTGTCTAGATCCTTGAAGAACCCTTATCAATTGTGTTATATGTATTACAGAGCCATAGGCACAGCTGACAATGCGATGAGTTAGAATTGACAATCAGCAAATTCAAGCAAAGCGCTTTGAGCACATAATTAACAATGCAGCAGCCAGGCCAGTCTGTGATCTATGCTATGCGTATACGTATGTAATATCTAACAACAGTTGTCCAGGACCACAAAATCAAAACCCCAACCACACACACACACACACAAACACACACACACACACATGTGTGCATTTGTTATGCTTATGACTGCTTATTGTGGTCGTTAAGCGCACATGAAAGTCATATATATGCGCATACGTTTATGTGTGCTCTAAACGAGGTTTGTTTGTAAAATAATGAATTAATTGTATAGCATAAATAGTACAGTAAAGTATATTTAATAATGAATTAATTGTGTAGCATAAATAGTACAGTAAAGTACATTTAACTAGCTTTTGATACAGTATTGTAAGGATGATTTACTTAATATTATGTTACACGTATTTATACGAACATTCAACAGTCTAACTGAAATGCTTTGTGAGTTGTTAGATGGAAATTTAATGCAATTTTCTATTTAAAAAATATACTCAATTATAAATAGAACTAAAGTTATCAAATTATCGATAGTATTTTTTTGGAGATTAATTAAGTTTAGCTATAAATATTAAACATCTCAACCTGACTGACTAATTGGCGACTCACCCCCAGACCAAACGGTCGAAGCTATAAACCTGAAATTTTTGGCTATATTCTTCCTATTATATCGTAGGTTGGCACTCTAAAAATTTTATATTTAAATTATATTGCAAAATGGGTGGAAATGCATTTTAAAATCGTAAACAAATCCCAGTTGGAGTTTAATCGGTGGCGCAGTAGGGAATAATCTTAGTCACTGTGTGGAATGTGTTTAGTTTGTCTTTTGTTTTATTTTTATTTATTTTTATTGATAAGAACTTGCACAGTGGTTTTAAAATCATCACTTGGGGTCAAGGGTGTAGTCAGCTTTCTACCAAGTGTGGCTGAATTTTAGATTTCGACTAATGAGGAGTTTTTACAAAAATCTTTTTCTCACGACTCGACCATAATTTAAAGGATAAAAAATTATTCCATATGTTCTAATATATGGTATAAATCATATAGACCCTAAAAAATTAGAAATATTATAAAAAATTAAAAATTTATTTAATGAATATAACTTTATTAATGAAAATACCTATTTTTAGCCTCGAATTTACGCATATTTTTACCGAGCTTTCTATCGCTTTCAATTAGTTTTTTTTTAAATAACAGATCGGATGTAGGGCGGGGGCATTGGTTTGTCCTACCCCTACCTAACTACGTCCTTGCTTGGGACTTCTATCAACAGTTTTTCAGCCCTGATCTTATATACTTTTTTATTCCTACATAGTTTATTCGGATATCTAGCTAGGCAGTTCTTTCATATCTAAACTTGTCAATGGCCCCTCGCCTGTCTAGAGTATGTGTGCCAGTGCATATGTGTGTGTGTTATATAAGATAGAATGAGGGAAACTGACAGCGGCGACCGTTTATCAGGCGCTGCTTTTGTCCTTTTTGCGAGGCGAACAATAAATGAGGCGAAAGCAAACAAAACATGTGCCAGACTGACTCTGACTACTACACAGCTGTTGCTTGTAGGTGTGTGTGTGTGTGTATTGTAGATGTGTGTGTGTGCCTGTGTGTGTGTGTAGGGAGCAAGGCTAAAAGGACCATCGCTTTTTTTTTAATTGAGACATCGGTGTGTGTTTGTGCTTGTCTGTCTCAGCGTCAGTTAACGTTTATTTTGGTCTGTGTCAAAGTAAGAATGTGTGTGTGTGTGTGTTTTGTGTTGGGCTCTTGCGTGTGTGTCTGCTGTGTGTGTGTGTGTGCCTGCTGTGTGTGTCTGTGTGTCTCCTGTGTGTGTGTTTGTCTTCAGTTAGCGCTTAGTTACATTGTGCCCTTGTTGTTGTTGTTGCTTATTCTTGTGCCTATCTTTGTTTGGCTTACGGCTAAAAATATTAAAACTCAGAAAGCTTGTTGAATGTAGCATTAGATACACACAATGTGTGTGTGTCTACTATATATATAAATACCTATGTATATATATGCTTTATATGCCAAATTGTCAAATATATATATATACACTGATATCTCACATGATAATAACAAAAATAATTTTCGCGCTTTGTGCCTTTCACGTTCGTTCGTTCAGTTTTGTTAACGTTTCGCTTTCATCATTTAATTTTGGCTGCTTTTGTGTGTGCAAATCAATAAAATTGACCCTTGTCCCTTTAGCCCATATATATATATATATATCCGTATATTCGTATCCGTATTACTTGTCATACCCGTACACACTCTGTCTCTCTCTTGTACTCTACTTGGTTTTTTTTGGCCTGCTTCGATTTTTTTTTTAAATTCAAATTCTGATTTAAAGTCGTATTCACGCTAATTTTGACATTGATATTCATTAGCATTTAATCATGATGATGTTCGGCATTGTTCACGATGATTATCAGCTGTGTAAATATTTGGCACTGATTAAAGACCGTCTCTGATGGCTGAACATTAAATAAGGGCGATAATTTTTACTCTTCTTACTTTGTGCATTGAAAAACTGGACTCAGATTTCATTTTTAAGGTCATCCATTTTAATTTGATGCGAGTTTGCACTTTACACAATTTATGTGATTTATTAAAGGAACTTTAAATTGTGAAATCATTTTTCGTTATTAGAATTATTAATTTGTTGGCAAATGAACTATTTAATAATAATGTGTTGCCAATTCTAATTACAGTCTGAGTTTATGTTTTATTATATATCAAAAGAGCCTTAAATATTTTAAATATTTTACTGCCTTCAGGTTGCATATTTCACATTTGAATAAGTCCATTTAATTGGTCTGCAATACCTTGTTTGTTTCCTTTATTTACATATATTTTGCGCAATTCATTTATTAGACTTAATTACATTTTGACAGCACGACAAGCTGACCTTTAAATTAAAAGTTTCAGTTACACATTTATAGATTAAATTAGTGAATTTACGTGTATCCTTAAATAAATTCATCAATGCTGAAATGTGCCAGGATTTCTAGGATTTTTGTAGAACTTACGGTACTTTTATATAAGACCCAATTGGCTTTTGGTTTTAGCTGTAATCTATGTGTTTTTCCGTTTGGTTTTTCTATTCAACTTTTGAAGTTTAACAGTCGCTTATAAAAGATATTTTCTGGCTTTAAGCTTAAAATGTTGACCTAAATAGTAAGATGTATATCCTGGCTGTGTGTCTATCTGTCTGTCTGTCTTCCAAGGCTTTTAGGCGCTCTGAAGCACACACACAATGCTAGCAAGTTTCAGTTTCAGACTCATATTTTATTTATGTGCAACGGCTAAAGGAAGCGCAAAGTATTTGTACTAAATAGTTTTACCTTTGGCCTTAAATTTATTTGGCCACACTTGCCTTTCGACAGCCTGCATTGGCAACGGCATTGGCAGCTTGTCTCAAGTCAATTTGTGGCCATCATTCGGGCCCAGACAGCCAGACAGCCAGACATAGAGATGTTCAAGTACTCAGAACCGTTTTATGGGTAAACTACAACAAATATGTTTGCTCTTTGAATAATTCAAATGGCACAGCAGGTGGCCGAGTCTAATGTGTGTGTGTGCAAGTTTACAGTGACTGCAGAAAGTAACTACACAATTCGCATTTGTATTAAAATGTGGGCGAAACTTTTGACATTTGATATATGAGTTTTGCACAATTCAGTTTGCATTTAATTATAATTTAGCCAATTGCTAAATGAAAATGCAAATATTTATACTTTTAAAACAATTAATAAAGAGATTATGTTTTTAAGCGCATTTTCATAAAATTATTAAATGCTGGCACCAAGCAACACACACACACACACAAACAAATTGAATGAGGCTCAGAGCTCATTTAACTTTTTAATTGTGCACTTTTGTGTGAAGCTGGAGCGAATGAACGCCATGAAAATACGAAAATAAATTTAACATAAGAGTCAGAATGGCAATAAGCGCATTAATTGCCAGTGTAAAAAATAAGTAGACGTAGTATTTTGTAGCGCAACAGAAAGACTCAAATATATCCTGGAATTAAGATTATATTTAAATATAAAATATTGAAGTTGATTAAGAAATATTTTGTTTTGAATGGTAATAAATATTGTATATAATGGGATTTATTTTTAATTGTAATAATTTATTTATAGGCGAGTTCTGAGTTTCACTTTCGAATTGAATGCACAGAAAATTGTGACGCATACTTATTAAAGTCGAATAATATTGAAATCATTAAATAATTCTTTATAGCTTAATCTAGTATATTAATAGATTGGACGTAGCTTGTAAATTTGATTAAGGTTTCTGCCCTGTTTCAGTCAGAAATGCTTCTCTTCTGGAAAATAAATAAATTAATATATATAAAAAAAAAATAATAAAATAAATAAATAAATTAAACAATTTTTAAATCAAATAATATATAAGTATAGCTATCAATCCCTATTGATTTCAGTATTTCAATATAACTTCACCTGACTATTTTATTTTACACATTATAAATGATCTAAAATTTAATTTAACAATTTCAAAATAAATTCAAAGTCAACTAAAAGTTACAAAATTGCATTAAATTGAATTGCATTATATAAAATATAATATACCCCTTTTTGTTATAACACAATAGGGTGCATCAAGTGGCTGTGTCTAGAGCCAGCGCTGCCAATGGGCCAACGGGCCAACTGTTCAACGTTGCGTATGAGTCATGTGAAGTGACCGCAATTAAAATGGAAATTTTTATTTTCTCTTTTCGCTTGCAGCGTTCGTTGAGCATCTAGGAGCATAATAGCTTTGGCTGTGAGTTAAACGCATAAAACGCTGAGTGCCAACACGTTAGCGTAACGGTAACTGGTAACTGGTTACTGGTAACTGGCAACTGGCATTGGAACCGGAAGTGGAAACGGAAGTGTTATTAGTTGGGTGGCGGTGCGCAGTGCAGGCAACAACACGGCAACAACGGCGGCCAGAATTTTTTCACGTTTGGATAGTGTCGAGGAGGTGCAACGCAGTCGCAGTGGCAGCACTGTTGGAATAACGCCCGGCGGTGGTGGTGCTGGTGCAGTGGCAGCGGCAGCGGTGGCAGCGGGTTCACCAGCCAGAGCTGGCCAGCAGCAGCAGGCTCAGGTCGGCGGACTCTACGGTGGTGGCGGTGTGGGTGTAGGCGTGGGCATTGGACTGGGTGCTGGTACGGGAATCGGTGGAGCGGGTGTGGGCGTGGGTGTGGGTGTGGGCGTTGGCTTGGGAAATGCATCAGTGGCGCGTAATCGAAGTGCCAGCACAATACTCGAGCTAAGTCATAGCACACTAGCCAAGTCCAGCTCCAGTCAGGATGCGCACTTGCGCAAGTTCTCCAGCGGCGGTGCTGGCGATGTAAATGGCTACGTTGACAACACGGCAACTGCAAAATGCGATACATTTAACGGCGTGGGTGTGGTTGGCAATACGGCATCGGCATCGGCCAGGAGTATACCACAGGATAGAAGCGGAGCAGTTAATGTGCCGGTCACGGCTGGCAGCAGCTTGGGAATATCGCTGCGCGAACGTTTATCCATTAGCGGTGCATCGACAACAGTGGGCGAGGGGGTTTTACCAGCAAGTGGTGGTGGCGGCGGCGGTGGGTCAACACCAACGATAGGCAGCGGCAGTGTTAATACGCCGCATTGCAAGCGCCAGGGCAGCTTCTCGAATGTATTCTCAAAGCTAATCGATGGTATGCCCGCTGGCACAATGTTCGCCAAGTTCAAAAGCAGCGCCAATGTGGCAGCCTCCACATCCACACAGAATGTCGCCGAGGGCAATCCCATTACGCAGTACTTTGAAATTGGCAAACCGGTTGCCTGTGCCGGGCCAGAGCTCGTCTGGCGTATACACGATGGATATCGCAAGAGTGACAACAAGGTGAGCAAAAAAAAGTAACAAAACTGTTGCCCTCAAATTCCATTTTCCTTTCCCTCTCTTCCTAGGAATGTTCGGTGTTTATATTCGAGAAGAAAGTAGCTGAGAAACTGCACAAGCCACGCCGCAAGGAGCACATAACGGAGCTGCTAAAGAGCTCGGTAAAAACATTGGAACGCTTTCGTCATCCCAGGGTGAGTGAACAAATATTTATGTATGTTCGCGCAGAAATCAGTTCAATTTGATTTTTAACAAATTAATCGAAATTTGCTTAGCAAAATTGTTGAATTTTTAGAAGAATTATAAAATGTTGTTATTAAAAACTATTATGAGTTTGTTTTGAGTTCGGAATTAGTTTTCAAAAGAAAGATAGAAATATAATAAATTAATTTTGAGTAGTTAAATATTGATAGCAATATTCAAGTTATCGGAGAGAAAAGCTTAATAGGAAATAAGCGAAATAGTATAAGTAAAAAATGCAATTAATTTAATGTTAAGTTTTTGATGCAACAGTGTTGAGGTATTTAATTAATTTTAGCTATTTCTATTTTTTCTATTTCTTCTATTCAAAAAAAAAAATTATTTTTGTCCTCGGAAAGGCCAAGCCTATGAAAAATATTGTTTAAGCGGACAGTGTTCTTAAAATAGCATGTTAAATTTTAATTTTTCCTAAACGTATTTGATAACAACATTCCTGATTTTGTTGGTATTTTGTTAATAATTTGCAAAAAATTCTGTTTAAATAAGCTTTTTTGTGCACAGAATTGATAGAAGATTAGTTTAAATTATTTAAAAAAAAAATTGGAACAAAGAAAACAATTTTATTGAATGGTGCTTAAAATCAAAAAAATTTTAAAAATTAAAAAAATAAAAAAATTAGATTAGCCTTCTTATATATTGATCAAGAAAGATAGAAATATAATAAATTAATTTTGAGTATTTAAATATTGATAGCAATATTCAAGTTAGCAGAGAGAAAAGCTTAATAGGAAATAAGCGAAATATTTTTAATAGTATAAGTAAAAAATTCAATTAATTTAATGTTAAGTTTTTGATGCAACAGTGTTGAAGTATTTAATTAATTTTAGCTATTTCTATTTCTTAATTAATATTGTCTATCTATCCTTTTGCAGATACTGCAAATTTATCACACTGTCGAGGAAAGTGCGGAGACATTGGCCTTTGCCGCGGAGCCCGTTTTTGCCAGCCTTTCAAATGTGCTAGCTTTTCATGTGAGTTTTATTTTTTAGTTTAAAGTTTCCAGTTCTCCATTTCCCAGTTCTCCATTTCCCAGTTCTCAGTGCTTAGTTTATTTATCCCTTTTGATGAAGTCATGGCCAAATGGATATGCAATTTTCCTTGTCGCCCAAAATGCTTCATTGTAAATTTGGATGCGGCTTAGACTATATATGCCTTTATCTGCCAAGCTGCTTCAATCAATTGCTTTTGTAGTTGTTGTTGTTGTTGTTGTTTTTGTTGTTTTTGTTGTTTTTGTGCTTTTTGCGTTCTGTTCAAGTTTCACATAACACGGCAGCCAGTCAACTGCATAGTTTTGGATTTTGGTTCAAGTTCCAAGACCAAGCACAATGTGGGGTATGCATAACACACTAGCACACCCACACACACACTCACACACACACACACATACCAACATAAACACATGCACACACACACACACAACTAAATCGAATTACAGTGCGTGCTGGCAAAAGTTTACGCTGTGGAGATTGAGTCAATAAAGTGCTTCGGTTTGCTTGCACAGTTGAGAAATTGATACACACACACACACCAACACAACATATACACACACCCACACACACACACACATACTATAGGGCAAGTGAAGTCTATGCTTTTTTTTTTTGTTTTACCCGTTTAACCCTGTCCTGTTTCCTGTCTCCTGTCAGACAATATTTTAGTTTATTGAGTTGCACAGACACAGGTACAACAGCAATAACTGAAAGCGAGAGAGAGGCAAACGCACTTACATCCAAAGTCAAATCGAGTTAAATTACATTGAAAATTGCATAGGTAAAACTCAAATTGTTTCACAAAATAAACTAAAATGAAAGTAAATTGAAAATAACAACACAAATACTATAGTATAGGGTATAGTTGTAAAAGTTGTGCATATAAAAGTATTTGTCTTCCCTGCAATTTTATAATAAATAGAAAATAAAAGAAAGTGTGATATAGGAACGTATAGAAGACTACAATACACCCTGTACATAGTCAAACAGGAGATGGTTATTAAATTTGTGCAGCACATAAGGATGTCCATAAGAATTAGCATAATAATTCCACATCTTTAAAATTCTGCCTGCAATCAGGTGTAAAATTAATTTTTATATGAAAATCGGATGTTTTCTATGGTAGCTATAAGATATAGTGCTCCGATTTTTATCAAACTTAGTCAGAATGTGTAGATTATAATTAAACGGCGTTCTGGTGAGTTTGGTTTAGATATTTTGAAAAATAAAAAAAAATTTCATATAAGAACTAATTTTTCGGCCGATTGTTCCTAAGGCAGCTATAAGATTTAGTGGTCCGATATCGAAGATCATTGGTCAGATTGCATAAACCATAAAAAAAACTGTTAACTGATATATTGGTTTTAATATCTTTAAAAACAAAAATGTTTTTAATAGAACAATTTATTTTTCCCCCAAGAGCCTATAGAAATGGTTGTTAGATTACGATTTTTCCATTCCTTTGGCCCAAAACACCAACAGGACTTCAATTTGAAGGTTTAGTGTGTTTATACAATTTGAACTTTGAAGTATTTAGAACAACTTTGCCACAGTAGGTTTTTCGAAAAAATTAACACCAACAGATTTATAGATCAACGAAAAATGTGGTAAAAATGCTCATACGTATAACCGAAAATTTAAAAAAAAATTTTGCATGATGCAGTTCGATTTTGAAGGCCCCAAATAGGGTATATCCGGTTAATTTGGGCTTTTCTTTTTTTCGACTTGCACAGTGTAATTAGTTTGATTTTTATTTTCTATTTTAATTTTTTTGGAACCAGGTGCGGAAAGTAGCAAAAAGTACTTTATAAAGGCAACGGCGATGCTTCCTTCTGCCTATTACATAAATTTTCATAGTTTTATGAACCCTTCTAACCATTTATAATGGATATATAAAGAAGTGTATTCAATTTTATTAATTTGTGCAGTTTTGGGGCATTTACTATTATAGTAATCGAAAAAGTCGCGTAACAATAGTTTAAAAAAACCTATCAAGCTATACAAACCTTAGTTTGAACAAATATATATATATTTTTGGGTAATATAACTATATTTCTACTATGTCTGCCAACTTTATGTCTTGATCACATTCTTAGTTATTTTATTTGTTGCCAGTCTATAAAAGTGAATAGCGAGCAATGCGAGAAAAATTGAAAAAGCAATTGCCATAAAGTGAGAGGCTATTGGAGTTAGGAATGAGAACTACGTGTCTGTCACTTCTTATTTGCCATGTGTCTGTCTGTCTCTTTCAGGAGTCGAAAACCTATGAGAATGCCAGCGTGGCACCTGCTGCGGGTGGCGCAACGCCACAGACGCAGACCACTCCGGGGGCACAGCCGCAACGGCCGGCGCATGCAAAGGAATATAACTTCTTGGATATGGAACTAAAATATGGATTTCTGCAGGTAAAGCAAATGACACCTCTCTGGAATGTGTGTGTGTATATTGTTACGGTCTATCTGTTTACAGCTTACGGAGGCATTGTCCTATTTGCATTATTCCGGTCACGTAATTCATCGAAATGTGTGTCCATCTTCTATACTGCTAACCAAACGCGGCGTTTGGAAGCTGGCTGGCATGGAATATGTGGGTGAGTGTTCAGTTCGGGCAATAGATCAAAAAATTGAAATGAATGCCAAGTGGATTTGTATTCATAATTCTTGGTTTTTGCAGAAAGAATGAATGAGACTGATTTGAATAGCTCAATTCCGTGTCCGCCATGGAGCAACAGGGTATCAAAAATGGCTCAGCCCAATCTGGACTTTATGGGTAAACAAACAAATGCGTGGTCATAATACACAACACAGCTTCAACTCATATACACACTTCAACCCCCCCCTCCCCCCTTAATTACAATTCATTGTACACAACTAGCACCCGAAACACAGAGCAGCTCCAAATGCAGCCTGCTGAGCGATATGTTCTCCCTGGGCATGGTCATCTGTGCGGTATATAACAATGGACGACCACTTATACAGGCCGGCAACTCTACATCCAACTATGCCAAGCAACTGGAAACGGTAAGACCCCAAACTCACTCCACTCTCACTCTGGCTAAATTAATTTGCCGCTTGAGCCTGCGGCCCAATCCAAAGCCCAGTGGCAATTGGTGGCTGGCTGGAAAAGTTTTTGCTTTAGCGCTTGTTTGCCAGCTGTAATTAGATTCGCTGCTTTGTCAAATGCAAATGTAATCAAAAGTCCACTTGAAACTCTAATTATTCAGTCAGGTGCTGAAGCTGAAGCTGAAGCCGCTTTTGGGGCAAGCAACATCATTAAAACTTTTTGGTGCTATTCAACCACTTCAAGTTGGGCGTTCAAGTTATATATTTTTGGTCATCTATATCAAATAGTACATACATATATCTTTCATTGAATTTCCTCTTCTTCTCCACTCCGACAGCTCGATGACCATGTACAAAAGCTTATGCCGCGTCTGCCCATTGCTCTGCAGGAGGCCACATCGCGTATGGCTAGCCGGGATGCGACAGCTCGACCCACCGCCCAATTGCTGCAGTTGATCAAATATTTTATGTGAGTATATAAATATATATCAACACTAGCTAGAAAGCCAGCAATAGCAGCGCTACTAGAAGATTTAATTTTAGTTTTATTTATATATATAAAAATGGTGCAAGAAAAATATATATATATATAGAACATCAGCAATTAAGAACGGATAGTCCGATTTAGCTACCATTTTTTTGCAGTTGTTCGTTATTGCCAGGCGAAGGGTTTAGGAGAAGAAAATTTTGGGATAGATTTCCAGAAAAGTCTCTAGCGACTTTACAGATTAATTCACTGTTAATGTATACACAGCAATGTTAACGTATAAAGCACTGTTAATGTATACAACACTGTTACAGCAATAACAGAGGCAGTATTTTTTAAATGAAATATGAAAATCACAGTAGGCAGCGTTTTTTTTAATCAATACGTAATAAATACATTTATATTTAAACGTAATAATCAACTAGAATTTGTTTTAATTTTTTTGGAAGAAGAATTTACTATACATTGAAACTTATTTTATATTGTGTTTAAATGTTAATATATTGAACTCCAAAGTTTATAATTTTAAAGTTATTATATTGTACTTGAATGTACACGCTAGAAATTCTTCTTTATAATAAAATATGAAAAGTTATTAAATTACTAATTACAGTAGTTTACAGCAAAAAAGGAGCTGGGCTATCATATACTTTTGTATTTTTGGGCGCTGATTTCAAAAATGCAAAGCATTTATTTTTTTAAAGAATAGTTTTCGAGAAAACCGCGAATAGCTAGTTTCTTTTGGCAGTCTTTCGACTTATTTGTTCATATCTACATTAGATCTTATTTGATCTTAAATAATGTTACACAATTCAAAAGATAATTGCATCTCCTTTCTAACTTCTTATACGGATCAAATAAGAATTGAAGCCATTATAAATCCTCAAAGTTAAAAAATGTGAAATTTTTTTGCATTTTTAAAAAATTGCTGAAATTCATTTGCTCTTCTTAAAATTTAAAAAATTCGTTTAAATGCTTTTTAAGATTTATTATGTTAGATAATTCTTTAAAGAATATTTTAAGCAAGAGTTGTTATAGATGACAATAATTTTATTCATATATAAGTTGCTACTTTCATTTCGATAGTGCTAGAAACCGCGAAGCAACTCTAGAGTGTATTTATAACGCAACTGCCAAAAAAGTGTTTTCTAACACTAAATTTAAACCACGTTTAAGCTTAATTATAAACTTGAACTAGCGCTCACTTGTTGCAAATTAATTAACTTTCAACTAAACGCAAAAAGCAAGCAAAAATAAAAGGCAAAACAGCAATTTGCGCAGTTTTAACAAAAGTTTTTTGTTTGAGTTTCAAATGAAATTGACACCTGTTAAAAACACGCACACACACACACAGACACACACAGGCACACACACACACACACAGACACATTACAGTCATATATATACAGGACAAGGCACGCAATCTCTAAGCCAATTTGTAGATGTAGCTAAAATTCAATTGAAGCATTCACTTTTACTACACATATTACACACACACAAGCAATCACACACAGGCACACACACGCACACCTTAATTACGTTTGTTTGGTAAATGAAAACGGTAATCAGGCTTGAAAGACACAATGCCAGCTCCTTTTGAGCTGATTGTGAGTAGTGGCAAGAAAGCGTTTGGTTACCCTGTGTTCTGTGTTCCGGGCATGGGATTTATGACGACAGCAGCTGCTAGACAAACTCTGACAGACTGCCAGAGAGCTTACAGTCACCTAGAGGAAAAACAGCAGCGTCTGAGCTCAAGGAACCCGCAGACTTCTAGGCCACTGCCAATACAGTGGGTTAAACTTTGTTAAAATGTGAAATTTGAATTATTAATTTAAAGTCTTGAGTGTGCTAGTTGTTGCTATGTTTATATCAGGGATTTTGACCTTTTCTTCGATTCACATTAATTATAGGTTAATTCACATTAATTATCAAGGCAAAAATTATTTTTAGTGACCGTTGTTGCCAATTTCATTTAAATAATTGAAGAAAATCCATTATTACCAGGTTCGCCTAATGGTTCACAGTGTTCCCCTGTGGCCATTAAAAAAAAAAAAAAAACAAAAAAAAAAAAAAAAAAAAAAAAAAAAAAAAAAAAAAAAAAAAAAACAAAAAAAAAAACAAAAAAAAAAATACTTCTAATATAGTGCAAATGCATGTAGCAGTCACCTGTCCTCAGTGTGTATGCTTGTGTGTTAGCTGCCTTCCTCCTCGATTCTCAAAAGTTCAAGTGAGTGCCACCAAAAATAATAAAGAAAATAATTATTTTCGCTGGCACTCCCTTGAATTTTTGAGAATCGAGGAGGAAGGCAGGCAACACACACCCTGCTACACACACTTGCACTGCATTGGAAGCACACAACAAAATTTTTTTTTTTTATTTATTTTTTTTTTATTTATTTTTTTTTTATTTATTTTTTTTTTTTTTTTTTTTTTTTTTTTTTTTTTTTTTTAATTTTAAGGCATACGGTAGTCGCCAAATATACCCTTTGTGACCTTGTTTGTCTATTAATTTAGCCTACTAGGCGCACCGGCTAACCGCTAGGGTTAGTTTATTTAGTTGTACACAAAAACTGATTTACAGACATAATTTAAATGTTATTGTTTTTATTTTAAGTCCACATATTTTCTCTGACACTGTGTTCCAAAAGTTGCATAAATATCGTTTAAATATGGGTAATAGAAATGTTATTATATATAAGTCATTGTAAATAAGTTTTTTTTCCTTATAAAGAGCAACAGCACAGTCGTTAGCTGCTTGAACTGCTGTGTTAATAACTACAATTTCAGAAGCTTTTAATTTAAATCGAACCACTGTGCACTTGAGCTATGTTTAGACAAACTCAGTCAAAGATGTTGGGGGCGGGTTGGGGGCTGGCAAAATCGGTTGCTTGGCAAAATTGCGCTGACAGCAGCTTCTTCATAAGAGGCACACCACTCCCCTTAACCGCCCACAAGTCAGTCAAGCAATCAGGCAGTCATACAGTCAGTTAGACAAGCAGTCATTTAGTCAATTCCTGGCAGCACTTTGAAGTTCATTTAAATGTTATCAACGTTTTTGTACGTTTTAAGCTGCGTTTGCAAATAGCTCAAGTGGGCTAATATTATATTCAATTCTCTCTCTCTGTTCAACTAGATACTCAACCTTGAAAATATAATTCTCCGCTGGTTGATTGTGATCTCAAGCAGCGGCGGTATTTATGCTAAATATGTTGCCCACGGCAAATGAACGGGGCAGCAACAGGTCTCAGATTTTCTACTTCTTTTGACTGCAATCTGTGTGGCACTTAAGTGTGTGCAACGCGGCGCATACGCAATGTGATTTAATGCTATACTTGCTGCTTAACCAAGCATTCTTTATTACAGCTGCCAATCCGCATAATTTAACCTGGTTTCTGCTTTTGACTTTTATAGCAATATTTCAATTACTCCAACAATTCTGCCGCCTGTTTGCCCAGATAACATTTGAGTTGAGCTTGTCTTGTAGGGTATTTTTTGGGGAGGAAATAAATGTCCGAAATAAATGCGCAACAGTGAAAAGTAAACACATTTTGGCAATTAAATTTCAGACAATTACATTTACATAACAATAAAAACGCATTTAAATAAACATTTCACACTTTGGCAAAAGGCAGAAACGAATAGAAATATGTCTGCATAATCCGTGCATAATTATTTTAATACATAACTATATAAGTACTTAAAGCACAATTGTTTTGTGGATTATATTTCAGTTTTGCGGGCAACGCTATCATAAATATGCATAACAGTTGAGGATTAAGTGTTTTCTACTTAGTTTCACAAAAAGAATGAAATAAATTTGACATTTTAAATGTGTGTGTTGGAGGAGTAAAGGATATTATATCAAAAAGGAAATTTCTTTGAATTTGAATTAATTTTGAGTGGCAAGCTAAGTGGGTTGGCTGTTAAAAAATCCTTTGTCATTTTGCATTTAATTTTCATGGACTCTTTATCTATTTATATTATTATATTTTTTAAAGCGATCCGGCTATAAATGCGCTTAAATTCCTGGACGTGGTCAACATGAAGGACACGCAGCAGAAGTCACAATTCTACAAGACCACCTTGATAGAGTCGATGCCGCTGATACCGCGTGTAAGTAGCTCCAAAAGCGTTCGCTCCGGAAACGGATGTTGCCAGCTTTCTACGGACACGACGGCCATTTTGGGCTTTTGTCAGTTGTCATCAGGCTCGGCGTCAAGTTGAGCACTTTACGGCCAAACAATTTGTAAATTACGAGCCGTTTTATGACAGTTACAAAAATGTCGCATCAAGCAAGTCTTTTGTTTCCCTTGACCGGCGGGAACAGGCGCCCGGAAGCGCTTTGTCCACTGTCCACTGGGCAATTGGAAGGGAAAAATAGAAGAGACTTATATATAAGCATTGTGCGTTTTCTTCTTTTTTTTTTGTTCTTTTTATTTTCAGAAACTTTGGTGGCAAAACGTTTGGCCCATGCTTAAATCGGAGATTACCAATGGTGAGGTGCTCGCCGCAGTTCTGCAACCCGTCATGCTCTTTGTACAGGAAGCCACGCACTCGGAATACGATGCCCTGATGTCGGCCACAATGAAGTGAGTGTGCCATGCACTCATTATACACTCATTTGCACATTCACATAGATGAGACTTAATACTTGGGCAACATTTACTCTAAAGTAGCACTGACCTTTTTGTTATTGTTATTGTTGCCTGGTTGTGGTTTAGTTGCGGCTACATCGATTGCTCCTGGCAAGCAAACAATGGACATTGCCACTGGCGAGGCGACTTCAACTTTGTTTGTTTTCCCAGTTCTGAACAATTGAAAAACTTTTGTGACACTTTTTATTTAATTTTCATAGACACAGAGGCGACGGCTCATATTGTAATTTATAGACCACAAGTTGAAGCTGTAGTTGGCAGCGCGTGCAAAGTTTGTGCAGTCAACTAAGTATATATGTCAGGACTATGTGCACCTTTTGTGGCAAGGCACAGGCATACATAAATTAGTAAGCCACAAGGACAGTGGCTATACAGCTGCACTGCGAAAGGCATTTCTAAAATATCTAAATAGAGTTTCTTTATCAAATTTATTAACGATTTTTTGCAATATTCTTTACCAGCTTTTCTTAGCTCATTCAAGACATAAATTGACAAGAATTTGATTATCACATAGAATAACAAATTCATAAAAATATCTCAACAAATTTTATTAAAACTCAGAACAACCCTCGTATATTTGGTCAACTTTTGACCGCACGTTGAGTACAAAAAAAAAAACTTTGCAGACTCTTACGCTTATTGACATTGCCACAAAAAGTTGCAAATAACCATTTTGCCAACACACACAGACACACAGTTTGTGCAACAATAATAACAAAACGCATTTATTGGATTCATATTTTATATAAGTATTAAATCGAAATGATGGTAAACTTTTATTAAATTATATAAATATATATATATATATATATATATTTGCTTTATCTCTTTCAAAACAGAGTCGTCTACAATACTCCAAAATCGATTCAGGCAAGCGTTACAATACTTGAGAACTTGCATTTGATAATTGAGAAGACGAAACCGGAGGATGTCACCACAGATATAATGCCAATGCTATTCTTCTCCTTCGATGGCTCCACAATTCAAGTGCAGGTAAGGTACTTTAAAGAAGAGACATACTCTACCATTTTCCTGACTTGGCATAGATATGCAAATTAGTTTCACAGAGAAACAGGCTAAAATGGGTTGACTTGTCTGGTTGTTGGATGTTGGCATTCGCCTTAACGTTGATTGTGTAATTACAGCAGAAATTTCTTAATTAACTGCGGCACACAAAGATGGCTGTTAAGTAGCTTGGTTGCCACTTGAAATTTATTGCCTACGAAAGTTCTTCTTATTATTCACTGAGTGAAATTGTATTTGTAATTTTACCTTAGGCTTCAACAATTTTTCAACAAGACCAGGAAACAGTTTTCGATACTTGAAACTCAAGTATTTTGGCATCAAATGTAGTAAGGAATAGCAAAGTCCTTGTTTGTAGTCTGATACGTACTTCAAATGCTTAAGTTAATTCTGTTTACAAGGACTTTTAGTTCGGATATATTTAGGGTTCGAATTCAAATTGAAACTGGTATAAGCTTAAATAAGAAACAGGTAATAAAAGACTATCTTCGACATGGCGAAGTTTATAATAGATATAAATGTTGTTTTAAAGAATTTTTAATATTCCACTGATATATTCTATGGCCAATTTTTATAATATTTAATTAGTTTATTTATGGTATAATCAAACTTAAGTCTTGGCAAACAAAAAAGTTTTTAATAGAACTAATTTTTAACTATTTTTACTGGTCAACAAGAATATGACATCTGTGCCATATTTTACCAAAAAAATTATATAAACTGAGAGACTTGCTTTCTTGCAAAGAAACAGACAAGCAAACAGACGGACGGACTGCTATATTAATTCACATCGTCGTCCTGTTCAAGATTATATATATTTTATAGGGTCGTAGACGTTCTCTTCTATGCAAGGTTATAAAAATGCGCCGTTGATAATATTTTCTATTTTATTCTTTAAATTTTATATTTATTAAAACATTTTGAAACAATTTTATTTCAAAATTCTCTGTTTTTTTTTGAGTTTAACTATATAAATTAATTTTTCTAAATTTACAAATATTTCTACTAATTTTTATTTATTCTAATTTAACAACATCTAAAAAAATCTCTGTTTTAGAGTGCCGCTGTTGTGGCTGTTGCCAATGTATTTGACAACATCGATGAGCTTTCCATTCGCCGCATGGTGCTGCCAAAGGTCAAATTGGTATTTGATAAGAACGTAGCAGATCCAAAGATTGTGCAGAATGTGCTCATGTGCATTGAGCGTGTCATGGACCGTATGGAGCGTGCACAGGTGTGTTTAATATTAACTGGCATTTATTTAGCTTTTATTACTAAATGATTCTTTTACTATGCAGGTCATGGAGGAGGTGCTGCCATTGCTGGCAAATGTTCGCATACCCGATTCCGATATTATCATGCGTACTGTGCGTAAGTAGAACAAACGAGTATTCTAGATTAAATCTATTTAAAATTGAGTGCAAAAATGGCATTCAATATCACAATAACAACCAGCATTGTTTTTGTGTGCATAAAAACAAATTAAGTTGCTTTAAATTGAAACTAAATGTTTGGAATTTAGAAGTTGTTTAATATTAATTATATTGCATTCAATTTGCAGGCATTTACCATAAGCTATTTGCTGACAGATCCTATGGCTTAACTGTGGAAACAATAGCCACCAATGTCCTGCCAATGCTCATACCGCATACCGTAAATCCAGCTCTAAATTTTGAGCAATATTGCTATCTGCTTGAGGTGAGTATATATTGATAATGGCATATTTTGATTGTGGTTTACCAAATGTTGTCACTGCAGGTGCTGCAGCAAATGCTGGAGGCCATCGATCGCCAACAGCGCAACAAATTGAAGCTGGACAATCTGTCGATGGCCTCACCGGAACGACATCGCACACTGCGGCATCAATTCTCCACGGATAACATGAATGCCCCGCCATTCAATATACCCAATTTGCGCATTGATCAACGCAAGACATCCAGTGCCGAGGACATGGCACGCAAGAATTCTGGCGGTAAGTGCTGTAGCCTTTAGGCCAGTTCCAATTGCGATTGGTATTGGATTCATCTCCATAATGAATAATGAGCTTAGTCGATTAGATTGCCGCGAGTGCTGCGTAATTGAACATTTTCATTTGACTCTCTCGCATTTGATATCCATGGAACGTGACAGTTTAGAATGTTGGCCGGACTAATCGGCTCGTGTCCAGAAGCACACTAATTTGTCAAAACCCGAAAATGAGCCGTGAGCCGCAGCATTTAATTGTGTTATGCAAATTAAAATTGAAATTCAAATTCAAATTCAAATTAAAATGAAAATCAAAGCCAGTGTCAATGTCATATAGCTTGAAGCGCAAATTTAACGCCATGGCAACAAAATTATAAATTATGTGGGTTGAGTGCGCTGGGGACATGATAAAGGATGCCTTTGCACCAGCAGCAGCACCTAATGAACTTTCGACCTTAATGATGATTTATTATTATGTCCTTAATCGCTTGTAAACACAATGGCATTGCGTGCGTGTTTGCAACAAGCTTTTTTTTCCATATATATAACGTAAGCTTCTATGCAAGTCAAAGGTAGTACTCTCTACCCCCCTCCCACACTCTACCTTTCTTGCCCTTTGCGGCCTGTTGCAATGTAAATGTTTGTGTGTGTTGGTAAATTACCAGACCCAGCTGCATATTGCAAATTGAAATGTTCTTGCCACGCTTGCCAGTCAACTGCAATGAACAGGCGGCGGCAAGGGGGGGCAAGCTATGGTTTTTGTGGATTCCAGTAAACAAACACAGAATGTTGACGATGCATGGCCTAGCTGTGGCTCTGTATGGGCCTTGTGTGTGTGCGTGTGTGTGTGTGTGTGCTTATGAACTGTAGTTCAACAGCTATCATAACATATTCAATATTTGCTCTGGGTTGACAATGTTACGTATACGACATGTTCGAGTTCGGGTTTAAAAGCGCATTTTTAAGCTGCAAAGGTTACAGATGTCAGGCAGACTTAAATTATAAGTAAAAATGGGATCTTGGGGGTATAGTATATAGTCCTTGATTAAGGTGAAGGTTAAATGGGCTATAATGAAGTAAACAAAATAGAGATGAAGGTGATGTGTAGAAATAACTGTGTTATAATGAAGATATAATGGGATAAAGGCATATAAAGCAATTAAAATGGAAACAAAGTCAATTAAAATCAAAAAAACGTTTTGACATTTCATTCAAATTCCAATTTACCCAGCATTATTGTGAAATATATTCTTCATATTCCATGATTATATCTATAAATCTAAACGGGCTATAAACGTCAAGTATTTTTTGAGCAAAAGTTAATACTAAAGTAAACAAAATAGAGAAGAAGGTGATGTGTAGAAAAATCTGTGTTATAATGAAGATATAATGAAATAGGGGCATATAAAATAATTCAAGTGGAAAAAAGTCAAAATGTTCTGATACGGCTTTCAATTAAAATCAAAAAAATGTTTTGCCATTTTATTCAAATTCCAATTTAACCAGCATTATTGTGTAATATATTCTTCATATTCCATGATTATATCTGTAAATCTATACAGGCTATAAACGTCAAGTATTTTGTGACCATGAGATAATACTAAAGTCAGCAAAATATAGAAAAAGGTGACGTGTAGAAAAATCTGTGTTGTAATGAAGATATTATGAAACAAGGGCATTTAAAGTAATTAAAGTCGCAAGCTTTTGATACGGTTTTTCAATTCCAATCTAGCAAACATTTTCAAATGCCAATGCACCCCGCATTATGGTAAAATATAATTTATATTCAATAAAAAAGCTTTTGTTTTTCATGTAGTTAAAATTCTGCTGCTTCATTTTTCAACGAATTCATTTTTTAATCAAATCTAATGTAATTGGAATTCATTGGAAAAGCCATTAAATATGAGCTTAATTAATACTGATTTGCATCCAAATGCGAACAGTGTCGGTTGCAGTGTGCATTCAGGCATTCACGTTAATAACTTTTGATGCAAATTGCCACAAAATGTGCCAGGTGCGGAGGCATAGAGTCGAGTCGAGCTGAGTCGAGTCATATGCAGCAGCCGCAGCTGCAACCGCAAATTGTGCGAATGTCCTTGACAGTGACAGCACCCAGCACACAGCAAACACAAGTACAAATGCAAACACTAACACACACAGGACTCTAGCATTGGCTTTTGGAGCTGCTGAGTTGTTTTTGGTTAGGCATTTTGGTTTTGTGCACATTATTAAGCCTAATTAGCTTGCCACTGCCTATGTAATTGCAATTATAATTGTGTATTTATGTATGTGTATTTTGTGGACGGATCCTTTTACCTGTACAGGCTCTGGAATGTTGGGCGGCTGGTGGTTTGGCTGCTCCCCATCGTCACCGGATAGCAATTTCCTGCGAGTTGGCAATGTGTTTCCCAATCGACGACTCTCGGACAACACGCTGATGACACCAAAGATACGCATCGCCCCATCGTGCGCCTCCTCGCCGGGTGGCACGCCAGGCAGCGGCCTGCCCACCCGTCGACACTCGAGCATTGGACCCCAGGAGCGCCGTGGTTCCACCATCAATTTGTCACCGCCAACTGTAAGTTTGTTCTGTCTGTCTCGCGCGACTCGTTTTCCATTTCGTTTGGGACTTTTAATTTTTTCTCGGTTTTTTCTATATTATTTTTTGGTTTTTTATTTATTTTGCAAGCGACATTTTTGTTTGTTGTGGTTGCTTCATTAACAATTCTGTTGAATTCTGTTTTGGCTCTCTCTATTGTTTATTTGACTCTTGACAGTCACAAAGGCTTTCAAATATTTTATTAAAACAAAATTAATTTTCGAGTTTTATTTTTTGTTTTTATTTATTTGTTATTTGTGCCCAAATATAGAGTTTAAACTTTTGATTGTATTTAAATTTAGCGTTTAGCGTGTAGCATTTAGCGTATTAACAATTAACAACTACAAATACAGCTACAGCTGCTTATAATCATAACAAGCTGCAAAACAACATTAACATGAAACATGCAGTTCAATAATAATGATTTTAATTTCAATTAATTTATGTATATTTACAAATACTTATGATCAGCTCATTTCCCGCAATGATCGAAAAAAAAAACAAAAAACAAAAACCAAAAAGAATAATTTACCAAAACGCTCTAACACACGCTATTTTATCTTATCTTCACTCTCCCGCCCGTCCATTCGCTCTCGTCTCAACACAATAAAAAACAACACACAAAATTTAAAATTTAACAAAATGTCGCCGTCGTCGTTGTCTGTTAATGCAACATATATATATTTTCGCTTTCTTATACAATATATATATATATATATATATACTACATACCATAACCATATCATAAAATATAGTACGGCGCTCGCGGTAGCTCTGGATCGAGTCTATCGGTGCCCTCAACTTCAGCCTATGTTGTAAGTCTAAAAAACAAAAGCGAATTGAAAATATCAACAGTAAACAAATAACAACAACAACAACACGCTTAGGTCTATATAGCAACCATATATTATATATATATAGTGCAAGAGAGAGAGAGAATGATATTGAACTTGTCTTGCGGTGTTTATTACTTGTTGTTGTCTCCATATGTTGTTGTTGTTGTTGTTGTTTTTGTCGTCGTCGTCAAGCAGTAAACTTTGCACAACATCAAACACAACTTTTACACACACAACACACACACACAAACTGCTGTAACGAAGCGTATTTAGTCAGCTCTGAAATGTATGCTACGGTTTATGTTTTGCGGCCCAAAAATATGGTGGCCGGAAATTGTGCTCGCTCGCTCGCACTGTCTCTAACTGTTTAATAACTTTATATATATATTTATATCATCTCTCTCTCTCTCTCTCTCTCGCTGTCTCGCTGTCTCTCTGTCTGTCTGTGCAACCGCAACTTGCAACTCAGTTTTGAATATGAATTTGAATTTAAAGTTGAATTTGACTTGTTGCCATAACTTAAATAGAAACCTATACTTAATATACTCGTATACTCTGCTGCCTGTACTCTGTACTAACCTTGACGTTGCTGTTTAAATGGAATATAACTTGCCAATTGTACACAATTGTGATATATTTTGTTTTTTTCTTATTATTATTATATATTTTATTGCATTTTTTATCGGCTACATTTTGCTTTCTGTCTCTGTATCAAAAAACTTTCTCTCTCTTGATTTACATATTGTACAGTTACAGTTATTTTCATTGTTGTTTCTGCTACACTCTCTGTGTATACTCTGTATTCTAAAGAGACTGTCTTATTTGAAGTGTTGCGCATATCTGACCCGCCCCAAATGGGCCATCAAGCTGGCAGCTTATGCTAATGCAGTGTGTATATGATGTACATGAAACCGTTGAATTCTATTGTCTGTTGGTGTAAATTTAACATTTTTCGTTTGTTTTATATATATATATATGTTGTTGTGACGATTTTGTATATACATATATATATTTTAAGAGGTAATGCCTGTTGAGAATTGTTTCTGACACATTTATTTTGATTTAATGTGAATGCAAAGGAGCTGTAAGTAAAGGTCAATAAACAAATTTGATGAAGGTTTTTTTAAACCCATTAACGACGTCGCTGTTTCTTAATGTCGAATGTTTTCAATTTCTAAACTTTTTGCTCATACATACTTAATTACTTAAATAATGGAACGACGAATGGTTTGAAGACTAACCATGTTGTGGTTTTTTACTAAAAAGCAAACTACACAACAGCATAATAAATAATAAATGAATTTTGTCAAAATTTATGAAAATGGTGACCACAAAAATATAAAATTACAACACACAATTACATCAAAAAATACAAATTTTATATTTTAAACAAACTTGTTCATTAAATTCTCCCGATCGTTCTCAATTGTTGTTATAATTTTTGGTTTGTTTTTTCGTACTCATGTTGCGTTGTAATTATGATCGAAATAAATAAAACAAGCTGTATACAAAAACACACACACTATACACACACATAAACGTTAAGTGTATTTTCTAATAATTGTGCTTTCTTTTCAAATCTTGTTACTGAAACTCTCACGCTGTTGGATTCCCATATTACAACTCATATAAATATATATAGAGCTGCAATACATCCTGAACATATCCATGCCACATACATTACTTTGCATATATGCTATATTTATATCATGTGTGTATTTTCGTTTTTCCCATTTCATGTACAAACAAAACAAAAACAAAACCAAAAATATATAAAAAAATATATATCATAAAACCGAATAAATTAATAAAAATTTGCAGCTTGCACGGAGCATGATCGTGAGTACACGTTACATAATTTCCAGAAAATATTTTTTTTCCATTTTTTTTGCTTTGAACTTTACTCTCTAGCCTTCTCTGCTTTCAACTATTTGTACACACACACACACACACACTCACACACACGCACACACAAGTGTATGCTGATGTTCAATTTTTATGTTAATGTTATTTATTTATTTATGTTTTTTTTTTGTACTTTTATGCTCCGGCATATTGTGTGTTTCGCTGCGAAATCTAATTGAAATTCATGGACATGCGAGTACTCGATTAATTCATACCTGTTTACCTGTATATTATGCCACTTATTATTCATATAAATATATTTGTGTTACAATGTTTGCAACGGAGCATTTTAATAAACATGTTTCTGAATTCAATGCGAGTTCTTTTATTTGGTTTGTTTGTTGCTTTGTTTGTTTGTTTGTTTGTTTGTTGCATATTCCTGTCTATCAGCTAACGAAGCCAATCATTTAATCAGTCCAGCTACCACACACAAACACACACATAAACACTTTGTACATATATATTTGTATGTATGTATTTTGTGCACATATAAATAATAAAAACTATTCACAAGTTAAAACAAATTGCACAGCTCGCAAATATGTAAGTGATCATGTTGATAAGCTTTAACTAATCTTCCAAAGAAATCTCCTTTATTGTACTCCCAAAAACAGGGTGGCTCCATGCCCAACACATCCAGCAGTGTACCATTTCTGTTATCGTCCAGCATGCAATCGATAAGGTCGCGCCGCACATCGACGGTGCTGTCATCGGGTCCACTTGGCTCGGGATCGGGTATATTGCAACAGTTGGGATCCGGCATGGTAAGACAAATAACTTCCGTATCCGGGACGGTAAGTCCCGTGCCGCTATTGCGGGTGAATGGTACGCGCAACAACAACAACGTCCGAAAGTGTCCGTCACTCAATATCACATTCAGTCAATAATATAATCTGAACGAAATCGGCGAGGCGCAAGCTCCAGCTGATTACAACAGTTTCAATTACAATTACACCAGTTACAACTACTACAACTACAGCAATGTGCGGTACAGGGCGCAGCGGCGGAACATGAATCTAAATCTGAATCCGCCAAAGTATTAGAAACTAAAACCGAATCGAAAGAAAAACTAAGAAATTCGATTGGAATGCGAAATGCCAAAACAAAATCAAAGATTAAGAAAAATACAAGAAACGATAAAGTTGTATGCAAAAAGGGGCAGAGGGTAAAATGAAGCAAATAATCTAATAATATATATATATTATATATATGTACTTATAATCTATCATAGTCTAGTCATACTTATTAATTAATAACTAACTTAAAACGGACACACAAGAAATGTGTAAGAAATGTTGTTTGCAAATTTTATTAATTTTAATACGCATTCGTAAATGTACAATTATTGTTAATGTGTCGCATTGGAAACATATCTGATAATTGATAACGAAAGTTATTTATTATATACTATACTATATACATATATATATATATACTTAGCGTACTATATTATACTATATATATATTTATATTATGATTGTTATACTTGGTAGCATATTATGATTATCATTATTATTATTACTGTTATGTTAGTTATATACCAAATTACTTATTAGTTAGTCCAATTTGTGTTTCACCATTTGTGATCGTAATATGAAATACAAAAATATACAAATTCGTTCAAAATGCAAAACAAAAATTTCAAAAAAAAAGAAACATGCAAAATATATACATAAATATTAAATAAAAAACAAAAAAAAACACATTCGTAATCAAAATAAATTTAAAAAAAAAACCCAATTCGAGAAATTAATGAGAATTGAAGGCCAATTTGTTGTTTGGAATCTCATTAAAAATGTGCGCGTGTATTGTTGATTTCCATTAGCCATTAAAATATTGAGAGTTTTCTCCATTTTTTACACACACACACACCCACACATATTTTGCTTATATGTGTGTGTGTGTGTGTTTGTTGTGTACTATATTTATAATTATATTTAAATTGAAATCCCAGCGTTGTTTCTGGTAGTTAATATAGTCCATGTAAACGTGATGTTAGTTTTATTTAAATTACTTATCATTGTCGTCGAATCAATTGTTATTATCATTTAAGTCGCACCTAAGCCAAACAATTAGTTAAGCACATGCACTAAATATATATATATATTTTTTTGTTCAATTAAAACACAACATTTACACTTTAGCATAAATTTAAGTCGACAATTACCCAGCAATCGGTGGTTATAGTATTTAACACTCCAAAAATATGTAAATATGTAAAAAATAATAATTTAAATTTCGTTTCGTTTCAAGTTGCATTTTGCATGAATTTTGCTTGCTTCTTAATTAAAATCATTTCATCAGTTAAACAATGCGAATCTCTTTACTCAATTTTCAATTTGTCAACAAATTAATCCCTTCAATGTGAAATCAGTTTAAGAAGTAATCGTATTTGGAATGAGAAACAAGTGATATACTAAAGTTCAAGATTTAATATCCAAATGTTATGATATTAAATTGGAAATGTTAAGCATTATATAATTTAATGGCAATTGATAAATGGGCTCAATATGCGACAGAGTAGAGTAATGTGATAAATAGTATGAATAATTGACTATTTCTATATTTGACTGTGGGTTAATAATATTAACAAAAACTTTTATATATTTATCTAAAATTTAGAATGAGCTTCTTAACAAGATTGTGCATTTTTGAATTCCAAAAACGATAACTAACTAAGCCGATTTCCTTCATAATAATGCTTGTACAAATTTACTTATGCAATATATATATTTTTTTTTGACTTTGTGCATCTATTGTGATTGTCTTCAAAACACAACAACTGAATATATATTTATATAATAATCGTTTTTAATTGTATTCGTATTTGTATTTACTTATAAGTGATATTGTTATGTATTCACTTTATAACTTACTTGACTTGCTATTTTACTTTCTGCCCAACTGATTGCACAAGAGTATATATACACTTGTGTGTATATATATATCTGGAAATACAACAACTACTACAACTGCAGAAATGATTAAAGAATTGAATTCTGCGCGCTGGACAACAACTGAGAATTAAATCAAGTTTGAAATGAGTTTCAAAACATTTAACTCAATATATTCAACGTATTTTGAATGACTGACACTGAAGGCGAATGCCAATAACTGAGGCGCTGCTACTAAAAAAAAAAAAAAAACAATTTGAAAACTTAAAATCTAACTTATAAACTACTGACTACACATGTTGATAAGCATTTGTATTTCTATTTAACTCAACTAACTATTAAGTCATTGCGAATTTATTGTACTTGCTATTTACTAAACTATATACATGCTATATTGATATATATATATATATCGTATATTTAAATGCTATATATATATATTTGATTATGATGATGTTGCTTTGGCTGCCTTAGTGCTTGCTTTTGTGTTGTGAAGCCGCTCAATTACTTGAGTATCCCTCGCCCCACTCCACACTCCACCCGCAACCCTCAACCCCCCTTTTTGATGTGTATGTTTGTTTTTTTTTTGTATTTGTGCTTTATATTGCTATACACATCTATTGTTATTGTAAGTTATATTAAAACTTCGAAATGTGCCTTAAGAGTTCAAGGTTTTCGCACACAAATGCGAAAATTATAATTATATATATATAATTATATATATATATATCTAATATACAAAACAAAAGATGCGTTGAAACAAGAAAAGAAAGTAAATACTTTTACCTATAAATACATAGTATATTTATGGATAAACATTAAGTATGCTGTAAGTCAAAGGTAAACACACTCCCTCAACAATTGTACCTTAGTAGTAGTTTTGTAGACACACACAGAGACACACACCAACACTGAATACCCTTTTTAAAAAAAAAAAACCAAGTATCAATAATTGTTGTGTAGTCTCCGCAGCAGATCCCAATCCAAGGAACCGCGTGATTTGTAGTCGTATAATGTGTGCATGACTTTGTACCTAGTAACAATCCATATAAAAAAATTTCCTTTAATTAAATATATATACAAAATACCAAGTGCCAAATATACATCCGTTAGTCGTTGTCCTTTTATTATGCTAAATATTATATAGTCGTTATTATCATGTGTATACCCCCCAGTTTCCTAATACTCTATTTAACTCTCTGGCTCCTTCGTTATGATCCATATATGTATTGTATCGTAATATTTGCCGTATTTTTATCGGTGTGAGCTATTCTATAGCCTACAATATATGTGTATAAGAACCCTAGCCGTATTCATCGAGTAAAAAAAGCCAAAATTCCCTTTGTTTACGTAACCGTAACTGTAGTTAAAATTTATCAACTCTATAGCTTATATTAAAGATCGTGTCAAAAACCAAAATTGATGGCCTAATTATATTTTGCAACAACTCTATTACAGTATCAACTATTCTCCGGACGTAACTAAAAAGATACATAAAATACAAATTACCAAAAAAAAAAAAGAAAAATATTAAGAACGTATTATATATTTTTAAATGCAATTTCGGTCCATTAATGAAACACCAGTACTCAACTTATATTAGCGCTATATGTATACAATATTTACACAAAAAAAAAACATTGTAAACGTAAATGTCAACAAAACCAAAAAGAGAGTAAAAATTTTAATTAATTCTGAATGTTATTAGAGACAGACAAACTTTGATGTCAACAAACATATTTAAACAATTTAAATGTATTTAGAGAACCTAAAAATGTGTTAAACACAAATGAACAAATGATACAAAAAACACATACAAAAAACTCACATACTCAGCCTGAAACATTCAAACAGAAACAAACAAAAATATGCTTAATGCAATCAACTATACACATATGCATACATATATTTATTATAATATATACATTTAATATATATATATTCTAGAACTAATTACATGTCGTATACTTGCCCAAAACCATCATAAACAAAAACACATTAATATTTTTCGAATTATTTAAACAGCATACAAAACAGACATACTAGTACAATACTATGTATCTACTACAATATTTGTAGTATGCATAGTAATATATGTGTTTATGAGAAAATAAATCAGAGTATCCTTAAAGTGCGACTTCCAAATATAACTTAGAAATCTTTAGAAACAAATTTTCAAATATTACAATTAGAATTTTCTTCGAATTATTAGTTAAAAAGCTCCAGTTAAAATGGAATCAGTCTTTAATTAATTACATTTTTAACACATTTGGAAGTCAGCATTAAGAGTAAAGTACATAAATATATATACCTAAACTGCTTGCATACATTATATAGAAATCATGTACCTAAATCGTACCTATTTGGCAGCAGCAAATACATATATAATTAGGCCCAAAAGCTTTACAAGCAAATGCAATCACAAAAATCATATTATAATAACCTTGTTATGAAGAAAGCAACACAATATTTTTGATGCCATAATTAAAACAAGTTGACAACTAAGCACACGACTAACTAAATCCACTCTTATAGACAAGTTCTTCAACTATTCCCAAACAGTTACAGGAATGTTTAGAAAACTACTACTAAGGTGTATACACACACAGTGTCCACAACTCACTTTCTAAAATATTTGAACAATGGTCAGTAATTTCAGCGAAGTTTAAAGTCAATTTGTATAGTTGGAATATATGTATGTATGAAGAAACAGATAATATTTGATATACATATATATGTTATACAAATACACAAATACCATGAATAATCAGAAAGAAATCGTTAAATACTTATGAATGTGGAAAACTCTAAAAACAAAAAAAAATTAAGTAAAATTATATATATATAAAATAAAACACGAAAAAGAAAAAAAACAGCAATTTAAACAATTATTATTGTTGTAGTAGTTTTAGCTTAATATTGAAATAAAACTCTAAATATGAATTTATATTTAAACAAGATAAATTTATCTAAAACTTAACATATAGTAACATATACTTGTATGATCTGTGCTCTGTGTATTATCCAGCAGAACCACACGAACGGGACAATCAAAATTCTACCGACGCTCTTACTTTATGTATTGTGTTTAGAAAATAACGAATTTACGTTGTTGTCGTTGTTGTTTTTGTTAAATACTATTATGTCCACAAATAGGTTAATAATATCCAGCAAACAATCAAACCATATTATGATTTCAGTTTGCCTTTGAGTTGTGTGTCTTTTGTGTTCGGTTAAGCTTATATTTTCGGGGTCAACTACAAATCATATATCGATATTATTTGCTAGTGTTTAAAAGTATAAATATTAGATTAAATTAATTTTAATTAATGCTTATGTAAAACACAAAATAAAAGGGGAAAACCAAAAGCTCAAACTGGACTGAACATTTAAGAATTATATTATATTTAATTGTATTTTTAAAAAACATAATTTAAGTTGATGAAACAAAAGCAAAAAAAAAAAAAACAAGTAGTAAAATTAAATGGGTATTTATATATGTATGTAAATCTGATTGTATGTATGATCATTTCGGTTTTTGTATGTGTAAAACCTTACAAAATACTATTATTACCAAAAAAAAAAAAACCTAAAAGAAAAGATATCTAAAGGCGTATCAAATCAACTCTGTCTCTTGTGATCTATTGTGATGCTATGAGAGTCCAAGCAGCACTCAATTTTTTTTATGCCTATATAACGTTTTAAACAATACTCTACTATACTATACACTACACTAGTCTATGAAATTTGGAAGAAAAACTTGCTTGGATAACAAGAAATATTGAATATTGAACAATCATGCACAATAAATGATCGATCAGTGGAGAACTAGGCCAAATTAAAATACTTATATACTCTTTCATATACACTACTTCAAGTAATTGTGTGAAACTTAAGAAAATTCGTAAGCCCCTTATTTAGATTTTAAATGTGCTAACAACTGTTTATACTATATAGTAAAGTACTTAATTATGTATGTAATTATATTTAAAAGCAAAACAAAACAAAAAATACGTACAATGGACAAGACATTCCAGATGCAGGCAGTCTTTACATCTAAGTAGGATTGAGATTGAGCAACTTTAACAGTTTAAGGATTGTGACAATGTACGCGTACAATTTAACAATTGAATTTCAATGTTTAATAAATATGTGTGGAAATGAATTTGTGTAATTATTTAAAAATATTCTATTTATCTAAAAGAAATGGATCCAAACTGCATTTGTCTGGATCTGCCTCATAGTCGTACACATGGCGATCGTTGAATTTTTGAGCCATGTTTTTAGCCAACTCATCCGACTCCTCACTGTTTGCCTCTGCTATCAGTAACTAAAATTGACATTAAATTTAATATACGTTCAACAGATGTACTATAGTTACCTGCACCTCTATTTCGTTGGAAAGGAATGCTTCGCTTGCTGCGTCTAATTTCCTCTGGGGCTGCCCATTTAGCGCGTTTTCCAGAAAACCGTATACCTCACTTAAAGGAATGGATAAACATTAATGATTACTTGAGTTTGCTTAATTACTTACCGCATATTGATGCCACCAAGTTCCGCCGGATCTGGTTGCGGCTCATTACGCACTATGGCATTCATGACGGCTGATGTCTCATATTCACAAAGCGTTGACAATTGCGTCGACTGCATCAGCTCCAGCCACTGATTGATGTTGTTAAGGCTGACTGATTCACATTCCTGGTTAACACGCGGCCCCGCATTCTCGTAGCTGCGGCGCATGTGATCTGTAGTATAGGAATATTTGTTTTAATTAAAAACAAAGATGTATTTCATGCACCTACCAATAATAAGATCTTGATTTATTCGGCGTGTTTCGACTGATTTTTCCAGATTGTCATATGTGCAGCCATTTTTCAAAAGAAATTCCAGCACACCGCGTTTGGCATGCCACGATATATCTGGTTTCTTTTTCTCGGGAATATTCTCTTCAGTTTTAATATTTAAATTAGACTCCATCTCAACAGTTAGCACAGTTTACTTTATTTTTTGTTGACGAGCAGCTGTGGCGTTCAAGCGCTGTCCACTCATTTTATGGATGCTGCAGCCCTGGTTGCAATTTCACAATAACACTGCACAACAATTAATACGAAAAAATATGTTTGTATGTAATTAACCATGTATAATTTAATTTGTTAAATATTAAGGCATTTTATTTCAATGGTTATATGTTATGTTTTGATTCTTGGGATTTATTCAATTTTAAATTGTTTATTGCTACAATTATCAATTCTAATAAGATTAACATCTAATATGTTTCTATTTTTTAATTTATTTTATATAAATTTTACAAGAAAAGTACTTTTAATTGTAAGGAGAGTGCATTATTGACATAAAAGTTTTATGGCAGGTGTAAAGAACAATGTATACTTTAGTTTGGTTGTGTAGTGTAGTTTACAAGCTTCCGTCAGTGTGAGAATACGAACGAGAGTGTACGGACGCGCCACCGCGCTATCCACTGCCCACTGCCAGCAGAGCATTTAAACCTTTTGTTTCAAAAGAAATTTTATTAAAAAATAATAGTTTAGTTAAATTTTAATTAAGATTATAAAGTGCAATAAGTATTTCATAATTTGCTTTTGAAAAAATAAGGAACACACTTGCTATTGCGTCGTTGTAAAGTGTCCAAAGCGTACACAAAGGAATTAATCGCCAAACCAGTTAAAGTGACTCACTCATTGCCACTATCACTGCCTGTTGCACAGCGTCCGCATTGCGTTCGAAATTCAAACGAATAGAATCGACAAAAAAATCGAGCTATTTTTTTTGACTTATCATCGCCGACATCGTCATCGTCCTCGTCCGCGAATTTGACCTCAAAACATCATATAAGGAAAGCCAGTTCATAGCCACAGACAGGCATGGAAGAGTATCAAGAAATTGGAATGCACAGAAAGCATCGAGAGCATATAATAAAACACATTGAAGATCTGATCAGATGCACGACAGAACATTACAATGCTATAATGATTGAAACATTGGGCAGGGGCTTACTCTCGCCGGTGATGCGTCGTAATATTGAGGCATTTCATGCCGGCAATTACAACATGGCCGATGAGGAACTGGAGGCGCAGCAGCTTAGAATGTATTTTGAGAAGATCATTAAACGCGGACCCAAAGCCTATGATGTCTTGAAGGCTATTCTAAGATCGTGTGGCTGCGAAGAGGCCTGGAAAATACTCAATAATGTAGAAGAGCTGTCCAGCGCCGGATCATTTGTGTCGATAAGAGAGAGAAACAGTGCCAGACTCCACTACGCCGAGGAGGATATTGTAGATAACTGCAACAGAGATATATCTGTCAATGGTGCAAGTGTCAGCGGGGTGAGCATTCTCTCTCAGTTTTTGTCCTTGCTATTTAAACTAAATTCCCAAATTTCAGGCAATACAGCACCATAACGAAGTTGATACAACACTGAAGCCATATATTGAGCCCGTGCTGGATCAAAAGCGTGAAGTACTTAAGTCGGATAAAATTGTGACTGATGACGTGGGAGTATATCCTATGAGATCAAAACATCGCGGCGTGCTCCTTATAGTGAACATTATTGATTTTCCTAACAGAAAGAAACGCAACGGTGCTACAGAAGATGCTAAATCGTTAATTCATATATTTCGTGAAATTGGATTTGAGATCTTCAGTCACGAAAATCTTGATCAAGAGCAGTTCTTTAAGATACTCAAGAAACTAACCAGTTCGAATTATGTGGCCCGCACCGAGTGCTTTGTCTTGGTGCTTATGACGCACGGCGAGCGTCACTACGAAATGGACAAAGTGGTGTTTAATGACGGCTCAATTGGCGATGTTAAAAGTATCATCGATCATTTCCAGTCCAACGTATGTCCCAAATTACTCAACAAACCCAAGGTGCTAATATTTCCATTTTGTCGTGGAGATAAACCCGATGACGGCCAAAGGAAGATAATCCCTCAAGAACTGCGTCCGTGCATAGAAACCGATGGAGTCGCAGGCAATGTGCCAACGTTGTCCGACGTTTTGCTTTGCTATGCGAGCATGCCCGGCTTTGAAACGCATCGGGATCCGATAGATGGAAGCTGGTATATACAAAAGTTCTGTGATAAGATGGCGGAGCTTGCACACAACACAGCGCTGGAGGATATTCTGAAGAAGACAAATGATGCGGTAGGCAAGATGCGGACCACTGATGGCACATTGCAGACTGGCGCCTTTCACAACATGGGATTCAATAAGAAACTTTATTTCAATCCAGGATTTTTTCCCGACTAGATACTGCCAATTATATGAGAGCATTCCCCATCGACTGATTTGCATTTATAATGGTCGTCTATATCTATCTATAATTGTTTAAAATTGTAATTTATTTAAGTGGTATTGTCCCCCAATATCAGACAGTTCGAAATACTCACGTATTATTTTTATAAATACAAACTATTTCTTTTGTAAAACATAAGTTAATGTGAATATACATACATATTTTTATATTATAATTAAGTCCTAAATACATCGCTTACTCGTCGAGTTCATCCTCCTCCAAATGGGAAAGCAGCAGTTTGCCCGCGGCGCGACTTGATTTGTCGCTTTGTTTCTTGGATTTCTTGGATGACTTTTGACCAATTACATATTCGGGCATTACCAGCTTAAAGCCTCGCTGCTGTGGCTTGTCGAGCTCAACGTCTTCCACTTCCTGCTGTTCCAGCTGTTTGATATTGCGGCTCAACTTGCTCTTCTTTTTAAACTCAATTTTATGAGCTGCTCCTGCTTCGACATCCCCGTCTTCGTCGTCAGCTGTTTCTGTCTCACGCTGTGCATCCATTTGGCTGAGAAAGGACAGGGCAGCCGCCGTGTTGGTCTGATCGGATATATCAACATCCTCGAGAGAATACTTCTTCCATTTGTGTGGATTTACTTGGTAGTCGGGAGTCTTTCTGGGCTTCAGGCAACGTGCAATGGGTAGCTCTGGTTTTTTAAATATACTTTCCTTGCCTCGCATGCGTCTTAGCTGATCATCCGCCACTTGGTTGCCTCCTTCAATACTACGTCCCTGTCGATAGTTCATTACATGGGGTCCGTGTCTGTTTGCTCGCTCAAGAGCTTTTATTGTGTACGGTTTTGCCCTGGTCTGGTCCAGCGCAGTGCCCTTTAACTCTTTGCTGGCATCGTCGAGGCATGCGAAAAGCGCATCGCGCTTTGCACTAAATTCTTGCATTTTATTCTGTTTATATCAATTATTTTGTTAAATTTTAAGAGCAGTGCTGTCAACTTTGTTAAAGCACACAGCTGTTTGCCCGAGCTGATTATGGCGCACTTTCCAACACTTGTTAGTGCCGGTGTGTAGTCAGCGACTAAAGTGTGCGTGCTCAGCGGAAAATAAATAAATTTCAACAAAATCAAGGTGCTTATAGTTATAAATTAACCAAAACAAAAATTGTAATTGTGTTTGCTATATATTTCTGCCGGTTTTCAAACTCATCTAAGCGCATTAAGCAATAAACGGCAAATCTAACCCAACCCTATCGCTTCCATGTGGCTGCGGGCAGCGTGCATTTGTGTGCCAATAAATTTGTTTCGTATCTGATAAACTACTAAAGTTTTGGCTCAGTTTTGTTAAAACAGCATCAAAATGTGGCTTATTATATATGCACATGCATAGAATTTTCATATATTAATATTTTTATTTTCCGACTGTAATAACAATTAGAGTTGGGTGGTTCAGTAGTGAGTGAACCCAAAAAAGAACAGTTTTTCATTTAAATGTTCATCAAGTAGTTCATTATTATAAGAAACTTAAAGCGAACAAAAGTCAGAAATTTCTAGTACTAAAATATTTAAGGTACTTTTAAGCAATTTTCAACTGAGCAACAGACTAAGATAAATAAGTTGACTCGCTTAAAAGAAGAACTTTGCACCAGTTCATACAACTGAACAATGTTCACCCGAGTTTAATGCAGCCCTGCGAACAATGTTGTAAGCAACACGCAGACAGCTGCTTCACAGCTGTTTTCTATTTGGAAGCGAGTCTTTCATCAAACTGAAACGAAAACGTGAACAAATTTTGATACAATTTTGATTTTCTCTTCATTTGCAAGCAATTTAATGTGTGCAAGCTATTTCCCGTAGACTGTGATCGCCTTGTGATATTAAGAATGTCCTTGCAAACGGCTCTGGCATTCATTTTCACAATATTAGCTTCCGTTAGCATTGTAGCTGCCATTATTTTGTTGGGTAAGCGTATGGGCACGCTTTGACGAGGGGAATCAGTGTGAAATGTAGTAAATAATAATAAATAATAAATTCTCTTTTTTTGCAGGCTGGTTTCTGATTTGGAAGGCCTTTCTGTCAAAGTTTCGTCTGGTGCGTGAACTATTGGGTCAAGAGGAGCCAGAGGAGCAGCAGCCACTTGTCGGAGAGCAGAATCAAAACGTTCGAGCACGCAAGGCGCGACGCGATTAAACCAGAACCACCAGGAGCCTATCTTAGATATAAACACAGTACATATATATATATACAGCTTTATATATATAGTCAACTAGCCTCAAGATGAACATACGCTGCGCCAAGCCCGAGGACCTCATGACCATGCAGCACTGCAATTTGTTGTGCTTGCCAGAGAATTATCAAATGAAATACTATTTTTATCATGGCCTCACCTGGCCCCAGCTGAGCTATGTCGCTGAGGACGACAAGGGAGGCATTGTGGGCTATGTGCTGGCCAAAATGGAGGAGCCGGAGCCCGGTGAGGAGAGCAAACACGGACATATTACCTCATTGGCGGTCAAGCGTTCCTATCGCCGTCTCGGTCTCGCACAGAAGCTCATGAATCAGGCCTCCCAGGCCATGGTCGAGTGCTTCAATGCCCAGTATGTCTCCCTGCACGTACGCAAAAGCAATCGGGCTGCCCTCAATCTGTACACCAACTCGCTCAAGTTCAAGATCATCGAGGTGGAGCCCAAGTACTATGCGGATGGCGAGGATGCCTATGCCATGCGACGTGATTTGCGCGAATTTGCTGATGATGACAAACCGAAGCGCAAGGATGGCGGCGATGAGGAGTCCTTGGACACTGATAAGCACACACACAAAGGCGGCGCACACGCACACAATCACAGCGGTCATGATGGCCACTGCTGCTAAAAAGGATAAATATCAAAATACAAAAACACAAAAAAAAGAGCAAACAGATAAACAATTGCATGCAAAACGCATTTCGTAGTTTTGCATATTTTATGCATTAGGTTTTGTATTTACATTGTATGTAATTAACACATGAAAGGTAATTAAATTTAACGGAATCGACAAAACAACAAATGTGTATTGTTTTTGAATAGAACACAATTGAGCTAATTTTCCTTGCAAAGTTTTTTGACCGCAATGTGCAGTCTTTTGGAAACATTTCAGTGTAGTGTTGACTTTCGCGCCAAAACTTTTGGGTCTTGTTTAACAATCTTAAAAGTTCTAAGTTCTATAGGGTTTATTTGTATGCTCAAAGTTAAAAGTTGAGGAAACCACTTTTTTTATGGATATAACTGTTCCCAGTGCTGCCTTCCAGTGCCATACGCTAAAAGCTTGCAAATTTCCCAATATTTTGGTACATTTCCAAAGAACAAGCGCTCACAGCGTCGGCGTAGAGCTGAAAAGCTGCAACAGCTGTTTGGGCTTGCACGTGCACTCACTTGGCGCCAAAGTCAAACCAGAGAGCAAATGTCCTGTCAATGAAGAGAATTAATCCCAGTAAATCACAGCTGTGTGTTGTCAAACGTCAAACTGATGCTGCCGCTGCTGCTGCTCTGCTGCTGCCATCGTGGGCTTGGCTCAATGGGCTTCAAGTAAACGGCGTTAGTTCGTGAGGCGCTGGCTGAGCGGTAACGTCACGGTCACGGTATCGGTTTAAAGCAAATCTGTAGTCGAATCAAACAACCAACTAACACGTGCGCTTTGCAAAAGTACTAAAAGCCATTAATTGATTTTACTACAATGTGTGAGTGTCAATATTAAACGGATTCTAATCAGTGAACTGTTGCTAAAGTCAAGTTGTGTTAACTTACGCAAATAATTCGGTAAATGTGTAAAGTGTTTGATGGTGTGTGTTTTGTGCGCGCGTAAAATGTGTAAAAGCTCAATGAAAACAAACGGTGCATAAATAGTACTGTTAAATTGTTGTACTCATGCATTTTTAATGCGTGCTTAGCTAAAAGCAACTGCACGCTAAATCAATAAGCCAAAAAAGAATAGAGTGAATAAGCGATAAGCGGGAAATGTGCAAGAGCCAAAACGCAGTGTGAATTACAGTGAGATGAGACAAAAGGACGCGAAAGCAGCTGTTATTGTTGTTGCCGCAAATGGGGTCAAAAGTTCGTGTGTAAGTGACGCTGAAGCGCCAACACTGTCCGCCTAATTTCGCCGCATACACTAACTAACAGCACTAATACTGGTTAAAAGCACTCAAGTGCAACTGTGTGTACGCGTGTGTGTACGCGTGTGTGTGCGTGTGTTTGTGTGGAGCAGCAGAAATTGAAAAAAAAGAAATAGCACAAAACAGAAGACGCGCTGCCCCAGACAAAGGCGTCAGACAAGTGTGCCCAAATAGCCTACGGTTATGCCTACATACATACAAACGCCTAAATACATATGCATGGATGTATGTATGTGTAACAACGCAGAGACAAACTAGGCCAATTCGCGAGAGAGACAAACATAAAGCAAAGTGCAACTAAAAGCAGTGGGCAACAACAAGAAGAACAAAAAACAAAAAAAAAACATAACTAAAAACTTCTGGCACATTTGTCAATGACTGAGGCCAACGACTCGCGTGACTGGGAGCTGCTACTAGCACAACAATAACTAACTTGCTGTCTCTCTTCAACCCCCTCTGTGGGTGTGTGTGTGTGTAGGTAAGTCAGAAACGGCTATACTTCAAAGCAAACTTTAACAGCGGGTGTAATGATATTTGTCAACGGCATAATGCTAAATGCCGCTACCCGCTCTCTCTTACGCTCATTCGTTTACTCTATCCCTCATTCTCATTCTCATTCCCTTCATAATCGTCATCATCATCATCATCATTATGGTCTTTGTCACTGTCAACGTCAGCAGCAGCAGCAGCAGCAGCAGCATCATTTTTAAGCAAACATTTGCTGCGTCTTTATATGTATGTTGTTGTTGTTGTTGCTGTTTTATTTTATTTTTTCTTTTTCGAGTGTTTACTACTTTTGCCTGGCTGTACGTGTTGGCTCAGAAGATGTCAACAACTTTTGCTTGCCAAGCGGAGATTCCTTTACTCGTCACATGTTTTATACCCCTTATAAATATATTTAAAAAAAGGGCATAATCAAGCTGAGCATATGTATGTAACAGGCAGAAACAGAGCTGCGTGAACGATCGAAGGTTTATTTGTGAGAATTTTAAAGCTTTATATATTTTGTATAATATCTTGCTGTAATATTTACACCCGTACATCTTTAATTAGTTGTATTTGTTTTATCTATATTTATAAAAGTGTTCCAGTTGAGTGACTGATTGACGCCAAACGGTAGAAGCTAAAAATCTGCAATTTTTACTGTAGTTTCTTATTATATCGTGGCTTGGCACTCTGAAAAAATTTTTTCATAAATATATTAGAAAGTGAGCGGAAAATGCTTTTGAAAATTGTATGAAAAACTCAGCTGGAGCATACCAGGTAGCACAGTATGTTTATTAATTTTTTGTGGAATATGTTTATTAATTTTTTTTTTTATTTGATTTTCCGCACGCCGGGAGAGTTAGTTATTTATTAGAAAAATTTCAATAAAATGCAAGGATTAAAAGAAATCTGCAAATTGAAAAAACAATCATTTTACAGTCGCCTTTAAATATTTTTTATCTAACGTAAAAGTTTCATAGCATAATAAATATATAATAATAAATAACAAAGTTAGTCAAAAAACTATTTGTCTAGATATAACTTGATTATAGTATGTGGGACTTCATAACGCATTGTAGCTGCTAGTTGAGTACGCCTCATATTTGGTTTATTATTTTTATTTTTTTGTTGGGTTCCTGCTTGTGTCATGTTGATGAAATTTGCAGGGTTGCCTTAGCGACAGCCGGCTGGGCTGGGTTGTCTGTCAAAACTCTTCTGCAAAATGGCCGAGCACGTGGTTTCCGTTTCCGCTGTCCGTTGCGCGAATGATTGATGCCCACCACACGCGCACCACTAATTAAAGTTATTTAGCCAGTCGCCATTGCCATCATTGCCGTCGTCGTCGTCCTGGCGCAGCAATTTTTCATTCTCTACTCTCTCGGTCTGGCTTTGAGTGTTTATGGCTTCAATTCAATTAAACAACTGGGTCAGCTGCGGCCCCATTGGCAAAGGACAATGGACAACTAGCAAACAGCAAACGGCAAACGGCAAACGCCAGGCAGCTTCAATTCTTCTGCCATTGCAACTGGGCTAAAATCAACTTGCAGCGTAATTAATTCTCAACATAGGCTGTCAGAGAATCTCACTTCCTTCCCCCTTTTATGTGAAAATTGTATAATTCAAATGCGCGTGCTGAAATAAAACTGATGAACTGGCACAACAGCAACGAAACGAAGCAAATAATAATAATGCACATCAATGCAGTTTAATGGTATTTTAAGCTGCATAAAATGCACATCAGCTTTTATAAGACACGATTTATGTGCTAGATAAACTAAAGTATCACTCACTAAGTGTTTAAAATACATTAAGCGAACTGAAGTTCTAGATATAAAATCAACAGAAAGAACTTCATACACTGCCGCACACTTAAATAGGTTTAACTAAGTACAAGTCTAGTGAGTCTAATTTTTATACATTTTTTATTGCCTAAATTGTAATTAAATATAAATTGAAGTTCCACTTCTTGTAGGTGCTGAAAAAAACAGGGAATGTTAGCCATTAAAAATAAATAATATTTATTATTTTCTGGTGACCTTAGTTCTCATAATAAATAATAGTAATAAATTATATTAAAAAAACACTGTAAAAGCTGTCAAATAAAGCAATTTTGTGGTGTTAATTTATAAATATTATAATTTTCCTTTTATTCGTGTAAAGGTTTTAACTGAAAAAGAATATGTCTTGAATTATGAATCCACAAAAAAATTAATATTTTAAATGCAGTTATTGTCGCTGAAAATTGGTTAAAGTCAAAATTTCATAAGCAAATACTTTTAAAACAAGAAATTTGATTAAAGCTACCTATAAAGCGCTTACAGAAAAGTACAAAAAAATATTATAGCTACTAGAAATTTATAGGATTCAGCTAATCATAATGAAATACCCATGAAATATATATGATTCCGCAAAATACCATAAAAAACCAATAAATTAGATAATGTATAAATATGAGACGCTCTTGAAATGCACTTATAGTTTAACGGAAATATGTAGTAAAATTTATGTCATAAATAATATTAAACCTATTCAAGTGTTCGGCAGTGTAAAAGACCTTCAGCTGTAGCGAAAGTAAGCGTGAATTACAATAGAAAAAATTGTGAGAAAAACTTGGTAACTGATAAGAATTTATTTCGCAAAGAAAGTAGGCAGAATCTGGTCAAAGTTATACTTGGCAATAAGTTTATTTTATTGCCAATATTATTAAATGAGCTACAGCATTGAAATCTCAGTCCTGAGAGCAACAGACCAAACAATATTGCTGAGCCCACACTATTTGTTTGTTTATGCAAGAACATTCATTTATGAAATTTGAATTGTGGCTAAAAAACATGAAATGTCCATTAAACATGTTATTTTTTTTTTTTTGTTATTTTATTTTTATTGTAACCTTTGGATGTTTATGAGGCGATTTGTTAAAAAGAAAATGCTTATTCATTAAAAGACCAGACGGGACTTGAAAGAAAGGAAGCTAAAGTTTTTCGATAAGTTTGGGAACATAATTTTGCAGCAATGAATTGGACTTAAGGTATAATATTTATCTCTCATCGATTTAAATGTCAAACTCTGAATTTGTCCTGCGGGAGTCCAAGTGTGAAACTTTCGACTGAAACTTTACCCAAAAGAACATATAGCTAAAGTTGATCAATGAAATTAAAAAGATTTATGATTTCCAGTTGTGCAACTTTTTGAAAATGAATGAAACCGAAAATCCAAAATTTTCCCCCAAACCCAAACCCAAACCCAAACCTAAGCCCAAAATACAAACACAAACAATCAACGCCGCCGCCGCCGCTCGGGGATCGAAAGTTTTTCAAGTGTCATCCCCATTACTTTGAATTGCAGTCATTCCGGTTAATGCGCGGACGGACGTAGGTTCTCACCGGACAGCCCATTGAAATCTGTGTGTAGCAATGGCCAATAAAAAGGGCAACCAAAATAAAATACAAAAAGAAAAATTAAATAAATAAAAAAGAAACTAATAAAAATAAAACTTATAATAATCAGCAACAAAAGCGCGTTACTTTCTATTAAAATCGAAAGAGGTTCGGGTTCAGTTTAGGGTTCGAAAATACGCATCAGAAAAGTCAAGTGAAATACAAATTATGTTAATTTAAAGTGAAGGTTCCCTAACAAAAAAAAGAAATGTGTCCAAAGTGTTTAAACGCATTCAACGTAATGCACACACAGAGTCCATTGGGGCAACCAACAAAAGGCGTTCTCTGGGCTCAACAAAGGCCGTACTCCGTACCCCGGCCCAATGTTAACCGAATTTTCAAGTAGTCTGGACAGTTTGGGTTTCTCCTTTTTTTTTTTGCCTTGGTGCCCGCTTCCGGCTGCTTTGCGGCTGTGACTTACGGTTTGTTTGAACAAAGCCTCGCTGGGTTCAAGTGGCCAACACGGGAATGACAACGGGATTGAGCACGGGGCACAATGTCCAGCCGGGTGTTGGGTCCATTCTTTGGCACAATTAAGGCTTAGGCACGCTAATTTTTGATGCTGTGTCAATTCAGCTGGTTACGCCTATAAATAAGCCCATGAATTTGTTTGCATTTGTCTTGCACGAAAAAATTAAATATGAGCCAAGTAAAAGACGCCCAATTGTGCCTGGCAAGAAAGCAAAAGGTGTTGCCCTGGGCGTGGGTCAAAAAACTGCTGCCGCCAGATGTTTCTTTAATAGACCTTCACACCCAGACAACCCCCTTACACACTCACACACTCAGACGTCCACAAACACACCTAAGCCGGAGTCGAAAGTGTGACAAAAAATGGGCGCAAAAAATAAACAAGTCGCTTGTCGGGCTGCTGAGCGCTAAACAAGCAATGTTTTGCTTATCGTTGCCGTTACACTTGCCGTTATCCAGGCGTACACTGCAAAAAATTAGTTACTCGATAGTAATTATTAGAATTTTATTCTTGGAGAAAGTTATTTCTAAACAGAAGATTATTAGTTAATTATTCAGTTTGTATAAAAACTGGGCTTCTTTATCCTTAAAGTGATAAGATCGCAATAAAAAAATAAAACCAATTACGTAAATATATCTAACCGGTGTGCGGGGACGTAGCAGGGAAATATAAAATCAGAAAACAAACTAATAATATTCTAGCTGTTCTGCCATATAAATAATTTAAAAATAATACAAATAATTTTAAATAATAAAACCCAATTCGTATTTATTTAAAAAAATACTGTCCACTGTGATTTTCGTATTTCATTTTAAAAATACTGCCTACTGTAATTGTTTTAAGAGTGTTCTACACGTTAACATTGCTGTATACGTTTACAGTGCTGTCTATGTTAACAGTGCTGTATACGTTAACAGTGAGTACATCTGTTGAGGCGCTAGCGACTTTTCTGGAAAGTTCTCCCAGATTTTTTCTTTCTAGAAAACTTCTCCGGGCAATTACGAACAACTGAAAAATTGTTGAGCCGAATTAGCACAGTCGTTTTCAATTATTGAAATACCTATATATTTTTTGCATCATTTTTAAATAATAGATATATTGGAGCGTTTTATAAAACAAACTGTTAAATTTGTAACATAATTCTAAACTAATTTTGGGAATTTATGAACTATAACTGAACGAGGAAAGAATATTATTTAACGAAGCTGTAGAAAACTACTTTTGGAAATTAATTAACTATAGCTGAACGAGGGAAGAATATGCTTCAAAAGATTGCAAAATAAAATGATAAGCTTGTGGCAAAATTAAACTAAGCCTGAATAATATTGTGGTGTTTCAGTTGGCATACAAGTATTTCCCCTCATTTCTCTCAACAAATTAACTTCATTTTTAAATTATATTTCTAAAGAATTTCATTAAATTTATGCTTACAATCTCATATTTCGATTGTTTATTTTTATTGAATTCGACCGTCTTGCATTTGTCCCTTTTCTATCATAAAAGCTTTCCTAGAAACAATGACAATTGATATACCAATTTCTAACAGTGTATTTACTCTAGGCCTATAGACATTGCATATATGGTGGGACATCATATGACCCGCATATCATCAACTGCCTGCCGTTTGCCTTTTGGCAGCGCCCTTGAACAACAACAACATGAATACAGCAAAAAAAAAAAAAATAATCGAGCTTTGGCAAATTTAAACAACGTAAATGGAAATGGCGTTGAAGAAAAAAAAAATAAATGTCACGCATACGCCGCCGTTGAACCTTTTTCGTTTTTTCTTGAATTTTATTTTTTTTTTTGCTAGTTTGCTGCCACAACATGCTGAGAAAATAAAGGGGGTAAAGGAGGGGTAAAAAATTGGAAGCAGGCAAGCGAATCAACGAAGCAACCAAAGGAACCACTTTGCCATTTCCTTAGCTGCAAACTATTTGCGGGCTGCTGTCAAAGGCAATCGGCGTCAGGCAGCCAAATCAAATGCCCAATTTGCAATATTGCGCATACGCCGCGTGTGTTGCGTATTGAAAAATAAAATGGAAGAAAAAAGAAGCAACGTTAGAGAAATACTCGAAAAATGTTTTGGCAAAGTGTGTGCGTTAGTTTCTATAAAGTAATTGCGTATATTTGCAACGATATGGATATCAACTGGTTTTTGAATATGCCTCAATTTGCTTGCCGCGCTTGTTTGCGGTTCGTTTTATTAGAGAGAGACTGTGGACAGTGCCACGCCCACAATCATAGTCGAGAGGCAAACAGTTTCAATTAGGCACTGCTAAAAATGTAGACAAACATTTGCGACACTACGCGTGTTGAAGCAGTTAATTAAAATTTAGTTTTCATTTTGGTTTTATGGTTTTAGATCAAAAATTTTTGCGAAAAGCAAATTACCGGCTGGATTATTAGTCGGGGGAATAGATGTGAACATTATCAGAGAACCTGTGCCCCAATTTGTGATACTGTGACTGAAAATGTTGCATCTATAAACTGTAATCTATAATAATATGAAGCTAAAAGTCTCTTTAACAGTAGCTCTGTTAATAAACATAACAGCAGCTGTTATTATGCCCACTAACAGTTTATTAACATTACAAAGCAGTAGAAGATTTTTAACTAATCACAGTCACAGATATTTGAAAGTGACAAGTCACAACTCTAGTGTGAAATGTGCTTAAAAGTGAATTACCATCATTGGAATGCGCTGTCAATGCGGCTTATATACTAGCACCGTTCTAGCAACTATTGACGGGTATTTAATTATGGTTAAACACTGGCCAAAATGCAACAACCAATGTGCATTAGTGTGCGAATGTGCGTGTTTGGTTTGCATGTTGAGGACAGGCAAAATATTTTCATTAATTAAAAGGAGGCACAAGGGGCAAGCAAAACACAAGCCACACGGACCAAAGTCAAATTTAAACAAGAGACCGCAATATTATTTATATTCAAATATATATATATATATTATGCATTCATGCATATGTGTGTGTGCTAAAATATATATATATATATATTTTTTTTTTTTATTATTTTTATATCATTTTTGCTCTTTTGTCTGGTTTATGCTAATGTCGACTGGTGCTGCGACTGGTGCCATAAAATGTGCTAATACACAGGAAAAGTGGAGGCGCATTTGTAACTTTGCATTTAAAAAAGCATTATGTTAAAATCTGCCTACGGTCATAGCTAGCAGGAGTGTCAGGATGCGAGAACGAGGACCATAGACGCCACGATGCGCAATTAGATTTCCGCTAAAGCGGATTTCGTGATATCGCGTGACTTGGCGGCCCACAATTCAGAGCGAGGCAGCAGCAGCAGAAGCAGCAGCAGAGTTGGATTATATTTAAAAATCAGAGCGCAAAATTGTACAAAATGACAGTGGCAAGAGCAGCAGCAGCAGCAGCAGGAGTGTCCTGGAGTAGGAGCAGGAGCTGGAGCTGGGCACATTCACATAGCTGGTTGTGAAAAGCTTCAGGGAAGCGTAAAATGAAAACAAGTTGCTGGGCGCGCATATAGGGCGACGAGGCTAAAACCAGAATGGCAACAACAATTACAGCAAACAGCGACAATAGGAAATGACGACATGAATAACAAGAGCAGCAACAACAGCAGCAGGAGGTGAGCAGGAGCAGGAGCATAAAACAGGAGCTGGAGCAACAACTAGACAGCAATGAAGTTGATAGCAGGAGGGCCGCATCGAATGATAACAGGCGCAAATATCAAGGATATTAAAAAGTCAAGCTGGGTGCAAATGCTCGAGGAGCAGGGGCAGAGCCTGTGAATGGTGAATGTTGAATGGTGTATACTGTACTGTAGACTCGTTGTATAACAGGCGCTTTGTCTTAGTCCAAATGTATGGTAAAATAGAGGGCGGAAGGGAGGGTAAGCAGCGCCTTGTTGATGGGCGATAGCATCGACAAGGGTCCTGCCTTCAATTGTGGCAAGCAACACTTTGCCTCACAATGCAAAGCAACAACAATAACAACAACAACAACAACAACAACAACAACAACAACAACAACAACAACAACAACAACAACAGCAGCAACATCTAAACAAAACAAAACAAAATCGCAAACGAAGCTGTCGATGTAGGCGCACAATGAGCGTGAATTAATGGGCAGATTCAAGATGTATCTGCCTGCCACCCTGCCACACCTCGCATCCAACAACAACTGACAACAACAACAGCATACAAAACTTGGACATGTACATGTACACAATGACGCTTAAGGCTTCTGAAGGCATAAGGCATTGTCCTGGGCCTCCTTTAAATGGGTCAAGCAGCTGTTTCGGTGCTTTGAGCATGCATAAAATATGTCTAATCTTGTTTTTTCTGCAGATGAATCTTAGATATTGCCCACAGGCGGAAGCATTAACTTAACTTAATTATTTGAATTGACTTAATTATCCTTGTATCAAAATTAAGTACAGCATTATATCAGCTCAGAGATATAAATCGCCAAACTCATTTATAAACTGTGTCTATGATGTTTTGTATTTGGGTTTAAAGTATCCTTTTGCAAACTACATAGTATACCCATCTCTACTTATCCTGGCAAACTATCAAGTGTGGCCACACTTTATCCTTTCGAGACTTGTTAGTGGGCAAAGTTAATATTAACATTACTTTTAAATATTTTTATAGAACAGAGCGATTACGATTTATTTATTATTTATTATTTATTTCAATTAACCTTTATTAAAATTTAATTTGATAAAATTCAAGGCAAATTTGTATATTCTGTCTACAAGATTGTTTATAAAGAGTTTTTTGAAAATATGCAGAAACTGTTGATAATTGTTTAGTTTTCAATCGATATTATGGAAGCTGTTTTTTTATTACATTTTATTTTTATGGGACAGTGAATTTATTCTAATTCAATTTAACAGAAATATAAATTTAAAAGTTTAATTTGATTTTACTAATTTTGAATGTGTGGTAACAGTTTATTTATTTTTTTTTTTTGGGTGCAAAATAATGGTATTCCGTAGCTCAAAACATTATAATTTTTTTTTTTTTTATTTCAAGTAAAAGTATAGACATTAGTCTAAAGAAATTACATAAAATTAAAAAATTATTGACGCTGACACAGGGAAATATTATTGTCTAGTCCGAGTTATGTTTTTCTATTTGTTGTATTTGTTTAATTTATTCATAAGGGAGATCGAGAATGTGTTCTGCTAAAGTATTATCTATTAAATTTAAAGCTAGGTAATTTTCGTGGATGAACTATCGGAGTTGAAAAATATTTATATTTTCATTGCTACTGAATTCGTATTACAATAATCCACAATTTTTTCAAAACTATATTTATGCACAGTTTACAACATTTTTTCTTCAGTTTTTAGATAATTTTTTACAACTTTTAGTTAATTATTTATTCATTTATTTAAAATGCATTGAAAAAATTGACCTTAAAGTTGTCAAGCGTTGCAGCTGCCACGTGTTGTATGCAACAATGTCTAACAAAATTTTTGGTAAATGGCAAAAACCATCTGCGGATCTGCATTCGCCAATTTTGTGGCGGGGGCTTCGGTTGAGCGGGTCAAATGTCAACGTATGCAAAGCTTGAACCTTAATTTATGCAGTGACGGTCAGGAATATATATATATATATATATATGTGTGTGTGTGTGTGTGGGTGTGTAACGGTATAAATAACTCGTTTCGTGGCTGTCTTTTAATGTCGCTGCCTGCGGAATGTTTATACTCTTTTGCAGATATTGCGCTATTTTATTGGCTTGCTCAATTCGTGTTTTTTATTTAACAAAAAAAATTACAATTTAATAAATATTTTATTTTTTTTTCTTTTAAATAAAAATTGCAATATAGTAAATATAATACTTTAATTTTTTTTCCCTATAATTTATTGCTTAAATTGTGTTTTTCGATAGTCCAGACCAGAAAAGATTTTTGGCGTTTTTTAAGCTACTGTGTCACGTTATTTTTATATCGCTTTATTTAGTTAAATTTTGATGTCATAACTCTTTATTTCTGATTCCTGGTTTCTGCCCATAAAAGGGGCTAAATCAGCAATAAAATCTGAGCTGATCTATTCCAATTTCTGCATTTCTGTGCAAACTGATCTCAGTTTTCTGGCTGACATAAAAATATTAAAATAAATTCCATTATTTTTGCACATTTATATAGTTTCCATTAAGATGCATTTACTCAATAACAAATTTAATTTTATATAGAATACAAGCTAATCAAATTTAATTTAAATTCATTTATTATATATTTTTATGAACTAGAATTGATTGCTCGAAAACTATGTTTTTGCTTAAGAAACTTTATTAATTTATATAGTTTTTATTGCTATTTAATGTAATCACTGCAAGGGTATTCAATCTTCTGCAAGTCATAAAATGTTTTCCTTTTCTTGTTTTTTTATGTTTTTTTTTGAATGGCATTGACAAAGTTTTCGTAACTGCATTTTATTAGGACAAATTTCATTTGCATTTTATTTGCGCTCTCGTTACCCAAAAAGTTGACATACTCAACTGTAATAAATTGACATACCACACACACATACATACATATATGTATATAGAGTATGTGTGTGTGTTTAACCGTCATAAAAAAATAAACACCTAAAACTAAAGACAAACAGCAAACAACAAACGCGCCCGAAAAACACACACAAAACCGAAATTAATGCAATTTCAGTTGTTATTTTTTTGTTTATAACTTTTTAATGCAGTTGTGCGGCTGTGATTTAATCATACACTCACAGATACACACACACACACACACACACACACACACACACACAAACACACACAGAATGACAGAGGTTGACGTCGATGTCACTTGTAACTGCGCAGTTTTCAAAAACTTTGACGGACCAAACGTCAAAGTTACTCCAAGCGAGGGGGGTCAAGGCGTTGAGGGTAGCAGGAGGGGGGGTGAGTGGTGGCTTGTTTTCGCCGCGAGGGGCACCCGCAGCAAATTGGCCATGTTGAACATTGTAGTGGCAGGGTGTGTGGGCGTTGCCCCCCCTGGGCGTGCAACAACAAATTCGTTTAGTTCAACTTTTTGTGCATGCTCCTTAAAATGCCATAAAGTGTGGCAAATGCTTGGAAAAAAATTAAATAGCTTTGCCTTAGTTGCTGTTCTTGTGGGCAAAGCTCATAACGGCAGTTAAGTTTAAGTCATTTATAATTGAACAATTAATTGAAAGCTATTGTAAGTCATTTAAAGTTAGAAATTGAATCTAAAGAAATGGGAATTTTTCATAAATGAATGATCAATTGGATAGTTTGAAAGTAATGCCAAGTAGATATTTATTTAGATTTCCGAAAGACATTATAGATATCTAATTAAATGGGTAAAAGTACTCTGCGGGTTATTATTAAAGTTATTTAACTGTATAAAAGTAATGTTATATTTCCTAAAAAAAAGAGGACGCATCATAAAAACCTTAAAAACGTTTAGAAAAGCTCTTTAAATCATTTAATTTTGTAAGTTCAATAAAATGATGATCGCCCATTAAAAAGTATATTGGATACAAGTTAAAAATTATCTAAATTTTGGTATTCCATAAAGAAACACAAAAAAAAGCGTATAAAATATAACAGCCTACGAAAATACTTCAGTTTTTAGCTTTATAAAATTATTAAATTCGCTGAAACTGTTAAAAATATATTCTATACTTTTCAAAAAGAACAACATTCAATCTTCTATTATAACATTTTCTTCTCAATTAATCTCTGTTTAAAAAAGAGAACGTTGGCTCTTAATTTATACACTGAGAATAGGAAAATATCTTCCAACTTTACCATAATAAAAAATATATATAATAGACTACTGAAAGGGTATGTAGAGTGTTGCATATTTGCATACTCTGCTTGATGCACCTATAATACCCAAACGATTTTAGTAGTAAATATATAAGGCCTAAAATTCATTTAATTTGACGATCTAAAATCTAGTGTAAATAATAATTTTCGTTTAACAATTTTCTAATATTAAATAATGTGGTCACAAGTTAAGAAAGAAAGAAATTTTTTTTTGAGACAAAATAATCACGATTTAAGCGAATTTAATCATTTGTCACATCAAATTAAATTTGTTTAAGCCAAATTAATGGAATTTGACTAAAATGCTTCGCATCATAAATTCGATATTTTTTTTTAAAAGAATATTTTCCTCAGTGTACGCTACACATTTAAATTTAGTAACAGGGTTTAATGACATCAACTGAATTGGTTGAACTGGGTTAACTCAAGAATCGACAAATGCGAATAATGTAATCTATATAACTACGCTACTATTTACAATTTAACAATGTTTTAAAATTGTATTAACTTGAATAGATTGGCTCAGCCATCAAATGTTTTAGCCACAAACTGAAAACTTATGAGACTCACTTAGCATTTGACCATATCAAAAATTTACGATTGTTTTGTGAGTTAAAATTTCGGAATTTCTCTTTAGTTGCTTGGGTCATTAATTTGAGCGCTTTAATTAGCCAGCTGGTGTGAATTATATGCCAAAAGTTTGCCCGATAAAATGTCGGTTCGAGTTTCATTCCTCAAACTCAAACTCAAACACTCTATACACATGGCCATAAAAACAACAACTCGTATGTCGCGTACCTTTTTTATTGACGTAATTTTATGCCGTTCTAACCAAAAACTAACTGGCAGCTAGGGGGGCGGCAGGCGTGGCCATTTTTTTTGTTGTGTCCGCCCCCCTTTTTTTGGCCTTATCAAAATTCTATGCAAAATTTGAATTGACTTTTAACGACTTCTTTTGTACATATTTACATTTAATTTGTATACAATTTTTGACGTATTTTTTTTTATTGCCAGTTTTTTTGGGGTTCTTGCTCAAGATTGTGGCTTAATTTGAGTTTTATTTTATTTATTATTATTATATTTTTATTTTTGCAATCTACGCGTGGGAACTGCGCTCTCGTTCTGCCCCAGTATAAGGTCATTAAAACTTTAGACTATTTTAAACGCAGCGCAGAACAAAAATGACATTTTATTTTATTTTGTTTGAGTTTATGAGTGGATGCCCCAGTAAAAACAACAAAACGGCGCTAGTCGGGCATTCGCCGTTCGGTGTAGGGTGCCGGTTTATCCTTAGAGTCAAACTTGTGCTCAGGATGAGCTCCACTCGAGCTTAAGCTTCACTTGATAAGCCACTGCACAGTTGTTTTAATTGCGTGGACAGTTGTTGTGTGGGCGGGCGGAATGTAAGGCAAAACTTTGAGGAGCTACAGTTCACATTAATTGGGTCAAGGGGAAAGCACAGAGGGGGTGTGGGGGATGGGTAAAAGGGACTATTGCAGGCACTGTGGCACGCTTTTGCTTTTGACACATAATGAGTTATTTTTTGGACCGATAAACTTGTATGTTGCTGCAACTTTGCTTCCCCGACAGAGAGGTAAATGAATTACGTAATCAAAAAGCGTAGAATCCCGTGCCAGATCAAAGGCTTGGCCGAAATTATGGCCGCAGGACGTGGTTAGAAACAAAACAAAAGTGATAAAAAAAAAGAAAAAACACAACAAGAACAAGAACAAGACTAACCAAAAATGAAACTTGCTTAAGACAGGACAACAGCCCAACTAATTATGCGCTAATTAATAATTCAAATAATGTGCTGTTGTCCCAGCCCCTTATATTCTATATAAGTTCCGTAATATTCCCGCGTCCCTTCGTTGTTTATCTTGATTAGAGAGCTGCGAACCCAAAAACAAATGCAGATGGGTTAATATTTTTTCATTTGGAACCAAAATGAATATCTACGAGCATTAGTCAAAAGCGTTTTCGCACTGAGAACTTTGATTTCCAACACTCAGCTCGGCGAGTTAACTTTTTTATTAAATATGCAATTTATCATCGAAAAACTTTTGCCTCGGCTAATGAATGTGAATGCAAAATGTTAATGACAGCGAGCTACCAAAACTCAAACTTTTCACTTTCTGTAATTAATTGAAGTTGTATTTGGCAAACAGTTACCAGTAGCAGTAACTGTAACAGTTACTGTAACTTTAGCTTTAACTGTTACAGTTACAGTTACAGTTAAGAGCAACAGATATTTACATTTAAACAAGAACTAAAAACTGAATAACTGAAAGGCAAAAGCGACTGGCAGAACGTTACGGCTTCATCAATCAGTTTCAGCTGCTTTCATTAGCTCCAAAAATTTAATATGCGCGTTGAGTGCACGTTTATGATATACTGTATATTCCTCTCAAAAAATAATAAACAAAAACAACACACATATATAAAAAAAAATGTAAATAAAATAAAACTGAAAACAGCGAAAAAGCACAGTGTCTGGGCCACGCTGCGTATGAGTTATATATTAATTATTTAAGCGCTCGTTATGCTCTGCATTGCTCACTGCTCACTTGGTGTTGCCTTTTAGTAGTTGTTGCTTGTTGTTGTTTCAGTTGTTGCCTATTGGTTGTTGCTTGTTTTTAGCTGGCTTTCTGCTGCAAGCCGGGTCAGAATAGCTAAATGGCTCTGACCGGCCCGGCCAGTCAGTGCCAGCTCGTTCTGTCTGTTTGTGGTACTGCAGTGCATTTGTCTGGCGTCTGCCGGACCGGATTGAGGCCATTTGTTCGTTATAATACCCTGTAGCAAGTTAAACGCTTAGGGTATATTTATATCTTTAATAAATATGGTGTTTAACTTAATACTGAATTTTTGCAGTTAGGCAGCATGTGTTGGTGTATAAATTTATAGAAAATTATAAAAGATATTTTGGATTAATACATTTTTAACTTTTAGAAATTGTGAGGGTTCTTTAGGCTTATCAATTTTAGTATCAATAATTCGAACTCATTGAAATGATTATTTTCAATCATTTAGAATTATATAAATGTTAAATTACATTTTTCTGTTATTTTTAACTCCAGTTTGTTTAACTTAATACTGGATTTCTGCAGTTAGGCAGCATTTATTGGAGTATTAATTTATAGTAAATTATGATAGATATTTTGAAATATTATTTTTAACTTTTAGAAAATGTGAGGGTTCGTTAGGTTAATCAATTTTTAATATCAGTAAGTCGAGCTCATGGAAATGTTTATTTTCAATCTTTTAGAATTATATAAATGTTAAATTTATTTTTTTTCTGTTATTTTCATCCCCAGTTTGTTTTATTCAAGAAGTACATAAATCCTATGCGCAGCGTTTAGGCCATTTTTTATATTTTATTTATATAGCTAAAATATTTTATTTAAATAATTTTTAGAATTTTCGTATGAAAAAATGCACTTTGCTTTGGGATTTTTAATTTATAATATTTATTAAATTTATTTAGACGCTTAATGAAAATTATTCACACAAAATTGGGCCTTATCGAACCTTATCGAATAAAGACTCCATATATATGCTTACAATTTACAGGGTAGCTAAAAGACCATAAATTTTAAAAGTAACTAAAGAATTCTTTCTCGTTTGTTACGTTGCCCATTGGCCTGTTTTTTAGTTAAGGCTTCATAAAAATCCACACATATATATATTGTACCATATATAATATGTATATATATAAGTATATATATTCGTGTGTTGGGGTTTCGTGGCGGCGTGAAATTGTTTACATTTTTGCTCTGGCCAGTTTTTCAATGCGCATAAATGAAAACACATAGTTATGATGTTCTTTATATGGCCACAAATGTAACTCCGCCTGCCACTTCAGCTACTCCTGCTTTATCCATCGGTTACACTGCTCCTGGGTGGTTGGGGAATATAGCTGGGAGGCTGTTTCAACTATAAAGAAGCTTGCTCCTGGCCAGAACGAACCTTCCGGCGTACTGCTGCCCATCATAACATTGGAGGAAGCAAACAAAATGAATTAAAACCGGGGCACATACATAAAGTCGACATGGACATCGTTTACCGTATTGGAATGGGTGTCTCTCACATTGTCTTTTTGTTGTTCCCGTATTGTTGTTACGGTTTTTGTTGTTACAAATGCTCCCCAGTGCATCGTTAAAAGCATAAAGAGAACTAAACTGCTGCCCGGCCATGAATAATGCTTTAATTGTGCAAGCATTTTAAATAACTTCAATTAACTCGACAAAACTTTGCACCCTAACAAAGCAAATTTATTGGCCAAAAAAAAGAAGAATGTAAATTTTATTTTATTAAAGCATACATAACTCATTAGTGGTAATTTAATATGATTTATAACAATGACGGCTTTAATTATTCGGTGATTAATATGAATTTTGAATTAGGTTCCCAACTTATAAATATATTTTGAATGATAGTTTCAATTATAGTGCTCGCATTACATTCTATTTCTGAGAACAATCCTTTCCCTTAAGCCTTTTCTGAAAACTAAGACCGACTGCTTAGAACTAAAGCTCTGGAAATTAATTAAAAGTTGCGAATATTAAATGTATTTTAAGTCAGTTATTTGTTGAACAAATTTAGCTACGCTTCCAAAAATAAAGAAACTTTAAAAAGTAGGGTATACAAAGGCACCTCAAGTCTTATTTTTATATTTTTCTTAGCGAATAAATGTGCAAACATTTGCGTTTAGTTTTTCCATGAGAGTTAAAATTACAACTTCTGTTTGTATTCGCCTTTCCCCTTAGGTGTTTGGTGGCTTAAAGGCAGCTCTTTAAATGACAAGAACACAAATAAAAACTTAATGCAATGAGAGAGAAATAGGGAATGGCAAAGCCTCAGGGAGGGGGGGTATAGGGAGGCGTGGCAGGTGCAGAACTCAAGTCATTCGCCTAATGAATGCGCCAAATTGAAAAAAGGACAAGCAAACGGGGTAAGAAATGCGCCGGAAAATGATGAAGATGAATCGCAATGACAGCAACAGGCGTAAAATCTGAATAAATAATACTTGTGCAGGAAAAGAAAATAAGGAAAAATGTAAAGTTAAGGAAACGGCAAAAGCAAAAAAAAACAAGAAAAAAAGCCAGCTTCAGACTGTCGAAGTTTATATACCCTGCAACAGATGTTTTATAAAAAACAATAATTTTTTGTGTAAAACAATTTAATTTTATAACAATTAAATTTATGACAGCTAGAAAATATAGAGAATCGATTCTTCGGGTTTTCTCTCTTTTGGCAATAACAAGAAACTCTGTGCCAAGTTTTTTTTACATAAGGAAATTTAAAAGTCGCTTTTATTATCAATGCACTTTACAATTTGAAAGTCTTACAGTTTGCATAACAATATTAGAATACCTTATGCAAGAGTATAAAATTATTGAAATGCTGATGAAGTTTACTTTACGCTGATTTGCCTTTGGATTCATTTGAATGTCTTGTTGCCAGCGCTTGGCCGCAATCAACAGTTGAAAAGAACTTGCCAAGAAATGCAAAAATTCCAAAGAATCAAATGCTTAATTGTTGCCTGCCAATTCAGAAAAATAAATTTTATATATATGATATATAAATAAAATTATTGAAATATGCAATTTCCCGGTAAATAAGTAAATTTAATGACTGAATGCTATAACGTTGATTTAGATGGCATTTGGGAACTGGCAACAGCTTGAGCTCATTAAGTATCTCTCAGTGTGTGTGTGTGTGTGTGTGTGTGTGTGTGTGTGTTGATTTTATGTGTGTCTTTGATGCTGTTTTGGGCTGGGGCTCAGCATCTTGTTTGCCTGGCAGTGGCAACAAATCAAGCAGAGATCAGGACACGTGTTGCTTTGATATTTGATGAGCAAAAGTTTGAGCCCCAAATATGCGCCCCACACTATTGCCAACAAAAGTCAAACAAAACAAAGTTTTCCCCAACTCTCAATGTATATTTAAATCTGTGTGTGTGTGTGTGTGCATATGTGTGTGTGTGATAGCAATTATAGTAATTGCTTAAAGTAGAGCTTCGTTGAGTTCTGGGCAGGATTTATGGCCTGCTCGCCGCTTCATTAGCATAATATTTCGCTTACTTTATACATAATGTGCATATTTTAAAATATACGATTGTCTGGCTGTTTTTTTTTATTGTATGTTGTGTTTTTTGGCTTGTTGATTCAAATGAAATATATTGTTATGGCAAACACGCAGGACACACCGCCAGGACATTGAGCTAGGACCCTGGGGGCGTCTCTGCTTGGCAGCTTTATTAATTTATATTGTTGACTTTTATCAGTGGCACCACTGTGCGCCTCGAAGGGGGATGGTTGGTGGAGGGGGGCCATGTCAATGTCAACGCCATGCCGCTTGTCTCAGTTCTTGCTAAAATCCCCCCCTACACCGCCCCTCCTACCACACCGTTTCATCCACCTGTCGCCTTATCAGCAACACGTGTAATGAATGCCTAAACTGCCATTATCACCTTCTGGCGCGTGTTATGTTTTTCGGTTGTCATGTCAGCAAATATTGTGAAAAGATATCCGCGCCTACGTCCCCAAGATTTACGAGTCTAACAGCCAAAGTGTGGAAGGGTGCCAGAGAGGGGTACAGCCCGCGGGTAACGTTTCTACTGATGCCAAAATGTGACACATATCAACATTTATATTGCCCCTATCTCCTTATGCATACAAATGTGTGTGTGTGGTGAATGTTGTGTGTGTGTGTACAAGGACAACGAAGCCTGTGTGTGTGTGTCCGGATGCAGCAGAAATGCGACCACACTTTTAGCCAGCGAGAGAGTGTAGAATAGTTCTAAAGTAGGAAAATGGAGTAATAATGTGTAATAAATTAGAATAAATGTGAGATGAACAGACGAAAAGGGAATGAAATGCTATATGATATGAAATAAAATATATTTAAATATTTTAAAAATTTATTGGGTTAACTTAAGATAAAGTATGATAGGATTTAGCTTTAGAGAAGAATAAAAGTTGGGCAAGTGTATATTTTATATATTTAAAATCAAACTATACTTAATAATGATAAAATAAAATATATATATTTTATTTTGTATATATATTGATAGGCCCTTTAAATATTGTCACAGACTCCCTTATAAAGGTACAGAATGTATCAAAGTATCGAGTAGGAAGACAATTTTCAATATATATTAAACATTTATTAATAATGATACTCAACGACCTTATTAACCCAATTGCAAATATATAAAAAATATTGTAGTTTCTTAACATATATTCCAAATTTTATAATTGTATAAATATTCAATCTAAACATATTTTAAAGCATTTACGCGCATAGTTTAATTAAGAGTTATCAATTTCAACTTTTGAATTCGCAAGCAAAAGCAAACAATAGAAATTTTTCACATATTTTTAAAAGCATAACAATGTTGTCACCTGCAGCTGGTGGATATTTCATTTAAGAGACAGAATATAACTGTAGCAATGAAGCAGGTATTTCCTGATTTTGTTTGTTTGAAAATGGCTGCATTACTCATACGCCCCGTGGTGAGGCAGTGAGGCAGCGAGGAAGCGTTGCGCGGCTTGCAAATTCATGCGCTGTTGTTTTATATTTATGCACAGGCACAGGCACAAAAAGAACAACAAAAACAACAAGAATATGAACAATAAGAAGTAGAGCAATAAGGATAACAACAAAAAACACCTCACGCAGTGTGTTGTGGCATTCATTGTTGTTGGAAGCTGTCGTCTACGACAGCGCAATAAGTCATAAAAAGAAAAAGTTGTAAAGGGCTCTTAACTTTCACTTTCATCTTTGCTGTTGTGTTTCACTGTAGCCAGGCTTGACTTGACTCATTGACCGACTGACTGGCTGACTGACTGACTGACTGACTGACTGACTGATGGACTGATAGACTGACTGGCCTCGTTCTGCACTTGGCCGACGCTTAACTTTTATGGCGGCCAGCCCAAGATGAAGAAGCCAGCTTCAAGCTTCAACTTTGCAGCCAGACGCATGAATAGCCAAGTGCGATTACAATGCCAAAGCATTGGCTCGGGGCGGAGAGGGGTTTTAGTGGGTTTTTAGGGGATTGAGCGGGCGACGGGCGGTCGCATAAATAAGAAAGCAAATGTAAGTGATGGACTTTATTTTAATATTGGCAACAGAGGCGAACGCGAAACGGCGAAACGGCGAAACGCCATTGGCATTCACATTTTGTTGAATATTAAGATTTTTCCTTTTGCTTAACATTTATAAGCATAAGTATATACATTTTCCTCTTTGTTTGAAGGCTTTTCCGCTTAAGTGAAATGAAATGACTGGACGCTTTATGAGATATCTGTGCGCAACGCGCTAATGAAAATATGTTTCGAATGTAAATTGGGACATTCGGGCCGGACCGGGATCGGGAGTTTAGGCCTGGGCTTTTTACGACCAGCCGGACCTTGGACCGCAAACGATTTCCGGCGCCTAATGAATTTGTCAAATGCTGACCCATATCCTGCTCCGCCTATACTGCGTGCCCAATCCAATTGTCTAGACAAGCGTGTATGCACAATGGGCGCCTTATCAGCGGCGCTGAGTGAGGCCAACTGTGCAAAGGACACGCTACCCTTTTCAATTTGCTGATATATACAATTAAATGCGTCCCACTGTGATAATCACAAGGCACGTTGCCAACTCAAGCGGCATTTCGATGTGGTCGCCAATTGCTCGGCCCTTGTTAACTTTGTGTCCTGTCTTCAGTCATTTAAGTATACCCGAACTCCAAAGTTTTGCCATTGTTATATATGAGTTTTCTTTTCTGCTATGAACCAATTTGATACAAACTCTCTAGCTTTGTTACGGGTATAGCCCACGTCGGTGTCCTATATCATTCCTAATTGAGAAAGAAATGCAGCAGCAGCGCAGCAGCAGTAGCAGCAGCAGCAGCATGTGAATGTCCTGGCCAGCACCCCGTCCTTATCGCCGTCAAGTTGCGCGATTCGCCATAAATCTTTTGCCTGATTTATGTCGCAGCTCGACATTGGCCTCAAATTTATCGTAGCAGCTCGATGATAGCTGCGCCCAAGTAACAGTCAGCAGGACCCATGGACATGCTGTCCTGGCTGCCGACAGCAGCAATGTCCTGTGCCTGACCGCGTTTTGCAACTGGGCCGCTGGCTGACATCCTTTTTCAACGTGTCGGCCGTCTTCAAGGCAAACAGCCAACAGCCAACAGCCAACAGCCAACAGTAGCAGGATATGTGGCCAGCTCGACTGTCCTGCGAGTTTTCTGCAAGTATCCTGTCTGTCCCCTACTCAATGTCTGTCGCTGTGTGAGTGAGCTTAATTATCGTTGTCGCTAGTTGGCGCCTTCATGGCATTTTGTGTGACTTCTGTCGGAAATTAATTTCCTTGCGGCTCACTCGCACTCCGCACTCCACATTGGCGCAGGATATACAAGGATACGCGTGCAGTTGTTCAATGCCGCCGCTGTTTATTTAGTGTGAATGGAAAAGCTTCTGGCTCAGTTTTCCCCACTCTCATTGTGCGTTGTATTTGCGTTTAATTTTATATGAATAACGGAAATTTGCGGCTTTCCGTTATTTTAAATTGCCATTAAAGTGCTGCAAGCAATTGCACACACAGACACACACACACACACACGTAGCAGCTGCGGTTAGCGGCCATTTGCAAATTGTTCAAATTTAATAAAAACATTCAATTTACAGCTATTTAATATTTGCACTTAATCAGGCCTTTTTCCAAACGTCACTGTCAAATTAAGTTTAAGTATTATTTAATTTAAAGAAAGGCTTTTATTATATTCTAATTTAAAGATTTCTTCATTAGGCCTATTTCCACTTCAGATTGCGATGAATTGCTTCAAAGCGTAGGCTATTATACCGCTTTAAATTTGCAAACAATTTAGTTAGAATCAAAGTGATTAGCACTTCTTAGCGCTGACAAGCGATTGAATATTTGGCTTGAAAAGATTTGCCTTTAAGCTAATGGCATTAAGGCAATTTAAACATGGCTTTAAATTGCCTGCCATCTCTCTTTTGAAAGCTGCATTTTATTGCTAAATTTGACAACGTAGAAAGTTGTTCAATAGCTGGCAAGTGAAATTCAAAGCTGCTCTTAATTCCGCCAACTTAAAGCTTTTAATAGGCAACGCACAAAAGTAGGCAACATCATTTAAATCGCTAAAATATGACATCAAATGAAAAATGAGTTGAGCGTCGGGCAATTCATCACAAAGTGTCTGTGATTGGATATATACGAGGGTAGTTCATTAAGTAATATAAATTCACACTTTTTAGAATATGCATTAAATTACATAAGGAACAACAATAAATTATTACAAGCTGTCCAATTTGAAATGTAATTTAAATTCAAGCAACAATAAATTATGCTTTAGGGTACAAGAGCTTAGAAAGTTGCCACTTAGCAGCAACTTCTCGCTTCGCCTCTCTCTCTTTTTCTTGTTACCACTAAGTTTGTGCAACTCTTGCCACATTCTGCAGTTGTGCCCAAAAGCTGCTTAAATCAAGCCACTTAGGCCACAAATTAAATCCAACTCTGCAAATATACAAGTCGATGTATATGTCCTCTTAAGAGCAGTATATTTGATTATGCCTGGCTGTGCAAATGTGCCACAGCATCTAGACGACAGCTGTGTGCCGCTTATTGCCAATTATTGTCCATAAATTGCGCATTTATGAGTCTACAAAGCGGCAAGAGGAGGCAAACTGTGCTACTTGTCTGCTTACCTTTTTGTGCGGCCCTTACAAATGTTCTCGTATTTTGCGCCTAATGTGCCCCATTAACAGCCTCGCCTGCCTCGTAACTAAATGAGCTCTGTTAATGCCCTGCACTGATTTCTGCTTCTGATTGCCTTTTAGACCAAGTCTGTGCAAATATTTGGCCATAGGTGAGCCAACGGCACTTTAGTTGATTTTGGTGTCCAACTAGAAGTCGAAATCAATATTTGAGTTAAGATTGCTTGCATATGTGAAATATCCTGTATTTTGTGAAAGCACATATAAATTCTGTTCTATTTTTACTTACTTCTTGTTTACTTGAAATTAAATTGACTTGAAGAAAATATAAAAAAAATAAATAAATAATTAAAAAGAATAAAAATCAAATATAACATTAAAAAGAAATTGAAAAAAATACCATATAAACAATATAATATTAAAATAAATAGATAGAAAGTAAAAACAAAAATAAACTAAATTGAAAATAAATAATAAATAAAAAATTTAATAATAGTTATTCATATGTAATAATTATAATATAATTATGTTATATTAAATTTGAATCTATGTTTTGTCTTGCTGCGCTAGGATAGCTAATCAAGATATAAATTATTTAAATTAAAAAAAAATTAAAATAAAATATAAAATTAAATTGAATATTAATGAGAAAATTAAAATCATTAAAAATAATTAAATATTGGCATAAATAAATATAATATAAATACAGCATGATAATGTAATTATGTTATTTTAATTGCAGCACAAGAATAGGTTATTATTAAATAAATAAATAAAATTAAACAACATTAAAACAAAATTAATAATAAATGAAATTAAATATAATATTAATAAGAAAATTAAAATCAATGAAAATAACATTATGATTAATTAAATAAATATAAAATAAAAGCAGCGTAATAATGTAATTATGTTATTTTTATTGCAGCTTTAGGATAGGTATTCATTAAATAAATAAATAAAAATTAACAACAGTGCACCCCTAACGCTCTTCTCGGCGATTCTCATAATTTTGAGGTAGTACTAGTGAAAATTTCTTGTGATTGAAAATTTTCTCTATTTTTCTGTGTCTCTGTAGCCAATGTATAAATAGTTTATAGGTCTACTTAAAAAATGATTTAAAGTTATTTTGCTTTCTGTTATTCTCTACCTTAGCGTGTGTATATAAACTTTGTAATCCTTATTATAGGGTAGCACGTTCTAGAGGCGTTAGCTTAATTGCATTCCTGAGCGGCTTTATGTCGGCTTAAAGTCAGCCAGCCAACGCTGATTTGTTTTGTCAGCGTCAACCACACGCATCTCGTTCCTGTTGCCAACTCCCCCAATAGACACACCCAGGGTACAATGGGGAACTAAATCAATGTAGCATATGCGATTGGGTGCAAACAAATCCCAGCCAGACGCAGAAGCAGCCAAATGGACGCCACTTTCAGTGCACAGTTTTTAACATTAACTAGCCGCAGCAGCGTCGACGTCCTTGTCAGTAATTTTGTATGCACAGTCAGCTGGCAGGACAACAAATCACTATCTATGGCACAGCAGGAGCTGCAAGTCAGCCAGCCAGCCAGCCAGTATGAAGCATGCAACACTGCAACACAAGATAAATAAACAGTCGCGCTTTGACTCGTTGATAGATCGACAGACGATTGCAGTTTGCTGGCGCAAAATTGGTATTGGGGGCGTGTGGCAGCTAAAGGATGGGGGCGTGGCATTGCAGCTGGTGGCATACAAGATAGTGCGATTGACTGGCAGACTGACTAGACAGTCAAGAATTACATGCACTAAAGCATTTCGAGTGGCATAGTTAAAACACTTACACGATATATTAAAGCAATATTTTAAAACTGCGTGTAATCAAAAGTTGTACAGAAATTAATATTAAATCGATTTAATGTTATTTATTGAAGGATTTTATTTGCAATTTCTAGATTTATATTTGTAAATACTCAAACAACAGCTAAACAGTTTTTAATGCAACTTAAATCATGTGTCAAGACCATAATATAAATAAACAAGTCTAGGAAATGTAAACACAATCCTTGAACTATTTTACACAGTGCTGGAAATAAGGATATACAACGACAAGACAAATTTGAATTTAAAAACGTATCATCTTATTGTAATCAATTTTACATCTAAGTATATCCTTTAATACATTGTCCATAAGTAGTATTTAGAAATTTAACGCTTGAAATGTTGCAAGTCAGAAAGAATGATGAATTTTTTTACCTTTGGCATACAACAACAACAGAATCCTGAATGTATAGACACTTCCTGTTGTTGGAGTTGATTTCCGTCTTTACGGGATTTTTACTTTCGATTTTATTTTGTGCACTGTGCATAGGGGAATTCGCAATAGAATTCCTTTCGTTTCTTGCATTTTTCAGTGTTCGACTTTTGCCTTGTCCAAGTTTTATGCAGAGTTTTTCTTTATCATTTTCTTGATTTATGAAACTGTTTTTATTATTTTTCATATTGTTCGAGCAGCGGGCGTTCTAAGGCAAGGCAAGGCGTCTATGGCACGCCCCATGCTCTGATTTCCAAAATCACAAGAGTTTTACCATATCTTTCTTCGTTCTGGTTCCTCATTGCTCATTCCTTACATTCACTTCTCTCTCCCTCTCTCTCTTTCTTTCTTTATGTATTTTTTTGTGCGTTGCACCAGATATTCGTATGGCATTCTGTTGCAAACTTTTCTAAGGGTGGAGGGCAAGGATTGCAAGAGTTGGTGCAGTGTGCATGGCGTATACGATATTTCTTACAAGTTCTCAAATTTGATTTTTGCTGTTTGTTGTGGAATCTGAAATGATTATGGTAGCTTTTCTCGAACGTTGTTCGGCATAAGTTGCATTATGCGCTTTGCTGGTCAACAAGAATGTTCTGGCTCTTTGCAAAAGTTTTTTTTTACCCTAAAAAAACTGCTGCCATATGAATAATGCATCCATGTGGCAAGCAGGCAGCAGTTGCAGCAACATCAGTGCTTCATTTTGAGGCAGTTATTAATGTTTGCCACAAATCCCAATTAGGCAAATCAGGCGTGAAATATTCTGGTCATTAGCAAAATGCCAACACATTGATAAACTAATGAGAATGCTATATAATATTGCTAGTAATTATAAATAAATTACAAAATATCAAATTTAAACTCAACAACTCGCTCAATGCACATTACAGAATATTGTTACAAACTAATTTCAATTTACCAAAATGGCTTTAAATTCAAATTGTTTAGCTTAAATATGGTATTATAAATGGATTGCTTAGCCACTAATTGATTTCAACGCTATAGATAATTGTTGGAAAGTTCAATTCTTAATGCCACATAAAATTTGTGGGAATTTGAGTTGAAAGCGATTGGTTCTATAGAAAAGCCATTGGCAATTGTTGACATTGCTTGTGGCTATGGCCGCAAATTCACTTGTCGTTTTCTTGGCCCTGCTCCCGCGATCCATAGAACGCACACAATGAAATATTAATAAATACCATTACCAAAGAAAACACACTCGAGTGCACAGGAAAAAGAAAAACATCAATGGCAACAAGCGTTGGGGATTGCCATTGAAAATTGAATGGAAATGTTGAGGCATCGTCATCTAACAATCACTAAAAACGCCGCCTCAATTCCTATTGCTATTTCGATTGCGAATCCGAATCCGAATACGAGTTTGAATTTGATTTTGATTTTCTCTCTATAGAACATTTTGCCTTTCCCCCATCCAGACAATTTTCAATTGATGTGACTATGGGGACGCCTTTTCCTATTCAATCGGCTGAATACTTGTACATATAGCATATAGCTTAGATGGATGTATTGCATATAGACATTCGGAAGCCATTGAACGCCACATTTTATACACTTTGCTGAGGATAATATAACTTTGATGTTAAGTTTGTTTGCGGATATTTAAAGTATATAAATAGCACTTGCAATATTTGACTTTTTGCTGCTAACTAAACTGATCCACTTTTAAGTTTATATAGAAAACATTTTGTATAGATTCTTCCGACTTTTGCTACGTAAACACAATCGTCGTATTTTTATTTTCTTGTATTTATTTTTGATTTGCCAAAAAAGAGTTTTTTTTACTTGTAGACTAAACAAATGCTTTAAGTCGCTTTATATGCAGATATTAAGCTTATTTGGAGTGCCAGAGTCGCATTAAAATTGCAGCCAAGAATCATTTAATTGGTAATTCCAACAAAGTCCGCACGCTTATCAGCCATGGCTTGAAGGGCACGCGCCAAGTTTGGGCAAATGTTCGCAGCTTAAATTGCCGCAATAAGCATAATATTTGATTTCTTAAATGACTGCCAGAATCATGCCGTAAGCTTCCCTCGCTTCCTGTGTTGTATATACACGCTATGTACGCAGTTTTAGGCAAATGCGCTTGTTAACAAGGTCAACAGAGACGAGACGAGACGGGTGGGAAATGCAACCAGCCGTGACAATGGCCAACTGTAGTTGCAATAGCAGCAGCAGCAGTTGCAATTAAATGCTAATGGCGTGTAAAAGCCAATTTTGAAAAGTATACAGACAGAAAACGAAGTGTACTAAGTGCAAGGCAATCGCACAGCTAATTTGTGGAGTGCCTGAAGCCTTAACGGGTGAAAGGACAAAGGAGAGAATGCTTTCACTTCGACAATGCCATTGAAAGTTGTGCTTGAGTGGCTTTCAGGGCTGGCCAAAAGTCGTAGCATACTTTTAAGCGCACTGCAAAGAGTTCACTTGATATCTCGCACAACTAAACGAGTATAGTACGACTATTGTGTGCATTAAATGCTTAGAATTTTACCATCCTCTCCCTACCTCTCCCTACCCCTTCTACTATCCGAAATACCAATTGATTGGGGCCAGCCTTTGTCTGTTTGCTGGCATTTATTTAATTGCTCAAAAGCAAAGGCAAAGCAAAGTTGCGCGCATATTTGAACTGGCCGCAATGAAACCTTTTATTATAATTTAGGCAAGGCACGCGGCAAGCCAGAACTGTGGGTGGTTAGGGAAAGTGGGGGGCAAGTAGGTTGAGTTGCAAGTAGAGATGACGCCGCTCGAGCGGAAACCACTAACCAAAGCACAACACAGCGTGCTATCTCTCTCCTTCTCTATCTTTCTCTCTGTGTGGGTTTTTTTTGGGTGCGTGCCGACGTTCATTGATGTTGGTCCAAACTAAAACCGCAAATAACACAAAACACAAACAGCAGCAGCAACAACAACAACAACTACAACTGCTGTGGCAACAACAACAACAACAACAACTACTGAGATACACAACATGACCAAGCAACTGTATCTGAATCACTTTGAGGCGCTAAATTGGCCTGGGCGTGGTCTGGTTTACAACAACAACAACAACAAAAACAAAGCATTCAAATTATGTCAAAATCCAAAACCACAAACAATTAAACAAAATTGCAAATTAGACGTTATTTAGACCAACCAAAACCAACTGCCAGTTGACAACAAGAAATCGACCAACAGACCAAACAAAATAGAGTTGAACTAACTAATATATATTGTTATTTAGCAATTCACAGTGACAATTGTGATTGTTACTTTAGCAGTGATATTCTGGATATTAAGTAAGATTTTAATATTTCATTTATTGGATAAATTATATTGCTTATTTATGCTGATCTGTAAAAATAATTAATTTTTTAAAATTCAACTAAACTTTTTTGATTATCTGAAACTGTGACTATTATAACAAAATTGAGTTCAACTATATTGTTATTTAGCAATTCACAGTGACAATTGTGATTGTTACTTTAGCAGTGATATTTTAGATATTTAGTAACATTTTAATATATAATTTAATAGATAAATCATATTGCTGAAGTTGAACGATTTATTCTGATCGGAAAAACTATTTATGCAAACAATTGATTTTTTTAAATTCAAGTAAACTTTTTTGATTAACTGAAACTGTGAATAATATAACAAAATTGAGTTGAACTATATTGTTATTTAGCTACTCACAGTGTCAATTTTGATTGCTTCTTTTAAATAGCAGTGATAGTCTGGATATTTAGTAATATTATAATATATAAATTATTATAAACATCTCCTGATATTAAGCAACATTTTAATACATAAATTAATAGACAAATCGTCTTCCTGTGTTTCTAAAGTTGCATGATTTATGCTGATCTGGAAATGTACTTATTTTTTTTTATTTTTAAGTTTTTATATATATTTTTGTTTTGAATAATAATAACAATTTATTTTTTAATATCAAGCAATCATATAAATTGATTATAATCTATTGGGAAATAGAAAATTTAATTATGCAATTAATTGATTACTTAAAATTTGTCTAAGGTTTTCTTATGTTATATTACTTATTTTTCTTTTCTGATTTATGTTAATTATCTGTATCTGTGACTAGGAAGAAAGGAGCATGATATTGTGACTTTTGCTAATATTTCTGTGACTTTGACTGTATATATCAATATTAGTTACTTTTAAGTTCAACACTCAAACAGCAGTCCTGTTGTTTCTCAATTTTTAATCACAGCATGACACTATTTTTGGCAATCACAGTGACAATCGACAGTCAGTCACAGGTATATAAGAACGTTATTTGCTCATGTCTAAAACAAAACCAACTGGCCACGCCCCATTTGCGGTTGCTGCACAGTCAAATGTCAAAAGGAAGGAAGTGTAGGAAATTGCCTATTTGCAATTGTAATTTATTCATTTGGTTTAATATGCCGTGAAGGGCTCCAGGCACCAAAACAATGCTTCCCCAAATTGTGCCAAATAATAATTCTCTGTTTTAGCAATCCTCCCTCACTTCTGCCCCCCCGTTTTTATTTTGTTTATCGCTTTGTTGCAATGGTTTGACTAATGATTCGATGTCAAGGTCAGCCAGATCATCGTCATGCTTATTGTTATAGCTTGGATTTCAATTACGAGCTGCGCCTAATTTGACCAAATTAACATAAACTTTGACGAAGGATAGCCAAAGTTTTTGATGCGATAGCCACAAAATTCTAATGCGCTAAGGACCAAAAGAGCAGCTTCAATTTAAGAGTATATCATCAAATTTGAATATGTATGGGTATACTTATTAGTTTATGGTTTCTGATTTCACCACAAGATTGTGTTAAATGAGGAAATCTTAATAGAGAAGTTACATTACTGGAATATTGTGTTAGAGGAGTTGAAATATTTTAGGCAGAATAAATAGAAAATAAAAGCAGTTGGTTAATAAATGTAGATAAAGCTATTTAAAGTAAAGCATTTAGATTTAAAAACTGTTTAAATTTTCTGCTAATCTAAATTATCTCTTTATTTAACAAATACTTGAATATAAACAAAATTTTCAACTGTTAAAGGGGATATTTTTTGTTTTTCTGTTTTTCTTTTTATATTGCATTTCAAGGTATTTCAAATGAATTACTGTCATGTTACTTTTTACAACTGTTTGGCTCTCTGGTCATTTTGTGTAAATTGCAATGTATGATCATCCAGGCACTTACCTTGTCCATCTGTTGTATGCTCCACTTTAACTGTCATTCAGTACGTTTGCTTGTGGCAAAGCAAAGCAATTTAAATGGGACACAATGGTTGGCTTGTTGCAACTAACTGTGGCTACTTACTCGTATTTGCCTTGTCTGCTAATCCTGTGCCCACTAAATGGACTATAGATTGCACTTTTATGTCACAGCATTCAAGTAAATCGTTGGCCATTTAAAATGGCTTAAAGGCAGGCAACACAAACAGGCACAGACACACACACTTACTCGCTTACTCCCTTACTCACTCTCTCACTCTCTCACTCACTCACCCACTCACTTACTCACTCACTCACTCTCTCACTCACTCACTCACTCTCTCACTCACTCACTCACTCACTCACTCACTTACACACACATATTTGATTACAAAAGACAACAAAGTGGCTTTGGTTTGGTTGATTGGCAAGCCAAAAACTGTATTGCGGCTGGTCGGGGAATAGGATATCCTGGCACAATAAATGAGCGTCCATTTGCGTACACCCATGCGGAAGATCAGAGCTGAAACAAGAAAATAGAGTACGAAAATTGTTTTGGCTGTCAAATTATGTAAACATTGTCATAAATGAAAAATTCATTCAGCAGCCACAGCCACAACGCTCAGCATTTCATTTGCTGTCGCTGACGCTGTGGCAAATTTGTCAATCTCGTCGAGCCTTTTTTTGCTGCCTGCCACAGACGCCCAACTGGTATCCTTGTGCTCGGCTTAGTCGCCATTGTGGCTCACATGAGCTTTGCTTTTTGTTCTTGCTATACTCTTTGCTGAGGGTACTTTTGCTAACGCATTGAAAGAGACTTTTTAAACTCTTAAAAAAAAGATTTAAAAATTACCTTGACTTAAACTAAACACGTGTCTCAATTTAAAGGAAATCTTCATTAAAAAGTTAGGTTAAAAAATACTATATCATTGTCATAGGAATGATCGATTAAGAAAGGAGTTTTTGCATAAAAATTTATTCGTTTTCTCTATTTATTATAGCAACAATTTCATAAGATCCTTGCAAGTGTATTAAGCTTTCGGCTATTTAAAGAAATCTTAGCTTTCTTGTTGTTTTGGTTTATTTTGTTTCCTTTTTTTTTTGATTTTGGTGGCGCTGTTTTGTTTACATTACTGCAAAACAGTAAATTGCTATTTTTTCTCCATTTTTTTTGAAGCCGCCTCTTGCTGAGCATGTGGAGCCTTGTCTGCGTCTGTCTTGGCCGTCTGCAGGCGCGACATATTAATTATTCATTTCGATTTTTGGTTTTGCCAAAGGCGTGTTGGGGTTGGCTCGAAACGGGCTGGAGCGGGTTAGGAGCTGGGCATCAGGACGAGCTATCGGGACTCAAAGAGGAGCTGCTTGTGATTTATAAACACGCGCGCCGCTTTTAGTGATTTACTGCAAATTGCTTTATAATGTTATATAAATTTTGTTGCTCATGTTATGTTGCCCGCTGTGTGTTTGCCTTGCTTTTGAGTAATTACAACCAAAGAGCTGAAATGCCAGAGCAAATAAAATTGTTAAAGATCCTGCCAAATGCACTTTAAGCCCTGGCAAATTAAGTATGCGCAGCATTGGCGCTAGCCTGTCAACAGCTTTGAGCATGTTGCATGTGATTAAAAAGCGCGTTAATCCGTTAATTTTATATGTCACGATTGTTAATTTAAATGCTTCATTATATAAGTTATATTTTTACTCTTACGTAATTATGCTGTGCTTCCAAAAGCAATTGGAAAAAAAATATTGGAAACATGGAATTTTTTGAATTCCATTGCTGATAGAGCATCCAAATTTGTTGCACATATTGACATATAAATTCTGTGTCTAAGCCTCGGTAAGTCGAGTATATAGCAGTCGGGAGTTTTCGACATCAGCATTCTTATCAGTTTATTTTGAATTCTTATTGATTATCAATTTTTTTTTAATAATAATTAATGGGTCTTAAAAATATTTGCGCACTTGTGCTCATTGCGCAGCATTGTTTATTAAATAAATTATTGAATTTCAACAATTATGAACCGTTGTTCAATTTAGTTGGTTATTCAGCTGGATATATATTAAATTTTATGCCAACTGACCACCTAACCAAAAGTCAATATTTAAGCTAATATTAGTTTTTTTTTTTATTTATTATTCCGAATATTTTAGCTTTAATAATTTCACTTTAATAAACAAATATGAACAAAATTAATTAAAAATCAATTGACCAGAAACTAAACTATATTGTTTATTCAAAAATTAATCTAAAAGTTAAACATTTATATTTAATTTTCCACACATGACCAGTTCAAAATTATATCTGAATTTTTAATATATTTTTAACTGATGCGAATCACAATTTATGAATTTACAAAAGAATTTTCCGATTACGTTTTGCTTTGAAAGAGAGTTTAGCAAGAATTATGAGCAAAATAAAAGCAAATCTTAGTCTGTTACAAATTACATGCATACGAGTTCAGTTTTATGTAAATTTGTATATGGCTGATTTTCTCTCTATATACATGTTCTGGTTGTTTTTTTTTTTATTTTGAGCCTTGAGCTATGCCGCCTTTTTTTATTGTATAAATTTTTCGTAGCTGAAAATTAGAAATGTTTCCACCGCGTTCAACTTCACTGACAGTGCGTGGCAAATTGCTTTCCGAAGTCTGAAGTCTGGCCCAAACACACACACACACACACACACACTCCCAGTCTTATACATGTGTAGAATACACACACACACATTTATAGAAACCAACTGCTAACAATAATAAAATGCCTTTTTTTTGGGTTTTTGCTGCGCCGTTTCCGTTTCCTAACAATAAGTACAGAGCATATCGAAAGTGATGTAGGGGGAGGAGGGTGATGAAGCAAGGGTAGGTGGTAGGTGCCATGCATGCAGTGGCTTATCTATGATTTATTTTAGAGGGGCTTCGTCGAAGATATTTATTTTGTCATATAAAATTTAAACTATGACTTAAATTAATTCTTTCCCACAGAGAATAAAATAAAAACAATTTTAAAAAGTTTATTTTTTTTTTTTTTTGGAATAATTTCACAATGTTTTCAAAACACAATAGCCTGCCTCTGAATTCACAAATTCTAACAATTAATATTTAAATTTAATTACAATTTAAATTTGCTTGTTTAAATTATGCTCGGTTATTGACTTGTTAAAGCGGGAACTCTATAATTTTTCAGAATTTTTAAAATATTTTTTTCTGTTAATAGATTCATGTCATTTTACAAATTTGTTCAGCAATGTTTGATCTTTTATCAATTTGCTAATGATTATTACACAATTTATACTTATTCATTTGATATTCTATTTTAAGTCCCCCCTCCGCCCTTTGCCTACACCCCTGCATTCATGGCCATGTAATTTGCATGAACAGACGACGGCATATAATATCCATGCATTAGAATTATGCTCATTCCCCTAGCTAAAATGGCAAATAATGGGAGCCCAGGCCGGAAAAATTTACTAGATAAATGCGAAAAAATCGAAAATTTTCGCAATATTGCGTTGCAAAATGTCTGTATAGCTGCGTGTGCACATGGCGTATGCGCAATAAATATGGCAAACTCTCATTATTATGACATTATAATGCCACAAAATCGATCATCCAGTGAAAATTCAAAATGATTATGATGCATAATAAAACGTACAATACTGGCAGCCAATTACGTTAATTATGGTTTAAACTTTCAGTTGAGTAAGGTGAAAATAAGCAACTATTTGGCAAATTAAATTACACAAATGCTGCGCGTGGCTTCTCTAACCAAAAAAAAAATCCTATAATAGAAATATAAAAACCAAGTGGTTCGCAGTAAAGCCAATGTTCCAACGTTCAACGTCCGACATTCCGCGTCCATTGGCCATTGGCTATATCATTATGCAGGCGGCGTGCGCCATTATCGTTTTGCGCTCAGCTTCTTTTTTACTTAGATACTCTGTTCGAGGAAGGAAATGAGAGTATTCAGCATCTATGTAGTATATCCAGATTTGGCATGCTTGTTGATAGATATAAAGTGCAAAGATTTGTTTACATATTCATGATCATCAGCTCAAACTCACACAAACATTTCCCACAATTTTCTAGCTTGATTTGGAACCAAAAAATGTATGAGCATATTTCCTATTGTCCCTACTTTAATAGCTCAGTCCACAAATATGATATAAACACTATAATAAACCTCTATAAATAGACTGCAAAACAGAGTATACCATAGTCGAATGCTTTCAATCGTAACATTCATACTTGAATTAATTTTAGTTTTTGTTCATTTTGCAGGAAGCGAAACAGAGGCGTGCCAATGAGTGCATTTGACTCAGAGGCAGCTGCTGTTGCTCCTTCTGCTGCTCCTGCTTTTGCTCCTGCTCCTGCTGCTTGTCCAGCTCCAAATGCTTCTGCTCACCTACACTTTAAGCATCTTTTGTCACAGCAATAACTTTCGTGTCAGTCCACAAACAGAACTCAACTGTCTTTCTTCTGTCTCTTTTCAGCCAAGTAGCGCGTCAGGGATAAAACAGAAGCTGGCAATAGAAAAGGCAAACAGCGAACAACGCTGCCCAGGGCCAAAACAGAGTTGCCTTTTGTGCCCGTCTGGCAATTGGCCAAGTTAATAGAGAACCAGAGCGAGACAGATGCCGATAATGACGTTGCAGCAGCTGCTGCCACTGCTGATGTTGATGATGACGCTGCTAACTTGCTTATTGCTGCCAGCATAAAAATATAGTCAAGTAGACAGACAGACGGACAGACGGACATTTCAAAGACAATAGTGCGCTCAGTTGCAGGACCAGGCCAGGACCAGGGCTTACTGCATTTCCGGTTGTTGTTCCTGTCGCCGCCGCAGCTGCCGCTGCTGCCATAGTCATCGACATCATGCCACTCCATATGGTGGCACACAGCATCTGCGTGGCGTGGCTGCTTCTACTCGTTGTGTTTGTGATGAGCGGTAAGTACTCCCACGATTTTATTCATATTTATATTTATGCCATCGGCCGACTGGCCTTCGCCTGCTCTGCTCTGCTCTGTTCTGGCCATAGACTTTAGTTAAGTATCGCTTTTATTGTTGCCACAGTTAATTGTTGGCATTTGTTTGACGGCAAATGCTTTGCTCGCCCTCCGGCTGCTTTCCAGCTGGCCGGATAAAATGCTCGCAAACTGCAACGCCAACAAATGAGCGGGATTTGGTTTCAATTAACAATTAGTTTGCACAAAACTTTCGACGTAGTCACGGGGTCCAAAGTTACCGCAAAAGTTGCGCTCTTCAGAATTCCATTAAATAAAATAATATTGCGTATACGTCCCATGGGCTAATGCAAAATAAAATTGTTTCTAATAGATAAACAACTATATATATATACAAGCTACAACTACTTTGAGACACATCAGATAAAGTTGCAGTCAAAGTTCGAGAGAAAAGGAAAAAAGAAAATACTTGTTTATCTCTGCTTCTAGTTCTCCACATAATTTATGGGCCAATTACATAACAGTAAATCGAAGAAGCTTTGCTTTAAAATTTGTACTGTTGCCAATTGCAAAATTTGCCCTGAAAATAGACTGTTAGAAATGTTTATTAAAATATTTTATTAAATTTCCTTGTAGAGCACAAAAGCAATTAAAAACTTATCGTCACTTTTGAAAAATCTTTTGTCAGTTTTTCATATGCATAAATTGAATGAAATTGAGCATGCGCATAATTGGCCTGGGGATTTATTTATTGAGAAATTCGAATAAAATGTTAAAAACTAATATAGAAATATGCCTGTGTGTGTGTGGTGTGTGCATAAAAAATGCAGTTATGAAACATTTAAATGGCGTGCGGGCATATCAATGAAAATGAATGCAAATTGCGTATTCGTCACGTGCACCAAATTGTTGTGGCAATAAATGTGCATAAGTTAGGAGAAAACACAAACGAAAGACAATATTAAAAAACGCCCATAAAACATAAAACATTGAACATGAGCAGTGACTAGTGAAAAACGTAGCAAAAAACTGATTTAATTAACAATTTTCATAGCAGCAACAACTCATTCTTAATGCATTTGATTTATATTTAAAATGCGGTAAATTTATTGCTGCTGCTACTGCAACACAAATATCTGGGCAAGGGTCATTGGAACAATTCAAAAAATGCTGAAATTAATTGCATTTACAGCGCACAAAACTGTGCAAATAAAAAAATAAAAAAATGTAGCAAGCGTATATTTCAAAATTCAATTAAAATAAAACACAACGAAAGGATTCGAAAAATGACTGCCGAATGCGACACAATACAATTTCCGTTCAAGGGCGTGCCAGGTGGGCGTGAAAATAATTAAAACGCGCCCAAAACAGAAAAAAAAAATAAAACATTGACAACACTGGCAGCAACTTCCGGGCATGTGTCGATTATGTTTTTTGCTGTTTTTTAATTATTCTTTTTAGTTATTTTGTCGGTTGACTTCTGTGTCCGACAAACAACACTCGCCGTTGCAAGAATATATATTTTCTAAAAAGGTGTGCTAGAAGCAAAATTTAACAGCAGGCAGTTGGCAGCAGCCGAATGCCAATTTAATTAGCGCGTCAATCACCCTTAACAAAACTAATCGCACTGTGTGCCCATCAATCAATCAGTCAGTCAGTCAGTCAGTCAATATATCAATCAGCGAATGCTGCCGACAATTTTCCTGAGTGAATTTGTGTGTTTTGTGGTGGCCACAAATGAAAACACGTTGAAATGCGCACTTAGAATTAAAAATAATTGACATTTGAATGCACTGCAATGTGCACATTGCTAAGGGTTAAAAATAATAGCTAAAATCCAGATATAAAATAAAATTCTTATAGAAATATATTTAGACATGTTTAAACTACATAATGCAGTATTTAAAACACTTAAACTCAATTAAAAGTTAATCAATAGCTGATTAAATATTTCTGTATTCAGTATTTATTAATACGATTTCACTCATGAAAAACTTTTTTTTATGTATATTTAAGTGTAATATTCTTAAAAATTGTTTTTTTAATTTTCTCATAATTTGACATTACGTAAAAATATTAAATTATATTTATATTTCAGTATTTACAAAAATGCTTTATTTTAAATTTGTTAAACAATGTTTAACGTTATTTTATGTTAATCAGGTTTATTTTCAAATTCTTACACAAATCAATTCCAACGCAATATGTAAATCATATATTTAGAAACAATTTTATTTCCCTCTTCAAAAGATGCTTTGCAATTTTTCTGCAGAAATAATTTAAATGCGGAAATAGACTTAAATAAATATTTGTATAAAATTGATATTATGCCAGTACAATCACTTTTTTTTAAATATTTCTAAAGCTAATAAATATACTTTACTTTTTTTTGCTTCATGCATATAACCCCTTGGTGGCTTCAATCAATTGAAAATTCTATTATCATGCTATGCAAATTTTAATATTGATTATGATTGATTTAGTGAGCTCGCAAAACTAAATAATATTTATTGGCTTTGAGTCTGAAATTTATAGGTAATATATATTGTTCAACTGGTTGACTGTTTGGTTCCAATTCGATAGCAATTTCAGCAAATTATACAAATTCGAATTTACGAGTAGGTCGCTGCTCAATAAAAGCAATTTTAATATTAATATTTTGAAGTTGGTCAACTGCACACACACACACACACACACACAATAGTCCAATAGTCATGTGCAGCATAGAAATTGCACATATTTGTATAGAACTTGTTTTATTTGTCCAGGCCCAGAAATAAGTCAAATAAATAAATGCATTGGAATGAAATTCGGCGAATAGCGAAAAGCGAAAAGCAAACGTGCCAACGTGGTCGGCAACAAGCCAACACAGAACCAGGAGTCAGTAGTCAAGAGGTGCCCAGGGGCGGGTACCAAGGGGGTAAACAAGGGGGCCCTGCCTGCCTGCGCGTGGTCGATGGTCAAATATTTGCAACAAACTTTTTGGCCCGGCCCGGCCAAGTCATTGAACGTTTGGCTAGTAAACTCAAACAGAAAGCACAAAACAAAACTTGCACAATTCCCATAAAATGTATATAAAGTGCACAAAATTGTGGACTATTAGATACCCTTTAATCAATATTTGTATGCCACATGCAGTGAAAACAGAAACTTTTGATTGTTGATACAGTCAAGTGTTTGTGCATTTGCCATGGCCTAAAATACCTCTTAAAATAAAAACAATAAAAGTATCGCAAAAGTCACAGCCAAGCTTGGGGGTTACCGCTCCAGCCTCGTAGCTTGGCCACGTGGCATGCCATGGATAGCATTGCCACGTAGGTAATTGAGTATGAATGCGGAATGTGTCGAAAGCGTTTTTGATATTTGCCAAACAAAACGCTGGCATGGAAAGTGGAGAGTTCTGTGAGAAAAAATGCCCAGACGGCGCCCGAGCAAGGGACTTGAACTCTACCCAGGTACAGTCTGAGTAGGTGCCGCTGGCAAGCAAAACAACTGGAAAATGAATTCGATACATTATCATGACGTCAAGTCGTGCGTGGTGACTGCCCGGAGCCAAAAAAAAGAACAGGAGCAGGAGCTAAGACAGGAGCTGAAGCAGGGCCAAAGTGGCTGCCAAAAAGTATAAATTACGTGTAATGCGGCTCTGCTATCGATGGCAGTCATTTCTTATGTGAAACACCTGCAGCCGACCAACTGCCAGAATAGAGGCGGGATGGGATATAAGACATACGGACTGACGGACGGACAGCCGTAGCAAATGTGCGCATAAATGAATTACCAATGAACCGCATGCGATGCTTTCTACGTGCCACGTTTCATTTTCAATTTGGAGCTGGTGGCTCCGTTCGGGCGCTAATTTGTGGGCGGAGTCAACTTCCAGATGGTCTAACATAGACGAGTGTTTAACCATTTGACAGATGCGTTGCACAAGTGCTTAAAGTAGACAAGCGGAGTGCGGAGTGCGGAGTGCTGAGAGAGGGCTCTATAACGCAATCGACAGCCTACATAAAAGCGCAATTTACGCCATTATGCGTCAAGTTCCATTTGATTACAACAGGATGACAAGAATAAGGCACACACACATACACACACACACATACACTCAAATATATATTCCTGTTGCTTGTTAGAAATTGTGGGCGTGGCATTGTGGCACGTTTGGCACTCTGGCAGTTTGGCAGCTTGGGTAAAAGCAATTTCACTAAATCTGCAATTGTTATGTCGCCTGCTAAACAACTCACTTTACTCTATCCAAACTGTGGATGCCACACAAGCAGCTAGCCAAGTTTCCACTTCCATTTGGATAGCCATAAAAGCCAAACGTTCTCACACGTCAAATATTTATATTGCATTGCTCTGTTGCTTCTCATTGTTGCCCCTGCAATATGATTTGGGTATTGATTAAGCGCCACAGGGGAGTTGCTCCTCCCGGCACAGGGAGTTCCTCTATTGTACATGTTCAGGCTCAATTACTGCAGCGCTTTATGTCTCCATGCGGGACCATGTCTTTCCCTGTCCCTCTGTCTCCCTCTCGGGCTGCCTACTACGTTTTACTACATTTTTATGCTACATTGCAAGAAAAAAGCAGCAGAAATGTGCCATAAATCATGCAAACGATTTAATGACGTCTATTAGACAGTTTATAGGCCCAGTTAAAATGTTTATAGAGACAAACTTTACGGTTAGCGGCAATTAAACATAATGGTCCCGTTGATCAGAGTTTACCCCAAAAAAAAGGGCTGGCAAGCAGACAAAACAATGAAATTTTGGGCAGTGTGAACTGAAATTAAGGTAACAAAGTGAAAATTTGTGCTCAAATGTGCAATTTGTAGGCTTACAAAATTATAATGTAATTAGGTAAAAAAAAATGCGAAAAATTGGACAAAGATTTGAATATAATTAAATAAATATAGGAGATGAGTTTAATCGGCAAACAAACAAACTAAGGTCACCAAAACATCATAACTAAAATAAATATATTTAACAATCATATGTTAAATAATATAATTAATTTAGAAAGATTTAAATTGCAGTTAGACTTACAAAGATTATGTTTCTTTAATTTTCTATTCTAATAAGTTGGGTATAAGGGCGGAATATTTTATTAAAAGTGAAAATGCTTAAATATACGATAAAATATTTAAATATACACCTATCCAACCTTGAAACTTAATTTTTAAAACTAAAAATTTCATCTCCTTACCTGAAAACCCTAATGACAGCAATCAACAAATTATCTTAAAATTTCATAGATATGCTTATAAATGTATATTATTAAATATAAAGAATTAAAAATTTACTACATTTAGCATAAATATGTTCAAAAAATATATTTTATTAATTCATATAATTTTTTCGAATATTTTTGTACTCTCACCATTATTTAACTTTAATCTAGATCTCAACTTTTTAACGAATTTATCTCTAAATTGTTCAAGGCCTCAGTATTTTCACTCTTTATTTCCTTGTTGTGTTGGACAAATTTTTTTAAAAGAATTTTTATAAACCTCAAATGCTACTGATTATTTTAAAACAGATGAAAAATTGTTTGAAAATATTATAAAATATCTAAATATGCATTTTCAAGCTAAAATACACAATAAAATAAAATATCCCAACAAACAAAGGTCACCATAAATCACAACAACAATAAAATAATATATTTAATATAAAAATATATTATTTAAGTTAAATTTGCTAAATTTAGATAACTTAATAAGATCTAAGACAATCTTTTCTTTTTGAAAATGTTTCTTTTATTTAATTTGATTGAACTACACTCTATATTACCTTGTTGTGTTGCACATATTTTTTAATGAATTTTTATAAGCCTCAAATGTTGCATTCTTAGTTATTTCTTCCAGTGTAGTTGCCATCAATTGATGAGCAGTGATTACATATTTTTTTTTTTTATTATTTTGCTTATTGGTGTGGCGTTTAATGCCTGACTACGTGCGGCAAATATACAGTAAATTTGTTTGGGGACTTTTAGACAACATGTTGCTTGTTGCTGCTGACTGAGAAGTCCCAGGAGTGCACTTAACGCCACTGTTGCCACACAACAGCAAAAGAAGAAGAAGAGCTGTTGAAAGTACATTTATTGAACTGAATTTGAGGGATTGTCGTTGGTGAATTGATTCGCATCGTGTTAGAACTGGATGTTGTTTTGTATTAAACACAACATTTCCGCTGCAATGCTTTACTTAATACAAACAATTTCCGCAGCTAAATCTACCCTAGCAGCAGCTGGCAATATGTAATGCCCTCGTCTGGGCTATTTATGGCATCAACTTCGCATTGATCCTACGGAAATTTATTGATGAATTTCATTTCATTTTGCTCCTCGAAATTGCTTTATTTTCGAGATGTTCGTTGTTCGTTCCTCTCGGTGTTAACCAAGGCTGTACAACAATTCCTGCTTCAACTTTTTCCATGTTGTTTGTTTTTTTTCAATCGTTAAAGCCCGTCAGAGGAGCCCAGACATTTATAGAGCCTGCCAACGTCGAAACACCCTCAGAAACGTTGCTGGCATCTAAAGTGCTTGCGATTAGTTTGCTAATGTTGTAATTTCATCATTGGGCAGGCGCTTAGCTAAACATCATCAGGTACTTGACAGTCTGGAGACCGCAATTTGCTGCCACCGAATCCACCCAACCACCCAACTATATACTGACCAATTCATCGATTCACCGACTCAAGTTTTGTTTTCCACTCAACTTTTGCCGATTCATTGATGTGAGTGGCTTTTTATTTGCGAAAAAAATCTTCTCTTTTTTCTCTGCGTTTCTTAATGTTTTTTTTTTGGAATTGAACTCATAAAAAGTAATTTGGCCATAATGCCTTGGTCGAGTTAGTTACTTGATTTGCAGTTTCGTATTAAGTTGCGCCTTATTAATTCTGATATTGAATGTTTTTTTGTATTAGTTATGCGGAACACTTGCCAAGTTTGAAGATTATTAAATGTAATAATATTTTATTTAAAGCCAATTTAAATATCATCTAGCTAATTTGGTTTATTTATTAAATAAATGCTTTAATACCTGTTTGAAATTGTTTTCAGCTTATTAGTCTAACAATTTGTTTTATACGCTTGCAGAAAGAGAGTTTTATAATCTTATTGCCAAAGAATCTTTATTGTTTTAAATAGTTGTCATGGGAACAACTTTATTACCATCTCGGCAAAGTTATTAAATCCTTGACACTTGAAGAAAGTTGTTTATATATTTTTGGTTTCAATTTGCTTGCAAAAGCAAAGAATAATATTTTTTTTATTTTTACTTTACAGAGTATTTCTTAGTTTTTGTTCACAAAGTCGCTTCCAATTTAAATTGGATTTTATTTGAATGTTATTTGTGTTCTTTTATTTTTTATTATTTTTTTTTTTTTTTTTGGCTGGTTGACATTTTTAGTCAAAATTGTTTTGACTTTGATCTGAGTGTGATTTAAAAATAAATAAAATTCAAACGACACGTGCGATACATGGCCATCAGCACACATATTTCCAGTTAGCCGCGAGCTAATACACACACCTGCATACACACACATTTTTGTCACTTTCAGCATTTTCAATTGAGTTTTTGCAATTTTGTTTTTTTATTATAAAATTCAATTAGTTTGCCACGTTTGCACATGCGACTGTCTTCAGTTCAGAGATACGATCACATTTCATTTAATTTTAAATGTATTGGTATTTAGTTTCTTATTTTACACTCATAAATAAACCTATACACACACACACACACACGCACACACATACATTCGCTCAAAGGCTGCTCTGCGAATTGACGAGAAAAACTTGCTAAAGTTGATTGTTTTTCTTTGCTGACTTTTGCTTGGCTCTGGGCGGCTCGTCAGTAAATTGTAAAAATAATTAAATTTATTTACGTTTGCCTTATTTAATTGCCGCAGCAGCTGCGACTCTGCCAGCAACATTTTGCTGTGGCATAACCTGAGGCGCCGCTTTCAAAATGGCAGCCCTAGCACCAAAAAGGGGGAGTTGGGGAAGCAGGCAGAAACCCTGCAGGCTGTGCCCCTCCCCACCCAGCCCCTTTACAAAATGAGTGCGCAAAGTGAAAGCAAATAAATGAATAACAAATACTACAAATAAATAAATAAACAAATGCCAACTGAAATAGAGTTTTGCCCAAAATGAAAAGCATTTTAGCTGAAGCTGAAACTGGAACTGGAACTGAAACTGAAATTGAAACTGAAACTGGCAACTGGACATTTCGAGTCTTCCTTATGGCTATTTGTTGTTTTTGCTGCTTCGTTAGTGTTATTTATTTATGAAAAGTCCTTCACTTGTATTGATATCGGAAAAGGAGCATAATATTTCTGCACTTTCCTAGACGTTTTCCATTATGATTTAAATTGACCATTCAAGCAAAGCAAAGTGCAACAAAATCAGGGCAAACAGAGAGTGTACAGAAGGGTTTATTCATTCTCTACAATAAGCTCATTGCATGCCATTAAATATATTTCCATTCTAACTGACATAAGAAATTCTCTGTTTGATCGAGGTAAAATTAAGCACAATTCAAATATAAAAAATTTTTATTAAATATTCTAAGCAAGAAAAAAAGCTTACTTTGAGGTGAAAATAAAATAAAAAGGATTGATAAATTTACTTGAAAGCTTCCCTATACATTAAAGACAATTGCAGTTGGCAATTTATTAAAAGAAACATTTAAATCAAATAAATATTTTATTTAATATGCTTAGATGTTTATGTCATGAGAATGTAACATGACATAAAGCTAAATTAAACAAATTGTTAAATATAATAATATTTTGTTATTTTTATTGAAATTTCAAATATTTAACATGCGTTACATTCTGACTGACATCAGCTATACTTAAACTAATTCCAAACATCTAAACCTGCATTTTTGTTCAACTTATATTTATCTATTTCTATAATATTTTGAGCTTTGATTCAGATACATTTTTTTGCTGTGACTTGTTTCGGTTTATTGCATTAGATTCGCTTTGACAATTTTATTTATGTGCACCTTCAAGATTTGCTGCAATTTCCCCCTTTCGGAATTTCGTTGTAAAAATATTTCTGTTTATGCAACATCAGCTCTGTTACAGTTGTTGTTGTTGTTGTTGTTGCATTTGTCGTTTTTCATTTGATCTTTCGCATAAGTTGAGAAATTCCAAAAAATGTCAATGCCACTTGGCACTTGGTATTCGAGTTGTAGCGCAAAATAAATTCAATTCTTTTGTTTTTTGCCATTTGGCACAATTGGTACGCATCTCTGTGCCACTCAACACCCGTTCCCCTCTGCCTCTTCCCCGTCCGTCTGTGTGGCTTGTCTGAATGTTTTTCATGCGAATTCAATGAACCATAAATTTCAAAGTGCCGTGCTACCAGACACGACGGCGTCACTAACCTACAATAACAAGAACAGTATCAGTAACAGTTACAATAACAAAAATGTTATGAACAATAACAAAATATTTTAAAGTTAGCTAAAGAGTTGGCCGAACCCGAACCCGAATCCGAATATCGTGTCATGGCCAAAACTGGTCGCTCAACTGTTAAGCAATTGCTTCTGGGATTGGCTCAGAACAAGCTGGCAGACCATTGTCCTTAATTGTCCTGCAGCTGCAGTTCTGGTTAACAAACACACACACACACACACACACTCACACATTACAAATATGCATATAAGCCGGCTCATAGGCAACACTTTACAGGCGCAATAAAAAGAAATGCCACAGAAAATAGAAAATAAAAAAAAATAAACGAAAACTATCAAAGAATATTCATTGTTTTTTGCCAGACAATTCGAGGTGCATAGAGGGGGGTAGAGACGAAATGCAGGAAAAACATTTTAGTCGATGATATGTCTCTCTCTTATCTGGCAAACAATTTTATGCTTCCGCCTGAGCGACAAACAATGGAGCGTAAATATCCGAAAAGCGGCGCAACAGCAACAATAGAAACAAGAAATAATTGTTAGTAAACGGTAGACCGAAGATTTAATACACTTTTTACAATTTATTTATATGATTGAGCATTGTAAAAAAAAGAAAATATCAATAATTATGAATATAAACTTAATGTAGAAAAATCTTTACATAAAAAGAAAATTATTTTTTCCTATATTTATTTGCGCTTCGTTTCAAAACTAATTTACTCAAATTTATAAAATCAATAAAATTATAATTTTAGTTTACTTAACTTATTGAACAAAGGTGTATTTTAATATTGATTTATGCTTTTATGATATTGAAATGAGTTCTGAGCATTTCAGGCAAAATATATTTCTTTTTAAGGATGACTTGATTGTATAGGAAAAGAGATATTTTAAACTAACTTTATTTGACTTTTTTTATTATTAATTTTAATTAAACGCTCAACTTAATAAATATTAAACATTGGTAATAAAGGAGGAAAGAAATAGCTGCGTGTGTGTTAGACCTATGATCTGGTATATATATATGTATATTATAGAAAAATAAAATAGAAAATTGATTAGCTAAATAGGTGACCATTGATTAAACTAATCAAAAATCTAAGGACATTTACAAACCTTTTACAAATGTTGTAAGAAAAGTAAGGTATCCTTTTAGTTATCAGGGCACACAAAAACACTGCAAATGCCATATAAATGTGCAAATGAATGCATGGGCAAATGAGTGAATGACTGAATAACTGAATCACTGAATGACTGAATGAGTAAAGGACTGAATGAGTGAATGAGTGAATGAGTGAGCCCTGATGCATGTCCGGTGCAAACAAGCAGGCTAAGAGCCTACAGCTAAGGACATTGTTAGGCAAGAAAGAGAGAGAGAGAGAGGGAAGGAGAGAGAGACTGGCATAGAAAAATAATAAAGAAACCAGCAGCAAAAGGGGATAATAACAACAACAATAGCAACAACAACAACAATAAGAGTAAACGAGTAGTTGATAAGATTTGTCTACAACATTTATTGTCCTTTGGTTTTCCACTTTGCTTGGCTCGTTTCTATTTAGAAAAATGCTTTTTTGCACAATTGTCATCATGACCCTTACACACACACACACCCACACACACACTCGCACACACCCACACACATGTTTGCAAAGGTGTTAGTCAAAGCTGTTTTGCATACTTTGCGGCGCTGTGGCATTGGCCAAATATTTGTCCTTTTTTTTCGGTGCTGGCCAAAGCAACAAAATAAGCGATAAATAAATACAATTTGCTTGCTCTTTTTATTTGCATTTAAGATGAAACAGATAGAACACGCAAATGCCAAATCCTGTCTATACCCTACCCCACACCCCTATCTGAAAGGACCCTAAATGAAAATCCGCTAGAAGACTAGTGAAAAATGCTTTGCGAACCGAGACGTTTTTATGGTCCTGTCGAATTTTAAAGCCGCATTCGTTATGTTTGGGGTCGACACGGGGACGGGAGACACGAATCCTGTTCGAGTATACTATGGAAAGCTTGGGGGCGTCCTTAAGCGCTCTCTAATTTGCTTTGACTGCAGACATGTGTTCAGGGCTTTGTCTTTGTGCGTGCCAACTGGAAAACCAAATTCAGCTAAGCGCGATGAGAATGCGTCAGGATGTGCAGCATGAAACGGATAATGACGACGAGGACGATGACGGCGCGAAGTTGAGTACCCAGTCCCGACCAGATGCAGTCTGACTTTTAATTAATTTGAATGCGCGACGGTTGCATTTGTGCCTTGTGCCTGCCAAGCCAAGCCAAACCCAAGCGCTTTGCCACTTCCTACCCCTTCCACATCCCTGCCACATCCTTTCCAGAAGCTGTTTGCCATGTGGGTAGTAAATGTAGCAAGCATTTTTCAATGCAAACTTGAGCAAGTGTTGCCAACTCTTTTTGATTTTTAACTGGCACATAATTTGATTTGCCATGTGCAGCCAAGAGCAACAATGCATCACCTGCTGTTGCATGCACCTTTTCTACTCATTCAGACTGAATTACAGTGGTATGATAATGTGGCAGCAAGTGTAGGTTGAAGAAAAATCGTTTTTGTTTAAATTGAAATTTTCAATATTATAAATATGATTTTGGGCCTTAAATAAATTTTGTAAATTTTGCAATTATGTTGTCGATTTTTGGTTTTTACTATTTTTGATTAAATTATTAAAGATTTGCATATTTCATGTTTTTTACTCTATAACAACCAATTTGAACTTCTTTTTGCTTTGCTTAATAGTAAGAAATACTTTTATTTTAATAGTCTTGATTGTTTTCTTTTAAAAAGTTCTTTTTTGGTAAATTCTTAAGCCGTACATATATAGCTGCCTTATAACTACCTTGGCATTAGGCATCTTGCCACTGTGCAACCACAATTTGAGCTATCAAGACACTATGTTGCAGCTGTAACTGGAAGCGTAGCCGTCAACTTTTACTACGTTTACCGAATATGAGTCCTGTCGAGCATATTGTTAACTTTTTGCCCTGAACTCAACTTGCAGCTTCCCGTTTGCCGCCTGCCGCTTGCCGCTTGCCGCATCATTTCCGACTGGCAACTTTGCTTCAGCTTATTTACATATTTATAACTTGGAGCATAGTGTGTGGCATTTACCTTTTGTTTTTGAGTTTGGCTTCCATAATATGCTACCGATTTCCAGGCCATGTATCGCACTTTGTGGATAGTCACAGTGTGTAGTAAAAAGTTGCACCTCGGGCTGATGCTGCAAGGATCGGGTTGCGGCCAAATGCAAATCGTATATGCATTGTGCAAATTTTGTATGTTGCAACAACTTGAACTTTGCCGCTCCCTCCCCCCCGAAAAGTGTTTGACTTGTGAGCGCTGGCATATTGTCTTACCTGCCGTGTTTTTATTTTATTTTATTACTTGCATTATGTTTTGTTTGTATTTGCAGCTCAACAACTTATACACAGCGCACAGCTGCCTAACTTTATTTGGCTTCCAGTTGAACTGGCTGGCCAAAACTTGATGTGAATCAATTGTCGAGGTTCTGGCCTCAGCCGCAGGGGGGCAACATTTTAAATGCCCGGGCTCATGTGGCGTATGCTCAATATATTGCAAGGCTTTTTCCTTGATGGTCGCAATTCATTTTCACTTTATACCTATAGAGCCGGAACAATAGCCAAGGGGGCAGGTACTCCACTCCGCCCCCAACGCTGCTCACACGTTCATGCATATAGAAAGCGGCATTAAAAAGGACGAGTGCGAGTCCTAGTACACGTACATATGTGCCACAGCTGCCTGTCTGCGGGAAGGGGGGGTTGGGGTTGCATCGCGGGCGCTGTGACAACGCCAATACAGGTGCGCACAATGCAAACGAGTGACATGCAAATGCTTTCAACAACAAATGCAATTCATGCAACGCACACACACACACGCACACTCACACCGAGACACACACATACATACCCATCATGGCAGGCAGACATGACCCGCCTCACATTTCGATTCATTTTTGAATGTCGATTTTCGAGCATTCGTTTCTTCCAACATTTTTTTTTTAATTTTTTTTTTATTTTGCTTGTTGCGTTGCGGTTTGCTTTCTTTCAGCGTATGTGTGTGTGTGCAGCTGCAACATTTAGCATGCTCACCTGTACACACACACCACACACACATACACATTTCGCTGACCAAAGAAGCCTTTAAATGTGACGACAGCTTCTGCTTCTGCTTCTGTTTTTGGCAATCCGTGAATACCCTGTGGCATTTTAAATAAGGGTATTTTAATTAAGCTGTTTCTTAACTTAGTTAAAGCCTTTTAAATATTTTGCACTATAACAAAGTACTCAAATTTTTAATTGAATTTATTATTAAAGTGAAGACTTTATTTAAACTTTGAATTCGCAGTCTATTTTATATTCTATAAATTCTGTTTAGATGTCTTGATGTTATCGATGATTTTTCGATGAATTACCAACAAATTACCAAAATTAGCGATTATTGAGTCACTATTTTCAGATGTTTTGGACAATTTACCATTATAATTATGTGATTGTCTGTAATCTATTAAATTCCAATTAACTCTATTTTTTTTTCAAATTTCATATAACATTTTATCAAGCTTTTTAAATAAAAAACTATATTGACTTAGTTTTTTACAATCGATATTAAATTATGTAGTTTTATGTAGATAGTATAGTAGACACTGACTTTTTTATACATGTATATATTTATTATACTGTATTAAAATTTTAAAATAAATAAATTAAAGAATTAATCATTCCAAATACTGCCAAAAACTAGCTATTTGCGGTTTTCTCGAAAACCATTCTCCTTTTGCTCCTTTTTTGCTGTAAACTAGTATCTATCTTTTAATTTTGAATACTACTAATAACTACATACATAGGTAAACTCTGATAATTATTTTGTTTGACTATAATCCATAAAGTTCCAATTAAATAAAGTTATTTTAAGATTTCATATAAAAATTCAGCAAACTTTTTAAATGAAACATAAAAATGCTTGTACTGCATTATATTTCTTAATGCTGTATATAACACGTAGTTTAACTTAATATAACCATTTTTTTACTACAAAAGCTAGTTAGTTGCTTACTTTGTCACTGCGTGGTATCTCATATTCTAACAGCTGCACTTAACAAATTCCTGCTGGTTAGCAACTTTGTTTTTGTTTACGCCAGCGATGGTCACAGCAACAGCAACTCATACTGTTGTTGTTGTTGTTGTTGTTTTTACTGTTGTTGTTGTTGTTGCTGTTGCTGTAGTTGTTGCTGTTGCTGCTGATGATGTTGCATTTTGTTGATGTTGCTGCTGATGCTGTTGATGCGGCTGCTTCTTCACTCACTTATGTATTCCAACTCAAATATGCAATGCGCCACAAAATTGCAATTTCCACTAAGATTGATGAAAAACGCCAACGTTGACTGCCACGCCTCTGTGGCACAAACACAGACACACACACACACACACACCCAAACACGCAGTGAGCATGTGTGGCAGCAACCATCAATGTGGCCGCCACATGCAGCATCAGTTGCCTGCAAATCATGTCATCAATTGAATTTCAAACGATTATTTTTGCACGTTTCACAAAAACGCAGTACATAGATCCATAAGTGTGAGAATTGTGGTGTGCGGGTGTGTTGTTAGTGTGTGTGTGGCTGCAAAACATTGCGATTCTCACAATACGTTTCGATTACGCATTCAAATCAAATCGATGACGCGCCTCTTGTTTCCGCAGCATTAATAATATGAAGATGCCTGCACCCTCTGATCCAGCTGCCCCACCAAACATCCCTTAGAATGCGCTTAATCCCGCAGAGTGCATTCATTCATACCAACATCCATGGACCAGGTAACGTTTTGGGCAGAAGGCGGATGCAAGGGTTGGTCACAAATTGTTGCCTGCCTCGGAAGGCAGAGCTGCATATTTCATAACTTAATTTAATGCAACGGCAGTGTGGCAATGCCAAAGGCATGCCTTATGCATATTTTGAGGCAAACAGGCGTCTTCTACTTATAATTTAAAATGAAATGCGGCATGCACATACTATAAATATGTACATACATATATATATATATATATAACATACATTGTGTATACATAAGTCGAGTGTATATAAGCTGCTTGCAATTTGCTTTTATTAATTTGGCAACTAAATTCTCCCAAAGCACTCAAACGTAAAATGTTTGCTTACCCGCTGCATAAATATTTAATGAAAATTAATTTTATATATTGTACATATATATAATAGCTTGTATTTATATAAAAAGTCAAGTTTTATAGCTCTTGGCATTTTACTTGAGGTTTTTGGGTACTTAATAAATTTAAATGCAAATTATATTTATGGAAAATGACAACAATTAGAGTTGAGCAAACATTGCTTTGTATTATTTTGCTACAGTAAATATTTTCAAGCGATTTAAGGGATTGCTTATTTTAGTATTTTTAAATATTAATAAAATTTATAACAAATTGTTGTGCTGCTTAAAAAAACTACAGTAGAAGAATTATGTTATCTCTACTCACATTTATTTTATTGTATTTTTTGTACGCAGTTCCATTTAAAGTAGTAAAGTTTTTAGTAAAAAAGTTATAGTAAAATTGGAATATATTAAAATAAATTAAATTCACCAAATCAAAATTTATTTTTAGTTATTTCTTTAATGCAGTTCCATTTAAAATTGAAAAACTATATTAAATAAATCATAGATATATTGCCAAAAATGTAAAAACCTCAATTCATCGATATTTTTGCCAGCACTGTCATTGAAAGCAACTTCAAGTTTTACAATATTTTTGATATTAATTGATTGCGTATTTTGTGGTTAACATCTCTGTAACAGTAATATACTTGTTGTTGCCAATTAGCTAAACTTACATAAATGCAATGTAAGTAATTGGAAATGGTATAGCATTGCCAGCGGGTCGTAAATTGGAGCAGTAGCATTTGGCCATACATATAATTAGTGTATTCAATTACAACTTCATAATTCACAGGTGCCCTTCGCTTTGTTGTGGCGCCAATAGACCAGCATTGTAATGTTGATTTGTGTGTGTTATCCTTATAATTAACTGCAATCAGTGCACCGTCGACGTCCCAAGTGGCACGCTCAGGACATGCATCTTGATTAAACGGTCATTATGCAAAGCTGCGTCTGCGAACACGTGTAATCACACAGGATTCCTACGTCCTATTGTTCAATTGTTAACTCTAAATTGCATTCTCCATGGCAGTTAGGTAATTTGAGTTCAATTCCTTGTGCGAATTCATGTTGATTAGTTTGGCCAACAACAATTTGCACACTTCAATGAAAAATAAACTTTAGCACTAGCCTTGGAGTCAAAAGCTATTTAAATATTAACACCTAACATTGTAGCCAACTAAAATAAATGATTTTCAAGAGGTTTAAGCATATTTCAATAGTTGTTGAGAATTATTGAAAACATTTATTTAATTAAGTTGAATTTGATATTCCAAACAAGTTGAGTTTGAGTAAAATATTTAAAGATAACTAAAATAAATATTTGCAGCATATAAATATATTGCTTTAAATCGAAAATTAAACAATTTTATAGAATTATTTTGATGAGCACTCTTAACGTTTATTATATTTATTAAAACTATTTCAAGTTTAATCTCATGCATGTTTATGGTATGTTTCAATTTCTAAGCCCATTTACTTAACATATTTAATCTATTGTAGTCTCGGAAAGTGTTTACAATCCTTAGGATGTAATTTCCATAAATATGCAGCTAATTACGTGCAAGTAGCCTAAGCTTCACAACACAGAATGTCAACTATCTACTTCAGAGAAACCAACAAGCACCCTGTCTTCTGTTCTTCTATAATATAATTACTGTAAAAATCAGAGCTGACAAGCTCAAAATGCCATAAGGGTGCTCATTCGCCCAGCTTTTTTGCAAAATGGAGCAGTGTCGAGAGACCCCGGCAATAGTGTATAAATCTTGACGCCTTTAAGAAGGCACAGAGCCCAATTGACAATGACATTTTGCCGTCATTATTGCGTTCTTGTTCGCGTTAGGGGGAACCCTTGAAAATAGTGGGAAAATGATCGAATTCAAGTTATCCTATTCTAGAAATTTATAAATGTGGTACAAGGCATCGTTTTAAAGGAATAACTGATCGGGATATACCCATTTGGCAGTTTGAAGTTTTTAAATAAATATTCTTATACAGTCAATGCTTACAAATTAGCACTTTCAGTAATTTAAATTTCCAGAAATTAGATTTAAATTTTGTAATACTTTTTTTTCAGTTTTTCATTGAATACATATCGATTATTTATTTTTAACTGGAAAATGTATTTAATGTAATTGGAGTGAATCTTTATGTTTTTTTTAATATTGCAATTATTTTTTAAACTTGTATGTATTACATTGGATAGTTACCTGTTGTTTTCTTGTTTTTATTAAAATAATTAACTGTAAATAATTAACTAAATAATTTTATTGTAGCTTTTTTAAGTAAATTAACTTCATTTTTTTTTTTTAAATTTTATTTATTATTTTATTTTATATTTTATTATTTATGTTATTTATATATATATAAAAGAAAGCCCAGTAATTAGAATATTTCAGAAATTAAAATTACTTTAAATATAAAGTTTAGTTTGTAAGCGTCGACTGTGCTTTAATTGCAATATTATTTTTTAAAATAAGATTTTTTAAAATTCTTAACAGATATTACTTATGAACAGAATATTTATTTATCTATTATATATTTTATTTTATATTTTATTCATTTTCCTGTTCATGTTGCAATCCGCAATTTATTTAATTTCTTGATATTTGTATTGGCTTATAATAATAAATATTTAAGTGAAATTAAAGTTCCTTAGTGCAAAATCAGCAAGAATTTATTTTTAAATATATATTTATAGTTTAATGTCCATTTCAAAAGCCTTGCTGACTCTTATATACCATTTTCATTTTGGGTATACAGGGTATAGGGCAAACGAGCAGCAGACATTGTGACATTTACAAGAACTTCGAGGTTGATTCGCTGTGTGCGGGCAATTACAGAAATTAGCTTTCGTTTTTAATTTATTAGCGCCATTGTGCGTGCTTCTAATGGCGACAAGAGACAGGATTCAGGATTCAGGCGACAGGCGACAGGAGTCAGCCAGCAAATGGCAAAATGGCAACTGACTGCTCCTTGGCAGGATCTGGTGCTGGTGCCATGGTTAAGACAAATGCCCGAGATGCTGTCACCCTAAATTTATGTGCATATAACTTACGCTTCTTGCAGGAAATAATAATATAAAATTAAAACTTAAAATTAAAGTGAGCTCAGGGTTGGTTGTGTGTCCCTTTTGTTGGAGAGGCTCATGCATTTTAAAGTTTTTTTGGCAGTGCCAGTGGCCATATGGCCTGTGCAATGAAGTGTGCACATTGTAAAACATTCATGATGATTTACCAAGCCACACACACACACACTCCCACACACGAATGCACTTTCGTGTGTGCATATGCATAAAAAAGTTATGTATCCTTTTGGCCAAAGTTGCCGCTGCAGCCCACAATTCCCATGCCCAAGATTTATTTACTCAGCATGCAAATGGCGTCATAATTGAAACAAAATGTGTGCACACCCAAAAAAAAAGAAAAAATAATTGGAACCACGCCCCCTTGGCACTGAAGTTGTGCATTGTAGTTTAATTTCAGAAATACGTGCAGCAGCTCAATTTTTACTGAACGAACTAATCAGTAATTTAACACAGTTCATTTTATTCGTTTTTTTGTTCAGTTTATTCGTTCTAATTCTTTCGTTTGTTTCCTGAGTTCATTCATTCGTTCATTTGTTTATTCGTGTACATTTTCTGTTCATTCGATTAGTTTGTTCGTTTAGTTAATTCGATTCTTTAAAGCGTTTGTTTATTTTGAAATTTTATTTGTTTCTAAGTTCACATTTTTGGTTTGTTTAGTTCGATGGTTCGCTGAGTATTTCGATCGTTTTTTCTATTTGGGTTTTTTCTAGTTCGATTTATATAAATGAAACTAAAGTTTCTTCAGTATTTCTTCAGAATCTTCAGTATTAAATTGAAAGCATACCATAATTTACTTAATTTTTATTTATTTACTTAAATAAAACAAATCAATCGTAATCAAAGGTTCAACATGATAAATAGCAATCAGAAATATAGTTTGTTTGTTCAGTTAAATGAATAAGCGTATATTTTTGCTCTGCTGAAAAAGTGTTGCGTTACTTTTAGGGCGCACTGTCTGTCTGTAGACCAACACAAAGCTGTCATGTTATTTATTAATGGGTCGCGGTGTAAAACAATTAATATAGAGCGCTTAGTAAGTCGGAGGCTGTGTCGCTCAAAGCATTTGGCGTGTGTTTTCTTTTTGGGGCATGCCACAGTTGATGATGTTGCTGTTGCTGTGGCAACCATTTATAAAAGGCGCTTTGCTGCTAGGTGTGTATTTGAGACTGGGTATAGGGTTGGCTCCTCTTGCATTGGTGGGTGGCTCGTGGGTGAATGTTAACCATAAACTGCGCATTAGTGTGATTGCATAACTTTCGCGTACACACACACACACACACACATAAAAGGCACACTAATACACACACACACACACACACAGCCATAGATACATAGATGAAGAGGGAAAGAGCGCAGTGGGCAACCAAAAACCCAAGCAAACCAGAAGCGCACCAAAAACCGAAATCCTTATGTATGTGCAGCTGCGGCGACTACGTGCTGTATCCTGTATCCTGTGTACTACTGTATACTGCATCCTGCATCCTGCGAATTTATTCGTTCTATCCCTAAAACTTTTGCACCAGCATCAGCAGCAACAGCATCCACAAATTTTCAGCTACCGGCTCAAAGTCGTTGATAATTTAAGTCGGAAATTTCAAGGAAGCAGCTCGCACACGTAATGCTTAAAACAAGAGATATTTGCAAACACATTTGTACAAATGCACACACACCAACACACCCACGCACACACACGTAAATTACAATTACAACGAGTGCAACAGAAACATGCAGCATGCAACATGCAACGGGAACTGTAATCAAAGCCAAGAACCCTACGCAAAATGGTTGAGCCAGAATTGTGAGAATGCAATTATGGCAAATGGAAACTTGGCTGCCCCATAAAGCAAATAAAAATGCACAATTCCATGGCACAGTCTGTCGTTGAAGTTTACAGACTGCCACAAAAATAAGCAAACTTTGCTTGGCTGTCAAACAAAACGAAAATGAAATCATTGTCAATTCATAAAACTGTGCGAAAATTGTACAAATTGCATTTACATATGCTGGGGCAACAGCACACACACACACACACACACAACACAGCACAACCAGGACATGCACATACATACATACATACATACATACATACATAGATACATGCATAAACTTGGTAATAGCTGCAGCTGGCCATTATGTTGGCCATTATGCTTCATTTGTAGCGACGTCGCTTGACATACATACATAGGAGGGCGGAGCGGGGGGCGTGGCAGCTGTAGGTGCCACAGGGTGGCAGAATTTGGGGCCGGCTAAGCCCCAGCAGCCATGTCGTTTATTTAAGATGACAGCGGCAGGCAACTGACGCCCCAATGGCCAGGACAATACTGTTGCGGTCAAGTGTGCAAACATATTGCACTTACTGTTCAATTGCAAATGTGTGTGTGTGTGTGTGTTTGTGTGTGCTGCGTGTATTTGTCGCCATTTGACCTTGTTTTTACGCTCGAACGTAATTGACATTTATTAATTGGAAAACAATAATTTTAGCCTCTTCCTGGGCTGCCAAAGAGCCAAACTGGCAGCTGCCAGCCAGACCAGAAACCAAAATGCTGTAGCAATTCCACTTTTGGATGCATGCCAAGTGGCATTCCTTGTTGCCAGATGATTTATGAGCCAACTCGGTTTTGTGTGGCGATCAACTTGCTGCAAGTGCTGTTTACTTATGTAGGCAGCGATTAAAAGCCGTCATCACAGCCATACAGAGCGTTGAAAAGTTTATGCTCCCGCTCTCTCTCTCTCTCTCTCTCTCTTTCTCTGCCCATTAAAAGCTGTCAAATTTTAATGTTTTACATGGCAGGCTCAAAGTGCCAGCCGAGGCAACAAACAGTGGCAACAACATAATCAGCAGCAGCTGTCTGTACGTGGCACCTGTCAGGAGTGGGGCAAGGTAAAGCTGCAGCACTCTATCTCTAGACGCGAGCCCATAAACTTCAGAAGCACATAGTTTGCATGAAGCCTGGTGACGGCGCTTTAAAATAGTGGCCGCATGTCCTTGCCATCCCTGCCATACGGCTACGTACGGATACGGGGCGTATGTGTTACGGAATCCCAACACGCGATAAATTCATTAAAGAGCTCGCATAGCAACTGGAAATCTGGCTGACGCGTCTCGCGGGCAATGTAAAATACCAGAGTGCTTACACACACATACAGGCACGCATCACACACATACACGCAAGCAACACACACACATACACATGCATACTTTCGGGCACGTTTATAGATTAACACATTTTTACTGCTGAATGTACTAATAAGGCAAGCATTTCCACTTTGAGTTGCCCCCAGGAGATATGCCCACAGCAGCACACAATGTCAGCAACAGCAGCAGCAGGCAGAAAAATGCTATCTCACAAAAATATATATATATACATACTATATACAGATATTCGCGCTTGTATGTGTACTTTCAAAATTTATAACTCCAGCCAGAGAAGGTAGCTGAGTATGTCAGGTGTAGGAAAAATGTTAACAAGAGCAAACAATGCGAAAATATTTCATACACTGCACAGGCAAACAGAGCCCCTACACCTTGTCCCTCTCTCTCTCTTTCGGCACCATCCCTATGCTGCCCAGGCAGCCAGTTAAATGGCAATCCTTGAGGGAATTCTGCCTGCTGTTTGGCTGGTTTCAGCTACTCTATTTCGCTGCTTCAGGTCTGGCAATCGAGCGATGGTTGTGCACACAGGTATGTGTGTATAGATACGTGCCTGGAACACGCTGTGAGATTGCCACAGCTGCTGTTCCCGCTCCTGCTGCAGCTGTTGGCCTTCAACGCCGCGTCCAGGACTTGGTATCTGATTCGACAGGCAGCACAAATAGGAAATGATTCCAGCCGAGTCGACTTGTAATTACCACTGCATTGTGGACTTTTGTTTTGTATGCTTCCATTGGCTTCCTCACTTGATTAAATTACTGTTTAAATATTATCTGTGCTTGTTGCATGCCCCTGGGCTGCCCCCTCGAGTATCAAGGTAATAAAAACTTTTTCGCACACGTGTACGCGGCAAATACTTTGAGTGCAGTCTGACTGCTGAATTTAACTTTAAATAAACTTCAGTCATTTATACCGAAAAAAAAGCTATCTGAGGCTTAACTTGGCTGGCTAACTTTCATATCTATCATAATTTTATTATGTCTGCATTAAACAAAAAATATTTTAATAAGTTGATAATGCAATTTAAATAAATTTAAATTTAAAATTAATTGTTTATTAATGCATCTTTCACAGCTGACTTATTGCAGCTCTTATGCGCTTCTATAATAATTATAAATGAATAACTTTGAAAATGGCTAATAAATTATTTGCATTCATTCAATTTCTGCGAAATGTACGAAATATTTGTGCCTAAAAGCATGTCATAAAATGTTTATAACCGCCATTCTACTGCTATATATATATATATAGTATATATATACAATAAAACGAAACAGAAGCTGTGAAAAAATGCAAACTATAAATTGAAATTTAAAGCAATAAAACATCACGCTTGAGTTTTTTTCGAGCGGTAAAGTGTTTATTAATGCATTCATGCACGCATAAAAATCTCAATTTAATTCAATCGATTTGTATTCGTAGCTCTCAGCTCACAGCTCTCAGCTCTCTGGGTTTTGGATTTTTGGTCGATGTTGGAATACAAATGGCAAAATTGCAAATTGCAAGTGCCTGGTGTGTTAAGTTAACGGCAACAAATGAGTGTAAGGAGCGAATCCTGTCAGGGTCTTTCACTTCTCTTTGGCGAAATTGTCTGATGAATTTCTTCAATTCAGAACGTGACTGTAGCAATGATTGTACACGATTCGGCTTCAACTTCAAGCAGTTATAACTAAGTGCCACTATGTATGTGAAAAACAGGAGCACAGAGGACATTTCTACTGCTGCTGTTGCTGCTGTCTGTGTGAGTTGATGGAGAGATACAGGACTCTGTGCACAGTTACACAAGCACATGAGCTAAGCACCCAAGTAGTTGGCACTTTTAAGTCATTTGCCGTATTCGAACTCAATTTCAAATGCGGCCATCAAGTCGAATGGGCACTCAATCAAACCAGAAAGCAGCTGAAGCAGCAATCAGATCTCTGTGTGGGGATAGAGACACACAATTTGACAGGCAGCAAGCGTACAGCAAACATTTTTGTCTGTGTAGACAGCGACAGTCTTTAAAACAAGCCACCGCGACAACATGCATATGACATAGGACACAGGACATAGGGTACAGGTCACAGGACACATGGGCAACAGGACTACGGCTGGGAAGTGCTTAAAGTGCAAGCCAGCCACATCAGAGCTGCATGCACGTTTCGCGGATCTGCTGTCGAATTCGTGACGGCCAAAGTGAGGCTTTTGCTAAGCCATTACACGCCTCGTGTCGCCTCAAAAAAAATTAAAAAAAATGGGAGAAAATATAAGTAAAAGGGCTCCCGATTGTGGTATACTCTGTTGCTAGACTACTTGTATGCTTTAGCCTATTTAACAGGCTTCACCGGAATTAATAGAATTTAAATTAGAATTTTCAAATGAGACTGCACTTAGTTGGTACCTCTCGGGTTCGATTCCCACCTGCCATCTGTCATATATAGACAATTTGAGCAAGAGTCCAAATAATTTCTTTTAACTTTTTATTTTTTTTTTAATCTATATATATAAAACTGTTCAACCTGATTGACTGACAGACTGAATGACTGATTGGCGACTCAAGAGCCAACCAATTGGTAGAAGGTAGAAACCTACAATTTTTACTGTAGCTTCCTCTTATATCGTAGTTTGGCACTCTGAAAAAATGTTGTCAATAACACTAGTCAACAAATTTTTTTTTAATCGAGGGAGCTGGGCTCTCATATATTTTTTATAGATTTTTGGGCGCCGATTTCAAAAATGCAAACCATTTTTTTTTTCAAAGAATTGTATTCGAAAAAATCGCAAATAGCTTGTTTTTTGGCAATCTTTTGACTAATTTTTTCATATCTACATCAGATCTTATTTGATCTTAAATATTTTTACATAATCCAATAAATAATTGGACGATGTATCGTTTATGCAGATCGGATATGAATTAAAGTCGTTAGAAATCCTCAAAGTTAAAAAATGTGAACTTTTTTTGTATTTTTTAAAAATTGCTGAAATTCATTTGCTCTTTTAAAAATTTAAAAAATTGGTTTAAATACTTTTTAGAAATTAATGTGTTAGATAATTCTTTTACGAATATTTTAAGTATACATTTGTCCAAATCGGACAATAAATGAATTTGTTATTCAGCAGTTTGTAAAAACATTCAAAAAAAAAATGCACCTTCTTCATCACTTTCCCAGCTCCTTAATAGATATAGATTTTGGTCAGAATCAAAAGTATGGCAATTTAATTGGCCCTAAAAATGTGGAAGATATAAGCCTTTGGCGCTTATCTGCCAATTTGTTTTTTTTTTGCGCCAGCTTTGGGAAAGTCTAGCTTTTATTTCGTTTATGCAGACAGTCAAAAGGACTTTACAAAAACCTAATCTACGCTTTATTCCTTTGACCACACAGTATAAGAACATTTTTTTTTTTCTATATATCAAACTGTTTGGCGCACCATTTGGAGCCAGCCGTCAAATCGTTGACGCGAAAAGCGCGACATGTGCGCAATTTTTGGTGTGTGTGAGCAATTCAACGTTGGCATTGGTTGCACATCGATTTTATATGCTATATTTTTTTATTTATTTAGGAGATGGTTTTGTGGGGAAGCCTGTCTGGCTTAGCTTTGAATCAGCAGCCCCCAGCAGCCATTTGCCATATTGTAAATTATTTAAAAATGATTTATTGTAAGTTTGTTTACACTTTGCCATGCGGTTGCATTTGCCAGCAGCTGTGTGTGCCGTTGTAAATATTTCATGGCACGCTCCACTCACAAGCTGCAAGAGGGCAAAAAAGCAGAGCACAAATCTATTGTGTTTTCATTTGAATTTAATATTTTATATTGCTGAGCCGACCACAGCAGCTGCAGCAGCATCAAAGCGATACAATTCAATAATGAACAGTTATGAGATATCCTGTATTTCATTTAAGAATATAATAGAAGAAAATAATGAATCACAAAATTGACAGGCTATTAAAATTCCCACTCAGAAGCTTGTCAATACAGGGTATAGACAGAATAACTGAAAAAGCTATAGCCAGATATTGCAATCGCCATCGCAATTGAGTTGCCTTTGCGGTTTTGTAGCAAGTGTCACAACATACATATGTGGCTGTGTGTGTTTGTGTGTGTTTATATCTGTGTGTGTGTATGTGTGTGTCTGATTGTTTTTGAGTGTTGTGACATGTCACTTACATGGGCTGCAATTAAAAGTTTAACTATAAATGCCTACATTGCGGTTGCCTGCTGTTTGCCAATAAGCAAAATGCACAGCAATCAAGATGTTGTTGTCCTTGTCCTGTTGTTGCAGTGATTGATTAAGTTTAATGAATATTACAACACCACATGACACCTGGCAATCAAATCAGGCAACAAGAAACGAACACGCATGCAACTTCAAAATCTATTGCCTACTTTTAAGGGCGGCCCCTTCAGCCAAAAAATGCGATAAACATCAATTGTCGCCCCCAAATGGGGCGACCCAACTAGAATTTATGGCCAAAAGCGTAGCAAATTGTATTGCCAAAGCAGTGCCACAACTATAAATTCAAGTCGTACGACAGGCAGCCGGAAGAGAAGTCAAATATTAACGCACGCAATTAAAATTCGACAACATTTTGTGCTCTATCGACAAAAATCCATTGCCAAGTGACACAGAGTTGACCCTTTTCCAAGCCATTGAATAGATTTCTGGTTGTCTGACACATTAATAGAACCAAAAAAGGGAAACAGCAAAGAAAAATTGTCTTTTGGTTGCCGAAGATTTAATACACTTGCAGAGATGTAAATAAAACTAAGGTCTGGACAGATTCTTTTTATGGCAGCTATATGATATTGTTATAGTAAAATCAGGTGAATACCAAATTGGCTTTTATAGTAATCAAGAATATACATATTTTATTTAGAGATTCCTTAGAATTATACCAACCAACTTATACCCTTTAAAAGGATTTAAAATAAAGCAAATGGCAGCCGGCTGTTTCTCCAGCTAGATTACATTTTGTGATTGGAAAATCTATGAAAATCATTAAAAGGACGACATTGTCCTAAATGCCAAACAATAAGCAACGTTAGGTTTAATCAGGCACTTGACAATATCCAAAGCGTTTGCTAAATTTAAATAAAGATGCTTATTATTGTCCTGTGCAGAAAACTGTCTGCCAAATCCTGTTCGAGTTTGGCTTGCCTTACTGCCCGTGTTTCTCTTGTGCATTATACTATACCACTTTAGTTCTTGTAAATATTATTTTAATATCTTGTCGAGAAGCAGAGGCTGCTCCTGCTCCTGCTCCGCTGCCCGCACCCCAAAAGGTGACATACACACATTCCAGGGATTTTCTTCGACTTGAAGCCATGACTGTTGTTGGCTCTTGGCTGTTTTCTTGCTGTTTTCATTCCGGGCCAAAACTTTGTGCAACAAACAATGCTTCATTATAAGCTTCAACGCAGAGGCCAGAGGTGATAAGCCTTGCCAGAGTCAGGCAGCCAACCAAGCAGCTAACCAGTCTGAATCAGACAGCCAACTTCTTGTATAAACTTCACTTTATGCTTTTGGCTCACACACAACACACAGCACACAGCACACACACACTTGGCATTTGCTTATACTTTGTATGAAATTTTACGAATATTTCATAATAAGAGTTATGTACTATATTTCTGTGTGTGTGTTTGTGTGTTTCGTGTCGCATCGTATCGCATGTTTTGTCAGTCGAAGTGGCTATGCAAAGACAAACAAACCAAAACAACAAAAACAAAAACGAAAACAACAATATCATCATGTATAACGACACTAACAAAAGCATTGCACAAAAATGTTGTCAATCAACATTGAAGATAACAAGTTACACAAAGTCTTAAAACAAAGAACTTCTACATGCCATTCAGTTTTAAGCCCAAATTGTTTCAAATGCCGTTAACACAAATTAAAAGGCTTTTGGTTTCTATTTAATATCTTCAACTATACTATATATTAAATATTTCATATGCATTTATAAAATAAAATTAAGTTTTTTAAGCAAGTTGACATCCTTTTAGTTCTATAAAGATTTTCTTTTTTTTTTTTTAAATTTATAGAAATATTTGTTTAGCAATTTGTAACTTTTCACTTTAAGGCTTCTTGTTTTTATAAGATTCTCTGCCAAATTTCATTTAGTTATTTGCATAAAATATTACTTTCAAGTATTAAACAAAATTCCACTTGCAATGTCAGAAAATGTTGAAGGACAAACATTTTATGTTGAACCTCAAGTTGGGTTACTTTACAACATTTTTGGCTGCTGTGCAAGAAAGAAAACTTTTAAATTGCCTACACATTTTTTTTGGAATGATAAATTTAAATTACGTTAGCTTTTAATATATTTAATATTATGTGTTGACAAAATTTGAACTAAATTTTTTTCGAAATAGAAACCTTTCTTAAGTTTAATTTAAACTTATATTCACGCAATGAATTAATAGTTAGCTGCAAACTAGATATAGAACAGCAGTCTCAAGGCTCTTGCTACACATTTAAAGTGGTTTTAAATATTCTTTAAATATAAATTGTATATATTGCTATAACTTTACCCTTTTGAATTATTTCGTGGGTTAATCATGTGAACAATTAAAGCACTTTCCAATTGAAGCAAATTAATGAACGGCATTAAAATTAATCATTGCTCTGAAGAAGAGATGAAAACAGATATGACAGGATACAAATACACATTTCAATTTTCGTCCTGTGCCATGTAATTTGCCTGGATAATTTATATGCATGCCGTGTGTATAGAATATGCTCCCACTGTAGCTTTAGCCTCCATTTCAGCATCAGCTTCAATTGCGTTGAGCGTTGAGTGCGAAATGAAATAAATTTTGCAGCATCATTTAAGCTTAATTAAGACGCCAGCCGCAAGCGGCGACGCGCAGGACCTCAGCCAAAATAAGGACGCTCACGTTGGCAACAAAAGCCGCGCAATGCACGCACATAAATAAATGAGTAACTGAGTGGTTCAGTGGTTGAGAGTGGTTAAGTGGTTTCGCCTGCAAGGTGCCGAGTACCACATGCATATTCGAGTGCCTGTCAGCGTGTCGTCCAGCTTAGGAGTGAGTTCTGCTCCAGCTCCAGCTTCAGCTCGAACTGAATCCAATGCCTTGACAGCTCATCGAGCAGCTCAGTTGCGTCTATTTTAGCTGCTCATTTGATTTTGAGCAAAGTCATGATGCCACGCATAAAACTGCTTAGACAATGTCAAAAGGCATCATTATTCATGCTGGCATGCACAGAGGAGCACACAGCACATGTCCAAGTCCTGCTCCGGCTGCCAATCTACGCACAATCACAATTGTGCTCGTCATGTTGCATTAGTGGCAAATTAATGGCAAAAAGGGGGCACAGGGCAATGAATCCAGCAGCTATATATATGTATATATTGCCGAAGGCAGCTCAATTTCTGGCGCCGCATGTTGATTTTTAATTACTCACGCACACACTCCCAGCCCCCAGCCCAGACACAAAACATCAAAAGCCAATGAAGTGCGCCGCAATTTACTACAAATTCAATGCCATAAAACACAATTAAATGTGTCTCGAAGTTGAGCCTCCCATAAGCACGCAATTAGCAGGCACAAAATTCATTGAGTTGGAGGTTCAAAGTGTTGTACATTATACATTATTTAAGATGCAGTATCAAATTTCAGTACCCAAAAGGATATTTCAAGGAGTAGTGCTCTTGAAACAAGCTTAAGTTGTATACGAAGTTATAGATTTTGCTCTTTGCCCTCGGAATAGTTCGTAAACACAAATTAAGTGAATATAGTTGCGATATATATAAGGACATCTGTATGAAATTAATTTGTCTTAGCTTCAATAGATTGACAGTCGACAATTTACTATATTTACTTTTATTTTATTATTTTGATAATTGATTAAAACTATAGAGAAATAGAAGCTTTTCTTCCTGTTTAAATTAATTTTTATTTGTTAATTTATGTGCCACAGGGTATACAAAAATAAACCAAAATTAAAGCGCGAAAATTATAAAAGTTTTCTTAATTGCTTCACGCTTCTGTTGCTCCTTTCAACGCCGAGTCCTCGCAAATTAAAAGCAAGTATGCAAAGTCATTGTATGAAATAACTGTTGCCAGCCTACCAATCTGCTATCCTGGCAGAGTGTCAGTCTGTCTGTTGGCCAGTCAGTCGGTGGGCGTGCCCGGACTGCGTAATCATTAAGCAAACACTCGAATCAGCCATCCTATATCCTCCAGATACACACCCACTTCCACATATACTTATATGCACATATGTTGCTTCACATGGGCCTGAAATGAAGCACATTCAGTTGTGGCAATTAAATTTGCTGGCTGTGCTTAAAGCAGCCATCATATTTAAAGCGATTGCATCCTTGGAGAGGACTATTTATACAATTTTGGGGGCAGCGAGAGCTGAAACTGCAGAGCGGCATTAAGAAAAGTGAATGCAATATTTACATGAAATGCATGCTATTTTCTGTGGCAAAGACATTAAACATATTAAGCTTAAGCGTCTATCATCTGTATGCAACACCACACCACACCACACACCGCCCCGGCCCTTAGTCCATGCCACAGTTCATGCATGCAAATGCGCGTCATATGCCGGCAACCTTTTGTTTAATGAAGCCGAAGTTGTAGGGCAGCTATGTTCTTGTCTCTATTTATGTGATTGTGGCTGGGTGTGCGTGTGTGTGTGTGTGTGTATGACTAAAGGCGTGCATGTGGAAAAACAGTTTTCGAATGAATGCAAGTTTTAATCCTTGAAATATGATTTGAGTGCAAATATTTTGCATAACCATGAGCTCGACTCTTTCACTTACACACAGACCAAAGTCGCTTGCGGTTTACTTACGTGGGTGTGGCATTATAAATGCATATATATATTCATATGTGTGTGTGTGTGTGTGTGTGTGTGTGTGCCACGTGATGTAAGCAGTGACACAATTTCGTTTTTCTTGTGCGTGTGTGTCCGTGTGTGTGCACTTGTACTTGCCAACCGCAAACACTTCACAAGCTTGAAGGCTGCCCGGCCAACAGGCCAAGAGTTGCCGCTTCTCAACAGTTTCCCAGTCCCAGAATGTGATCATTTTTGCAGCTGTCTGCGGTTTTGGTATACCTTCCCTTTGCTGTTGCCCCTCCATACCTTCTAAATTGTAGCATTGTGGCACTGTGGCCACTTGCTCACCTTGCCACCACTGAAGGCAAGTTATGGGCTTAATGAACAAAGTTTTTTCCGATGACAAAAGTCAAGCGACAGCCTCGACATTGACGAGTGCATTTAAAAGGGTTTTCAGTACTCAAATGATGAGCTAGTGCTGAATTCGTGTGATGTTTTAAATTCACACACTTTTTGCACTTTCAGTTTTATATTTCTTGTTTCATTTTTGTCCCTTTCAATCAAACACATTTTGCATACTGAAATGTTTGCTACACACGCGTTTTTTTTTATACACCACTTTTGGCAACGAGTTTTTAATATTTTTTGTGGTGCGTTTCATAAAGATAAATTCAGGCACAAAAACTCTGACTGACATATGCCGAATTGTGTCTATTTGCAGCACTTAAATTCGTTTCGCTGTTTGAAAATAGTATTTTTACTTCTCAGTAACTTTTCGTAGGGAGCAAAAAATTACTTTTACAAATATATTCTTTCACAAGGAATTGCCCTTTATAAAGCAAAATTAATCTAGCATTTACACTGTAAAAAAGAAGGTAATCAAAATTAATATTGCTTCAGTTTTGATTAAGTTATGAAAGTTAAAAGTTTAAAGTTTAAAAGAAAAGATTATATATAAAAAGTTCGCAAAGTAAATGATCCTCGTTAACTTCCAAATATTAAACCTTATTTGTATCAGAACAGAACCGATATTCGTGATGATTATCTTTTTGTTGTTATTTTGGCGTCCAAATTGATTTGAAATAATTTTTAATTTTTGTAAAAACATTTTTTAATGTCTTAACAGTCTCATCCATAAACTTAGAGTCGGGCATAATATTGAGCTAGCCCTTCTTGTTTACCAATTGACATAGCTTTGTTATAACTATCTTCATAATATTTTTATTGCCTTTGATTTGACACAAACATTTTATTAAATTTTGACAAAAAAACACTTTTTTTTTGTCCTAACATTGATATTTAAAATTGTGCCATTTCTAAAAATTTAAATTACATTATCAAAACTTTATATTGTCCAAATTATACTTTTAATCAATTGCTGTTGCAAATATTAGATTTCGATTAAAATAATTTTTTTAACTTTATTATTAAATGTAATTCACTTTTCATGATCAAAATTCAAATAAATTTGGGTTTTAAAGTAATCAAATTTACATGAAATGACTCTGAACATATCAGCTATTTCTCTGAATTTGTAATTGTTTTCTTGTCTTTTCGGTTTGACCGCAAGCTTATTGAGATATCAATTTAAAATGTTACTTTTTTAAATAAATAAAATAAATAAATGCAATTCAGAGGTAATAGAATTTATTCGCAATGAATAGATTCAGTTTTTACGATAGTTTTTATAGTTGAAGCCAGGGAAGAGCATTTTTGAATGTGAATACTCCTGCTTAAGTCTACTTAAATACCGTTTAAAAAAGTATAAATTTATGTTACTCTATAACAAAAAAAAATAATTAACCTTTCGAGACTTAAAGTAGATGCAATTGAAAATACATTTTTATTATAAAATTTCTTGATTTTTAACTTGGCTTTTGGCATCTCATTTCAGATATGACAAATGGTGGGATGCATGGACCTGTCGAGGGCTACAACTCGTTGGATGAGATGACAACAACAACAGCAGCAGCACCACCGACCATGCCCACCGCCGCCTACACGCATCCCAAATGGATGGAGCCATATTTTGATCCCTCAACGCCCCGCAATGTCACCGCCCTCATGGGCAAATCCGCGTATCTCAGTTGCCGTGTGCGCAATTTGGCCAACAAAACGGTGAGTGGATACGGCCATGTAGGCCAGGTTGGCTGGCTAAAACTTTGCTGCCATTCGTGACGATCCGCTTAGCCTTTAAAGTTTTTGACATTACCCCAGCCAAGCCACAACCAGGCTCTACCATTTTATCTGGGGGCCTAACTGTTAGCTTATTCTCCATGCGCTCAGTTTACTGTTGTTATGCTGTTGATTTGCCAACCTGGTCGAGAGTCGAGCGTTGTCAAAAATACAAAAAAAAAGTAATTCCCCTAGCATGACTGCAAAATTTTTAATTAGTTACACGCCCAAGCAACAAACAGGCGTATTTTTTTCTTTGTTTTCCTTTATTTTTTTTTTTTTCATCTTATTGTCTGACAGGAGGCAAGTCCTTTGGCAACTTTGGCGCGACCTGCGTCCTAAGTCGGCATTAAGTTGTTTTGTTTTCTGAAATTTAGCAATTTTTGTATTCTGTTCTGTAAACGCGACTGTTATTGCTATTGTTTCCTTTGTTTATCTGCTTTAATTGCGCCCTGCCGCGTCGACCCATCTATTTAGGAAACAGGTTGCCAGGACGCGGCTCCTGTGAGAGCAAAACTCAGAACAGACTGTCCGATACTCTGCATAAGCGTAGCATATAAGTATGAAAAGCATTTGGGAATTTTAAATGTTTTAATAGCATTCAGTTGTTATTTAATTAGAGAGCATTAGCAACTCAGCTTATAACTTTGTCATACGAGTGGGAGAGTGCAAGATATAAGTACTTGGCAACATTCTTAATTTAACATATTTTGAAAACATTTAATTAACACTGTCGGTCCTTTTTACTTGTTGGCGAATTTGTTAAATTAAATGTACAACTGTCAGAAATGCCGTCTGGGCGTGACAATTTTTATCGGCGGGTCTCAGCATTTTTAATATGCGTGACAGACAAGTTTATGAATAATTAGGCAGCGAAAGTGTTGCGCACCACGATTAATCACAGGACCTCCCAAAGAGCAACAACAGCAGCACGTGCCGCTGCCTGGGGTGTAAAGAGAGCTTGAAGCAGCAGGAGCAGGAGCAGAAGCAGCCATTGCTCTAAAAGATTCGAATGCTCATTAACAAACAATGTGGCGCACGCGGAGCGAAGGCAAACAAACAGCGCTCCAAATGCCAAAAACCAACAAACTTTCAACACGCGCCGAGCCACCGAGCACTTGACACAAATGCGCCAACAAACAGCAGCAGAAATAGGAGCAGTTGCAGGAGCTGTGTGGCATCAACAGGATATTCAGGCTGCAGTTGCAGCAACTTTTAATTTCTTGCCAACAAAAGCGACGAGTAGCAACCGGCGCTTTGCCACACGTCACTGACGAGCTCAAGTTGGCGGGCCCTTTTACAGCCTGTCCCCCTAACCATGCCCATGTCCTAGGGCTATTATTACACTAAAGAAAAAAAGTGGAGAAAAAAAAGAAGTGAGAAAATTTCAAGAATTAAGAAGAATTACAACTAGTTTGAATTATTTTTAAACTTCGACCGTATGACAATTACCAATGCGCCTAACATATAAAATAATATTCCCATTTTGCTTTTTGATGAACAGACATCCACTGCTGCTGCTTTTCGCTCAGTGTACACTTTCAATTGCATTCAAGCGCGAAATTATTTAAACAATTTCGTGAAAATTGCACTTGCCGCACGCGTCAACAGCACTTGGCGCGGTCCAAGCCGAGAAAACCAAACACCAAACCGAAACCAACTCAGCAGGACATGTTGTGTGTGTGTATGTGTGTAATTGTAATAGGAGAGGCGGTAAGAAGGATTTAGAACAGGAACTCAGCAGCACATGTTGTGTGTGTGTATGTGTGTAATTGTAATAGGAGAGGCGGTAAGAAGGATTTAGAACAGGAATAGGGCGTTGGGAACGATTGGTTGCCGTTGTTGTTGTTGTTGTTGTTGTTGTTGCAGTTGTAGTTGCTGCTGTAGTTGTAGTTGTTATTGTTGTTAAGAGCACAGCATGCACTTGTTAATTACACTTTAATTTGTTGCGTAAAATGTTTGTTTAATGGCAGCCCGTGTCGACATGTTTTTCACACTTTTATACACTCATTGCGGTCCACATGCGGCACACAAAACTGCCAACTGGCAAACTGGTTCTGGCTGTGAGATGTGCGTTCTGTGATACTCAATGTGGAGGCCATTGTTTAGTATGCAACAACATTTCGTATAATTAAACGCACGCACCAACAGAAGGGTGGCATGCCCCATTTTTTTGGGGTACTGATGAAGAGAGAGCGTTACATTTTGCAAGTTTTGCGCAGGGCGACTGCCAAGTGCGATAATTTTGCATTTACATTTGACTTAATAAGTTGTGCATATCAAGTGCCAGACAGAGATAGACGAATAGAGACACAGACAGAAAGAGAGAGAGAGAGCGACAAATAGAAAATCCTGCTTAGCGTGAAGCTTACAAAGTTGAGTCTCAGCGTTGCAACTACTTAAAAAGTTGGTTATAATTAAGCAAAAGCTAAAACAACTTAAAACTCCCCGGTAGCAAACCAAAGAGGCATCCACAGATCCACTGGGCCACACATTACTACACACACACACACACACCACAGATTTCTCAAGGATTACAAGCCTTTCCCGTAAACATGTCAAACCCAAAGCAGCTCATGCGTGCCACATCACGTTGCTCATACGTCATGGGCGCCGGCATCTATATATGTAGTAACTTGGCTGAGATACACGGCCATTAACAATACGAGAATACGCGTTGGATGCTGATTAATCGCCGTAAGCCAAAAAGGACCTGACCAAGCAATCCTTGCGCATTTCATTCGATTTTGATGGGCACTGCGTCGGCAATTCGTTTTTCAATTGCTGCATTTTTAATGCCTGGGTCTTTGCCTTTGGCCATAAACAGAGCGATTTGGGTTTGATATACTCTGTTTTTAAAATAGCAAGGGTGTGTTGAGTTTATAACAAATGAAAGAAAAATCACAATATTTAGAAAGGTACTGAAACATATATAGAAACATATTAATATATTTATGTAGCTCATTCGAAAAAAATTGCAAAATTAGATGAATTAAATTAATTATTGGAAAAGTGTAAATGTTAATTGTAAATATATTTTTCCCTAAACTAAAAGTTTATTATATAGCGTATTTAGTAATAGCTTAATATCGAAACTATATTTTTAAGCAAATTCATATTAATTGATTGTAATTTGTTAATTTGTCCTGAATGATATACTCTTTGGGCTCACCTTATAGGGTATTTCGTTGTCAAACAGTCTTCACAGTTTTGTAATTTTTTTAGCAGCATTTGATTGACATTTTGTGCAATTTCTTTGTTTGTTTGCTGCAGGTATCCTGGATAAGGCATCGGGACATACACATACTGACAGTCGGATCCTATACGTACACATCCGATCAGAGGTTTCAGGCCACACATCATCAGGACACCGATGACTGGACACTGCAGATAAAATGGGCCCAAAAGCGAGATGCTGGCATGTATGAGTGCCAGATATCGACGCAGCCGGTGCGCAGTTATTTTGTTCGACTGAATGTTGTCGGTGAGTATGAGTATGAGTCTGAATGTGAGTGTGAGTGTGAGTATGAGTATAAGTCTGAGTATGTGGGAGTGCCTCCAGCTCTGTTTGAGATTGTGTTTGAGTTTGAGTTGAGCTGAGCAATGGAAACGGCAACTACAACGGCATCGCCACCGCCATCGCCATCGACTTTGGCTTCATAAAAAATCAGCCATTTGTCGCAAATAACAAAGGCAAAGGACATTCGCCACGAAAGCAAGCAAAAAAGTTGTTGAGCAAATAAATTACATACAGCAAACGAGTGAGCAGCACGCACAGCGACAACAACGACAACAACGACGACAAGAGGGCAATGGAAAGTCGAGGACTTGCTTTTTATACGACAATAATTTCATTTTATCTCGTAGTTTATTATTCTACAGTGTCAGCCAGGCCTTTAGCCTACCTACCTACCTACGCCTGCCGGACTCAGCCTGCCTCGTTTTAACAACGTTTTTCAAGTATTTCTTTTTCTTACCCGGCTCTATCTATTCTTTTTTTTCTCTCTTTTCGGTGACTCGTCTGGTTTTTTATACGATGGCGTTCCTTGTTGACAGTGCCAACGGCGACCATACTTGGCGGACCTGACCTTCACGTTGATAAAGGCAGCACCATAAATCTCACTTGCACTGTAAAGTTCAGCCCCGAACCGCCGGCCTACATCTTCTGGTATCATCACGAGGAGGTAATTAAACTTTATTGTTACATTTGTGCCACAATTCTGTGCTCTGTGGTAACTATTTTGGCAGTTAGCTTGGCTACAAAAGTTCACATCCTTAAATAGACCAAGCTTGTTTTATTATTATTTTAACTTTAATTTTTACACAATTGCGTCATGAACAGTGCACAATTTGGCAAGAAGCGGCTATTTAAGGCGTGTTAACAATAAATCTAACAAATCTCCAATTTTCGAATTGGTATTTACATTAATTAATAAAAGACTTGGCAGCTAGCAGCAATTTAAGACGTTGTTAACACGTAAATCTCTATAACAAATCGCCAATTGATTTTTACATTAATATAATTTTATATTAATTTTCCATAAATGTTAATCGTGTGTTTTTTAACTTTTGATACATTTTACTCCGACACAACATTTTATTTCGATAAGTTTTAATTTTCTGCTCTGTTAGAAGAAAACACACTAAATTTAAATGATGTCTGTATTCAGTTTAAGTAACTGCTAGAGTTTTTTATCATCAACTTCAGAGACTGTTTAATCTGCTGCTTATTTCCAACTGGCGCCTTAACGTAGAGTCCTTGCTAAAATAAAGAGTCCTGCCGTGGGGGAGCAGGGACAATCCAAGCAGCACTCAGCTCTTTTGGCGCTCTGGGGCTTACTGCAAGCTGTTGACGTTATTTAAAATGTCAGCTGTTGGTATTTTAATGAGTAAATCAACGAAGTCGCATGTCCATGTCCTGTCGACCCCTGCACCGCTGCCAACTCGGCACATGAAGTGGGTCAATGGCGTTTCAGTGGCACGCAATGTTAACACTTATTACAACAGCTGACAAACAACAGGAGAACACGAGTATAACGAAAATGAAACTGAAACTGAAACTGTACAACAGGAGACAACAGGTCGGCCATTGAGCTGGTCTCATTATCCTTTTTTGTCCGTTTTGTCCAGGATTGTTGTTTTTTGTTATTGCCTCGTTTGCTGGCCATCAATTAGCTATGTAGTTTCTAGCGATTTAAGTAGCATAAACATTCTAGCTAATTGCGCAGCATTAAATGCGTTTAAATCGCGCAGAGAGTCCTAGATGTGGCTGTAACAGTTGCCAGCTAATTGCAATGCAAATGCCAAACAAAACAGCAAACGACAAAAAAAAAAAAAAATAGAGAGAAGGATAAGTTGGAACTAAGGAGGCAGGGAACGTGTTAAAAGTGCACAAATCCTGCTGCCAACTGCTGTTGCAGTCGTTCCTGCTGCTCACTTCTTGGTGCCACTTGTATTTCTGGAATTTTCTAATTAAAATCCTTGCAGTGCCGCCAAGCGCCACGCGCCACAATTGTGTGCCTTGGGGCAGGTGTGTGTGTGTGTCTCTGTGTGTGTGTGTAGGTGCAGCCGCAACCTTAGCACAAGTTGGCGTCCTTGCCCATGCTGCACAAGGATTATTTACGATCCATGCAAATTTGCTGTTAATTAGTTTAATGGATGGATAAACTTAGTTGATGCACTGCTTGCACCGAGTGCTAAAATATATGCAACAACTTTTCTATTTTTTCTGTATTTTTTTTGTTATTTTTTTTTATTTTACCTGCTCACTTCAGCTCGCTAATTGTAATTAACGTGTTACATATTTCCTCTTTTGCACTCAGTGCTCAACACTCAGCTCACAGCTCACATATGCCTGACCCAGCATTTTCCGGGCTTTGCGGGCATTTCCGCTTTGGCTTGTGGCATATGTTGGGGCTACTATCGAGGGTGGCTCATTAACTAAATGAGAATAAGTCATTTGACAGACATGGTAAATCCAACAATAAATTATGTTCAGTCTGCTTTTGTAATCACTTAGCTCTTCATTAGCTTATCTGCGATTTGTGAGCACTAAATTAAAAAAAAATATTTAAAATTTAATATGCTACATTTTAACTAAAAAAAAAGTCTAATTTATAGATTATTAACAACTGCAGCATTTTCGCAAAATATTTTGAAATCATTTATTAACAAAAAATTTAATATTTCAACTAGATAGTTACTTTCCGTGCAGAACTTCTATCAAGTTAATGTTATCCAAGCTACTAACTTATTAAAAAAAAAACGCAGTAATTAATCTGTTTTCTTAAGTTGTTGTTTGCTGTGTTAATATTAACAAACAGCCCTCGCAAATCCCATAATAAAGTTTGTAAATGTGCGGCACGTGAAAGTTTGTGAGCCGTTGAGTGGACTTAGCCAGCTATTAGCTGGCTGTCAAAGCAGGTTTAAGCCAAATGCCCCACTTCCATGGTAACTGTATCGGTTATAAGTGCCACCTGTATTTCATTGTTTTGTTCTTTTCCACCTTTTGCCCCTTCCGTTCCCCGCTGAGTGACAAACTTTTATGTATATTTTATATTTCGTTTTTTTTATGCGGTCGAGTATTTTATTTCAAGTGCCATATAAATCGAATATATGCGCATTTTCAATAAGTTTTCTTTTTGCACAAAAACTTTTTGTACAGAGTATTATAAATGTATTGTGAAATCTGTTATCTACTAAAAAAAAAGCATAAACCAGCTCATAAACTACTATATACATATATTCTTGATCTGAAGCAATAGTCGAGTTGTTATAGCTACGTTCGTTTTTCAGTTTAATAATACTTTAAAGAAGACATCTGTTATTTTTGCTGTAAACAACTTGCTGTGGCAAGGGTATTAAATATTCGACTACTGCAGTAAGGCTTGCCTTACTTGTTTGCTTTTTATGCCAGTTGCCAGACTATGAAACAGCTGCAGTTGTCAATGGGCGGAAATTGTAAATTTTTGATGCAGTCCTGTCGTAAATGCTTTTCCAATTTATGTAGCCAACAAATGCAGATTCTCTGCCTGCCTGTCAGTTAACCATTTGCAAGTTGGCAGTTCCCATTTGGCAGTCTGCCTGTCACAGTAAGCCCTCGCTTTCATTAACCAATTTGCCAAGCAACAATAACTACAACAACAGCAACTACAAAATTATAATACAAATATGAAATTTATGCTGATAGCGTCTACTATAATGGCAACCAGACTTTCGTTAGTTCGTACCCTCTCAGCCCTTCTCCCCTCTTCCCCCCTTTTGCAGATAGGCAAACTTTTCACTTGCCTGAGCAAAAGTTGTTATGGCAAAGTTTGGGCATTGTCATTGTTTTTTATACTTATCTACATTGGCATTCACCTCCCCTCTTATCTGTATCGCCATCATTATCAGCAATGCCAACTTTTCTTTCATTTTTCATATTATTGCAAATGCCGTCGATTAGTTGAGATTAGACAGCAAATTATGCCCCTCTTGACTAGGCAACCCCACCACAGCAAGGGGGTAGACAGCTGCTCATTTCCGCTTTTGCTCTTCTTCCTCCATTTTGTTGTTGGCGCTGTCAGCGCCATGATGTGTTAATGCCTTCTACTTGCCCTGTGCCCTGTGCCCTGTGCCCTATGCCCTATGCTCTGTGGCCCCTGCCCTACACTCTGTGGCTATATGGCACTTTGTCTGTCTATTGGTATTGGCAAATTATTCCGGTATTTGTTTTTGTCAGCGCTTTGGGCATCAGCGCTATTTGTGTCTTAATATGCATTTGGATTTAGTTCCTCTTAGTAGCAGTCGACCTTTGACTTTTGCCCCTTCTACAACATTAGTCGATAATGAAGTTGACTTTGATGGCTGCTGCCATCTTCATCATCATCATTATCATCATTATCATCATGAGCAAACTGTGGCCTGTGCCTGCACACTTAATTAACATAATTTTGTATCTAACTATCTAGTCTCCGTCTCCCGAAGGCTGCTTTGATGTCAGTTTTGTTAAGTCAACTTTAATCATGCGCCCAGCCATCAAATTCCAATTAAAATTGCAATTTTAAACGCATATTTGATGACGGGCGCCGCGTAATGTTGATGTTGTAAAAGGCCATTGAAGAGTAAACAAGAGGCGCTGACATGTCGCTGATTTGTAATGTCAGTCAAGCGCAGCTGTTGCTTTTGCTGTTGCTGTTGCTGTTCTGCTTGTCACACGCATTTGAAAATTACGAAAAAATAATCACAAAATTACAAAATTCAAGCTTTCACATTAAAGCAAACAACAAAATAAAAGTACGAAAAAGCACTCGCTTATTATTATTTGCAGCGTTCCATCAAGTGCCAGCAGCAACAAAAACAATTTTTGGGGAAACTCCCCTTATTGTTCTCACATTATGTTGTTGCTGTTACTGTTGCTGTCTCTGTCTCTTTCTCTTTCCCTTGCTCTCACTTACTTACCCAGCCTTTTACGTAATGCTCTTCCATTTGCAGGTCATTAATTATGATTCATCAAGAGGCGGCGTGTCGGTAATTACCGAAAAGGGCGATGTGACAACCTCATTTCTCCTCATACAGAATGCAGATCTGGCCGATTCCGGCAAATACTCGTGCGCCCCCTCCAATGCAGATGTTGCCAGCGTGCGTGTGCATGTCCTAAATGGTAAGTACCTAGTGCAGTACTAGTGCAACATTACACACATACACTCTCACACTCACACTCTGATATATACACACATTTAAACACCATCAAGAGTTACACACACATTTCGTACATATTGGCACTGCCTGTGTGCTATTCAAAAAGTGTTGCCTGCTTCCAGGCGCCGTTGCAATGCACTATGGGGAATTTTACCACTTTTATGGAAGAAAGAACACAGATAAAAACTATAGATGCCATTTTAAAGCGTTTTTAGAAATATATTTTTTTTTTACCATTTTCATTCCTAGTTTACCATCATAAATTCATAAAATATGTGGTAAAATATTTTTCAAATAGTTCTGAAAATATAACACTTTTAGAGCTCTTTTTTTACTTACATATAGACTGGCATATTTAATATAACCAACCCAATTCTAAAAACACTAAGTACAAATCACAGTGCTCAATATTTATAAAAAATTACAGCACAAAATGTTTGCTTGATAAAAGATTTCAGGAACTTTACCCAATAATAAGTAAATTAACAGCTGCACGTCGAAGAACTGTTCTAACAGCTGCTAACTTAACATTAGGCGCGAGTGTTAACATTTTTATAATTGATGTATTTATTACCACTAAAAGTTCGTTAATTTTTCAACTTGAAAAATTACATATATTCCAGAAAGTGTTCAAATTCCCCATAGTGCAGTGTAGTACACTACAAAACAGGTTGAACATATCAAAATTTGCTATTTATTCTGCTGGACAACAAGTTGTTATATAGACAATTATATTATTATAAATATGTATATATATATATATATTATATTATTATTATTATTATATCGGGGGATTATATAGTATGATGTAAACTAATTCAATAATAATATTGAGTTTACAATAGTTCGATAACCCAGATACGACAAAAAAAATTCTTTAAATATTTTTTTTTTGAGAAATTACTTATATTGCTATAAAATATATAGCTACAATTAAAGCACTTTTAAGTTTCGCTTCGAATTGAGTGCTTGCTATATTTCCTGTTTCAAAAAAACGTTATTCAATTTGATAAAACGTACAGGGTATTTATGTGGCACTTATTAACATTTGTGCGATTGTTACATTAACTACAAAAGTGACCAGAGACAGGGCTGATGGCAGTAGTCAAGCTGGTTGCCTCTGTTGCTGATGTTCTTTGGCATTTTGGCAAATTTGTGTGCTATTTCCAATGGCACAGCATGGGAGACGTGTACACGGGAGACATGTTTTGGGCCTAAAGCTGTTTGCAATACCGAAAATAGCCATGACTGGACAGCGGTGGCACCGTTGGGTCATTTTGTGCGTGGGTGTTGCATGTAATTGTCATGTTGCTCACAGGATAGTGAAAACTGGCAACCGGTAACAAATATCTCGCAATTGATATCTGGCAGCTAAACTAGCAGAGACAAAAGTGACAAATCAGCTTAAGGCAAGCCACACGTAATGCCTTCTGGCCAAGTTGAGTTGCGGATGCGATTACGGATGCTTATGCGTCAGTAAACGGCACAAAACAGCACATCCGCCTTCAATTTGCCACATTTCCGGCTGCTTGTGGCTGCCAGTTAAACATTCGCCGGGTATTAATAAATTGCTCAGGTCGCTTGTTCAATTTGCTTGATTTCCACCCGGACTGGCCATAAAGAACTGCAGCCGATGGTAAATGGGCCAGGAGCAGGAACAGCTGAGTCCCGGTTGGGTCAAGAAATGGCCTCAATGTTTGGGTTCGTCCCTCGATGTGACCCCAGGCGCCAGTCAGCCAGTTGTTGCTTCGTGTTTTGGTTCAAATGAAACACATAATCGCATCAATTATGAGCAAATTAATTAGCACACTGCGGTTAATTGCAGCCAAAACGAGCCACGAGTTGCCCAAGTGAGTGGCAGCTCTGAGCTGCAACCGCTGTGACCCCAGATGTTGAGGGGCAAAGACGTACAAGCACGGATGTCGGCGACATAAACAAATTGCAATCCAGGACCTGGAACGACTGGCAGGCAATTGTTGCAATTTGCCAGCATAATCGCTGTCGATCGGCGTGGATTTGACACAGTTAAAATAAATTACGTAATTGTGAAAGGGAAACTACAACACAAATTTAACAACAACAACAACAACAGGAGCAAAACCGCACAACAATACAATGCCACCGACAGAACACAGAATGGCATGCAATTTAAGCTTGAGTCCTCAGTTGGCATTGGACCTGAGACTAGTCCTGGCTATGCCCATTCAAACCCCGCCCTGGCACGTTTTTCAATCATGCTAACGGCGCCATGGTGACCAATGCCTCCCATTACCCTCACATCCCCTTCAGCTGCAGCCTGCCTCTGCTCCTGCTTGCCACAAATGGACCGCAAATGGCAGCGTGCGGAAATCCATGCTGTGACTATTGTAAACGTTTGCCAGCCATTATGCACGAATTCATAGAGAAATACGTAGTGTCACACACACACACATACACACACCATATATATATATATATATCAACAATAACAACAACAACATTGCATTGCCACATATATACACCTGCTCAAATTCAGATGCAGATGGCCAACAACAAAATAATGAAGTGGCTGCCAATGCAAACGAACCTCAGGCCACGCGCTTACAATCCAAACACCACATAAAACCACAATTGTCCACTTTTATTCAATATATCGAAGCCATTATACTCTGTACACAAATTTATTGAGCTTGTGGTTGTTTTTTCTAGTTATTTGAATTTAAAATATAGAGTAACAGAGTTGAAGATCTTATTTATTCAAATAGAATTGAATATAAAGTTAGGATTATTTGCATTACTTAATAATGCAAAGCTTATAAGTACAATATTAGAAAATTTTAAAAATATTTAATTAACACTCTCGTAATCTTCTTGGTATAAATATTAAAATTTGTAGAAAATTTTAATAGAGAAAATAAAATTAAGATTATGCAATACTCCATGAAATATTGAAATGAAGCTTATAAAACCATTTTATACTTATTTTTTTTACTTCTCTAGTTAAAATAATCAAGAATACAAATAATACTCTATTTATTTTTATTTTTGGTTATTAAAAATACCAACAATTGGCAGTTTAAAAAAATTGTAAATTCCGTACTTTATAGCTTCGGAACAAAGTCTTTTCTGCTTCCAACAATCAATTTATTCTACCCAATTCAATCATTTTTAAGTGGTATCGAATTTTAAAGTATGCATATAAAATATCTTTGAAATATGCAAAAATTTGTATTTTGTGTGTGTGTGTGAAACGTGCAATGTTGTCAATAGTTCAATAGTTGTTGCTATTGATGTTGCTGTTGTGAACTTGTGATTGACACGAAACCAATGGCATTTCATGGCTGAGTCAGTTGATGGCTAACATCAGCGAAATCAGACAGGCCCTCAAAGCTGATCTGCGGGTGTGGGTCTCTGTGTATATGTATAGAGTTTTGGCAACAATGTGGCTGCGATTGCTGACAGCCACTTGAATTCACGCGTTAATGGCATCAGCAACAGTAACAGCAGCAACAGCAACAACAGCAACAGTAGCAACAGCAACAGTAGCAACATGAGCAGCATGGCCGCAAGTTGTGACAGGCAAACAAAACGAGGCCTTTGGTTTGGACCAGGCGATCATCATGAAGGAGGAGGCCCAACTTGTTGGCATGACTGACATACACATGCCGGTCATGTCAGTACGTAGTTGGCATAACAAACTGCAGCAGAGACAGAAGAGCACCGGAGGAGGGGGTGGGAACAGCAACTGTGGCAGCAGCAGCAGCATCGGGTCATAGTTCCAGGCATATTCACAGCATTCAACATTTTGTGCCCTCTGTGGCATGCAGCACGCTTATTTTCACAAAGTTATGCGTAATACTCGCTTTGGAGAGTCTAGTACAAGACCAACATTATCCTGCCCAATTGAACGACAGAGGCACACAGATGCCTATCTGCCCCTCTCCTCTCTTGTCCATTGTCCATTGCCCATGTGCACCAGGCTGCTGCTCTTTGATTGACAGTCAATCTGTGAATGGAGCAATAGGCAACCAAAATCGAATCCTATTGAATGAAAATAGACAATGTAGAAAAGAGCAGAATATACTGTACAACCTATAAAATCATTTGCACCACATTGAATAAATTGATTTTAATTGTAGCATGTTGCACAAAGATTTGTTTGCAAACTGAGCTACATTTGATTCAAAATAAAGCTAAATGCAGCAAATATTTTCAAGCCAAATATGAAAGAGTTGTTGTTACCATTCAAATACTAGAAACTTGATTTCATAAAATAGGAAAAATAATAAGGAATAATGTAAATGCGCAATATTCTCTCTACAAATTCTGACTCTGGATGAAATTCTTTTTGCCTTTCAAAGAAAATGCATATATATTTTTCTTTGCTGTTCTGTTTTTAATAGATTTTTAAAAAAATCTATGCAAACTTCTAATTGATTTAAAAATAAATTAATTTGGAAACTTTTTACTTGTCTTCAGATTACACAAAACTTCTGTGTGCGAAGATATAAAAGTATTGTTGAGAGTTTGGTTTTAATTATAAATTAGAAGTTAATTGAATTGAGGGAAATCTAACAAGGTTTTGCTGGTTTTACCTATTTATATATTTCTCGTATTGATTTATTTAATTTGAATGTTTTTTTTTAATATATAAAATCTATTTAAGCAATCAACTGAGATACTTTGTAGAAACCAAAGCTCAAACTGAATGCTTTACCACTGTACATTGGTCTGTTGGGTTTTCAATTCGAAAATTGAACAGGGAGCAAGGAAGGATATTGAGTATGGGTTAGTCGTGATTTTACTGCACTTGCCACCTGCTAGAATCTCACTGATGGCTCTTCAATTTGGCTTAAAATTGAGCATAATGAAAATTTGCAGCCGTTCGTGCTTCACAGACAGCTTGTCCCTCTGTTTTCCTCTGATTGCCCCCTGCTTATGCTTGCCCCATTCAATTAATGTCCTTGCTATTTTAGTAGCTTGGCGCATGTGGCAGCTGCTGCGGCTATTTGTGAGCTGCCAGGGAGAGCGGGCTGTGGGTGGAGAGTTAGATCCTTGGCTGCTTTCATATTGATATTTGTGTGACAGAACGCAAAGCCTTTGCCGGGACGTAGTTTACACTTGAGAAATCAAACGAAAGCCCCTAACCGAATACATATCACATGCGCTGGCAATCAGATCCAGGACAAATGTCCTGCCAGCTGCTACTCCTGCTCCTGCTACTTTGGTAAAAGTTCAACTTTCGATTTATTTTTGCCATTTTGGAATTCCTTGGCTATTTGTGTAGCGCTTTTGTTGTCTCATGCCGTGTCCTGTGTCCTGGCTTAGCCTGCTACTCTGGCTACTCAAGCTACTCCAGCTGCTGCAGCACCTGCAATAATGCCAAAGGCTCGCAACGCTTTCCGGACGCTCATCAAATGGCAAATGCCAAAGACCACTCGAAGACGCAAAGCCTTGACCTGAACCTGCTCTTGGACCCATCTATATATATATATAGCCAGAGCTCTGTGGCGGCCTACTAAGAAATCGAACTTAGAGTCAGTTCAGTTCGCTTGGTTCGTTGCACGTATCGAAGTCACTTTGCTTTCCTTGTCCCCTCCCCCCTTGAGCCACATTGCCACACAAATCCTTTGGCCAACTTTGGCTCATACTGCAACGCTGTGTGTGTGTGTGTGTTTGTGAGTGTGTGGGGATTAGCTTTGTATTTTGTCACAGGAAATTACATTTCGCCTTAAGGATGCCAGTGCGCAAAAATTTCGTTTCATTGTTTGCACTTGTGTGTGTGTGCGTGTGTGTGTGTGTTTGTTCGTGTGTGTGCAATGACTGTAATGGCGGCATTTGGCTTCTGGGCGCCGGCCAAAATAAGGTGCATGTCCTGTGCGATGCTTAAGGATTTCGACTACGACCATGTACATATGTATGTTGTCCTTTTATCTAATCGCGTGTACGTGTACAAATGTTGTCCTGTGAGCTCAGCTTCGCTTTCATCTTGTCGCCCCCCCTGCCCGCCTTCGCCCACCTGCTCAAACTGGCCAAGTTTCCAACGTTTTACCTGCAGCATTCGTAACTTTGCCTCCATTAGTATTTACACTACAACTTCGAGTTGAAACACACACACCCAGGTAATATACACACCTTTCACTTCCTGCGTATGCGATGGCGTCAGTCCTTGTGGTTACCACGACATCTCCTGGGCCAAATAACGGCATGTTCTCCTTGTTGCTGCTGAATTTGTTGTGGCAAGCAAATTTTGTACAGCTTTTTGCCACTGCAAGGACATCAAGCCGAACTGGTTGCTGTTGCTGTATTTAAATGACAATGATGCCTATGTGCTGATAGGCACCAGCTTAATAATACACTGCCCGAAAGCAGACAACTTTCATTTGAGATCTTTGTCAACTGATTTCTAAAGTAAATTGAGGCCGAATTGTTGGCAATTTAATGCGTATCCATTTTAATTATTATGCTCCATTGTAATTTGCACTTGTAAACAGAATATCAAAGCAGGAAAGTGTCTTTTAATATCCCAATGAGCTATTAATTAATTATGTCAAATGGGAAAGACGATTTCGTGAGTATTTGAACTGTTTGTCGGAAATACAAGTTAAGGAATGTTAAAGTTAAAGTTGATTTTAAGTTTGCCAAAATTTAGCGACTTAATTAATTAAAATTGAGGATGCATAAATTGAAAATTAATATTACAATGTCTCCAAATAATATTTATGTTTTAGACTATTTTAGAATACTCAAGCAAAAGTATTGTCTGCCAAATAATTTTGGAGTTAAAAAGTTAGTTTTATATATTTTTCCCTTTTTTTTTATTTTATAAAACATTCAATTCAATTTCTTTATAATTGAATTTATACATCCAAAACTTGCTTTTGTTGGTTATTTTTTTTTTGATTTCCCCACTGAATTGTATTTTGCAAACTTGGCGCCACTTTATTTCGTTTAGTGTATTAAGCAGAAATATAGCTAGGGGTAAAAACTTTAGCCATAACTTATGATAACATTTCCGTGAGCGCCTATGCCGCAGTCCCGCCACTTACCCCTCTGGCCAGCCCGCTGTGCACGCAGAGTCAATCCTTGGAGATTGCCGTCTAACATAATTTGTGCCATGTACAACGAGTACGCCGTAGAGCGCTACGGAAAGTCCCACATACTAAGCAACTCCTTCTCTAAATATATACACACACACTAGCACATACATACATACATATATCCTAGCATTCTCACAAATCCGCAGCTAATAATATACGGCTTTTGTTTATTAGATTCATACATTTTCTGGCCAAGTTGTGACATGCGTGTGCCTGTGTGTGAATGAGTGTGAGTGTGTGTACGTGAGTGTATTGGTGTGGCACTCATTATGTTTGCTTTTATGGTCGCACTGCGTAGCACCCTCCTGTTGCCTCCCCTTTGCTGTAGCTTCTGCCTGAAGTGATTTTAATAAAATTGCTAAAGCGTGTAGGTAAAAACAACTTGGCTGATGGAGCGTGAGAAAAGTGCGGGGAGGGGAAAGAAGAAGGCGGGGTTGCATGTAAATCCTGACCAGAAATCGCTGTCGTTGGCACATTTTTTCGGTCTATGACGAAATCGAGCACAAATTGCATGATTTACGTAATGGAATAAATAAAATAAATTGCTTAATTTACTGATAAATTACTTGCACATATACCGAAGCACACATCGAACAAGGATGTGTGTGCGTGTGTGTGTGAGTATATATATGGAAGTGGGAGGTCACACTCAGTCGACTTATTAAACGCATACCTTTGTGTGTGTGTGTGTGTTGTGGTTGGCTCTTTTGCCTTTTTACTTTGGCACTTTTTGTGAGATTAATTTCATAGCCGGGTCTCTGGCTTTGGAAGATGGTCACTGCAGCTGCCACAACCGCAGCCAAAAGGCGCCCAGCTACACCCAACTACAAGGATGTGAAAAACTATGACTACACACACACACACAGAGAGAGAGGTACACAGACATACCTGGTTAAGCCAACTCTCTGGCATGATCCTGGCCAGCTTCCTGCTGGTTATGGCCAATGCGAGTCATTTGTAGTCGAGCCTTTTGCCTTCCTGCCTCGCATATTTAGAAAAGATTTATGCCAGAAGCTAATTTCATGGAAAAACCCGTATTGTACTTTTCCTCTAAGCTTGTGTGTGTGTGTGTGTGTGTGTTTTGAGGTCAAAGAAAAGCCAGTTTGCTATTAAACTGAAACTGTATCTGAACCTGAAACTGACCAGATTGTTGCCAGCGTTGCTTTGAATCTAATTATTTATGTTAATCGCTCTCTAAAGACGCTCAATTTATCAAATTTGCACAGATTTATTATGTGCATGTAAAATATTTCCTATATATGTAGATATATAGATAAATATGTATATTTACGCTCGACTGCCTAATTATTGTAATCCCTGAACGCTGCAACCTTCGATTAGGTTTATGAACATGGCTTATAATACATATAGTTCATTATATCATGTATATTTATACAATTTGATGCATTGTGGTCAATAATAAAAGTGTTTATATTCTAATCAGCAGCAGCTGCTGCGTTTACTCAGTCGTAAGTGATTCCTACACACTCCATCCAAAAAAAAAACCATAAGCCTGAAGCATCCTTTTTTGATTGGACACGTTTGCAACTGACTTCGTTCAGGCGAAGGGCAAACAAACTGATCGAAAGTCATTCGAGTGCTGCACAGGTCACTGGACAACGGTGCAACAACGACAAAAATACAACTAACAAGTTGCAACAACAACAACAACAATAGAGCAATTTGCCAATGCTAATCTCAAAGGATATATGCTGTCCTGTAGTTTGCTCTTTCGTTGTCGCTGCTCTGCGTGCTCTCCATTCGAATTTTCAATTGAAATCTTCTTTTAATTTGTGGGGCAGGAAGGGGGGGTGTATTGTGTGTGTATATGTATATTTGTCACACCCACATGACCCAAGCAGATAACTGAGAACAACACAGTTCAAAAATGCACAACTGAACTCATTTCAGGGCGGCCAAAGCGGATATCAAAATTTAATTAAAATTTCATTTTGCAATTTTAGTCTGGCACATTCAATCCCTGGCACATGCTCTATATGAGAATTGCCAGCATTAAGCACCACCACCACCACCCGGAATACTCTTCTATTTTTTATTTTTTTATATGCACTTGAATTCCAAATTGCAACGGTGGGTCAAATGGTGGCACAAAACTCAATTATGACAACTCAAAGCATCAGTCAGTAAAAAAATTCGATTATCTTGGCTCGGTTTGTTGGCCAATGCCAGAGCAGGCGCATTACCAACGCCCTTACCCAACTCCCTTCCCTCTTCCTCTCTCTCAATCTATGTATAACCGCGCAATTTTCAACGAGCATTTTGTCATTTCCAAATTTGTCACTTGACATGCGGCAGCAACAAGAACCACAGCAGAAAAAATGTGGCAAGCGGTGTGGGTTACATGCCATTCAGTGGCATAATGTTGGTTTTAGCATTAATGTCAGTCAATGCCTTGCTATTCCTCCCAGACCCAAACAGAACGACAAGGCATCGCTGTCGTGGTCGTCTAGGGATTTTCACGAATGTGATTTGAAAATCAAGTTTTTTTTCTTTTTGCCTTCTTATTGTGAGAACGACTAAAACGCATCAATCATTCAGTCGAGCATCCAGTGAGCTGAAGTGTATAGTAAATGTCACTGGCCAACGGCAGGCGAACATGACCCATGCCACATGCCGCATGCCGCATACTAAGAGACCCACCGAGTTTAAGTCCGGACTGACTATTGGACTTCCGTTTGCCCAGGCATTTCCGTTCGCCTCTAAGCGACAGCTCCAACTCAATATCTTCCCAATGTAGAGCTCCTCACTCTGTTTATACGTTCATCCCTTTTACGAATTACAAATTTGAAATCATTGCAAAAGTGGGATAAATAGTTATACTCACATTTGTCATACTGTACGCGTTTGTGAAATGGATAGAAGCTTTGGTACGACAAGCATGAATGTTGACTACTAAATACCCTATAATTGAACTCTGAATTTTCAACACATTTTTCAATAGAACACTTCCATCTGTTTCCCTCTGATCCGCACTATATAAGGTTACTTTTGAATAACTTGGATATTAATTATTCAATCTGCATTTCATTTTCACAGTAAATAAAGAAAAAAGAACAGAATTAACACTTTATCTTTAAATATGCTGTAATAAATAATTCCACATAAATTCCTATTGAAGTATTTATGCAGAAATTTAAAGAAATGTTTCTAAATCGACTACGTTATTAGAATATCAAAGGAATATCCATAATATATAATCAGCAATGCTTTTCTCTGCTAGTTTCCTATATATTTGACAAGTTGAATAGTTTAACAATTTGTCACCATTTCAATGAACTTAAGGTACACAAATTCCACATAAATTCATAATAACATTGCTTATAAGCAGAGCAAAGCTTTTAATATGTATATTTAATATTTCTATGTCTCAATTTTCTAGCAAAATCTGTTTTTGTTGTTAGTATTATTATTATTATCATTGCAATTACCTTTGGCCCCGGGTTCAACTAATCCAGCTGTGTGAACCTTCGTTTTATGCCTGTTGCAGACCTGCTGTGCGGCTTTTGTACAGGTAACTTACCTCAGGTGACATATTCATTTGTTTGGGCATTTTGATTAATTCAAACGAAGCGAAAATCCGTTGGTAACTTTGGCATTTTGACATGCCACCATATAGACCCTGCAGCTATGTTTCTGTCTCTGTCTCTATATTTTTCTCTCTCTCTCTCTATTACGAGTTTGAATCCTGTGTGTGCGCTAAATGGTAATTTGCTTGCCAGACAAGGTCCTGCTGGGTGTGCGAATGTGTGTGTGTAATTCGACTGCTGCTGCTTTTGGCAAAAATTGCATTTGGTTTATTAATTAAACACCAATTTAGCTGGCAATTCAATTATGATTCAACTTTTACGTCCATATCAATTTGCTTTCGTTTTTGGTGCATTTATCTAAATCAAATATAACGCATAAATACTTAGTTTATTTAATATGATTTTCATAAATTTGTTGCAACATTCAGTACACATATTTTATATTCAATCATTTATTTATCATATGAAACTATTTTAGAGTTTTAATTATGCCTTATATAAGCTATATAATTGGAAATTTAAGTAAGCTCTTAATTAAGTAAAAACAATTTTATTTTTAATAATTTCACTTGCATTTAAACACCAGTTAAAATATTCAGTATATATATATATATATAGTATATATTTATATAGAAGTTTTTAACTTAAATGCTATTTTAAACATTCCAAAATTAACAGATTATTCAAACATTTCATTGCTCTTTAATATGCACAGTGCTTAAAAATTGTTTTAAACACAATATATAAAAATGCACACAAACATTCTTATAAATTATTTATATGAAAACACGCGCGCCATTTCAACACAATTTGTATATTTTATTATACTTTGTTATTAATATACTCTATAGGAAATGGTATTAAAAAAATGTCATGATAGGTGTAATGTAGGAATTTGCATAACTATCTCTCTGCTATCTCAACTATCAGAATAAATCTGAATATATATGTCGCAGTCAGTTTGATTCACTTTAAGTTTATGTATTAAAGCTGCACTGTTTTTTTATTGTTTTTCCGTGAACATTTTAATTAGCATCTGTGCCAGGGTATTTAACCTTCGGCACAAAATGTTTTCTTTACTTTTTTACTTGCATATTTTTTTATATACAGTTACACTTAACATCACGCTCTTGTTTCGCTTTAATCAATTTTGACGCCAATTTGTTGGTTGATTTACAAAACAAAAAACTGAAAACACATTCATTCCGCCCTGAACCGTAGTTCTGCCCTTATACATTGTCTATTATAAGCTCCAGGGTCCTGCTCTATCTGGCAAACAGTTTTCACCAATTTTCTCTATCGTTGTGCAGTCGCAATCCTTTAAAAAAAAAATAGTAGAAAAAACTGTGAATATTCAAAATTGAAAATCGCGTTTTTTGCAACGTTTTTTCTTTTTTCGTTATGTTTTTTTTGTTTTTGTTTGGGTTGTGCCGCCGCGGGGTAACGGCGGGTCACAGCTCATTGTTTTACGTGACGTATTGTTGGATAAACAAATGTTTATGTTTTTGCTTACTAAGCTGAGTATTTGTTAACATTTCGTACTGGATATTATGGGGTGGTAGGGTATAGAAAGTTTGGATAAATGCTGATGTTGCTGCAATCTCGTTTTGATTGGCCCACGAGCAGCGAGATGAAAAAATTCATTGCTGAGAGAGTTGGCTAAAGTTGAAATAGATAAAAGGGGAAAAAAAAACATCGCATATTGCAACAGTGGCAAATAGTTTGGGGGCATCCCCCCAGTGAAAATGAAAGCAACTTTTGGCGGTCAGTTGGCTAATTGAAGGCTGACCCACAAACTGTAGATAAAAGTGTTGCATGCCACGGCAGGAGATGGCTCTTATGAACCATTTAAAGCAACCGCGCTGCCCCCGTTGCTGCGCTGCTGCCACACGAACAAATTTACTTAAACTTAAAAGCATTTGCTTTTAATTAAAAATTTCCTCTTGCCGCACTGTGAATTACTTGCAAAAACTAACACTATGCACACACACATAATCAATTTTTGCTATGCAATTTTAATTACAAATTGTGGGCGTGGCGGTCAGCGCTGCCACACACAGAGACACACACACACACACACACACATGCCCCTTGGGAATGCCAAGGCGTGTGTAAATAGCTGCATAATGAAAATACATGTTGTGTCCCTGGGCATGGCCACGCCTCGTTGAGGTCTGAGTGATACACAGAAAGTGTCTGCAAAAAGTTAATACACATGACGTGCAACAAATTATATTTATCGCGCATCGGCAAGCATCAAATTATCAGAACGCACCGCCAACCGCAGCAGCAGCATCAGCAGCAACAAGGATCTACCCGCGTCTTTTGCTGCTGCTGCAAATTGATGCTTAAGGACAATTTTCACTTCATTACACGCTACTGCTGCTGCTGCTGCTGCTGCTGCTTCCTGGTGCTGCTGCTGTTCGTGCCACGTTATTCTTTTTGCTGCCCTGTGCTTCAACTATTTTTCAGGACATTTTTTTCCTCACTGCACTGCCTGCTTGACGATTAATTCTCAAGTGCTGCTTAAGCAGCAAAACATGCAACAATAACAACAACAACAACAGCAACAACATTAAGAACCGCTGCAGTTGCTGCCACCGTGAAATTACAAATTGCGCCCTCCGGCCATAGGTGGCGCCACTGCTGCCGCTGTTACAGCTACTGCCCGCTGTGTAACTTTGCATATCTAATTTAATAAGAAAGTGAGAAATTTTGCATTGCCAACCTCCTGACTGTTATATACTCTGTTTTGATTGCTTTGACTGTCAATTAAGTAGGCGTGGCAATAATTTATATATTTAAAAAAAAATAAGAATCCTGAAATTTTTGTGCTCAAGCAAACATTATATTCTTCCATTACCTTTGCGAACAGAGCAAAAAAAAGCAAAGGTGTCAACCTGTACATCATTTAAAGGTAACACCCACTCACACATGCACACACAGACATATACACAGACACTCACAAACACAGACGTACATCGTTAGGGTGCATAATTAATTGTGATTGATAGAAGAAATTACTTGCCAGCGGCTTGGCGGCTAGCACGACCTGGCTAAAACAGATGGCAGCGGCATCAGGCCAAAAAGGCAAGATGAAAAATCATTTCACAAACTGTCCCAAAGGCCAACACACACACACACACACACACATATTGTATATTTGTATGTGTATACAGTGATTCGCACACCTGCACACGGCAAATGGGACATCATAAAGAAACTCAATTTGTTGCCGCTTGGGCGATTTGTTTGCCACGCAAATGAACAAAACGAGAAACAAGCTGTATGCCCCAAGTTGTAGGTGTAGCTTTAGCTATAAATGTGTATGTGTGTGTGTTTGTGATTGCATATGCAGCAAAAAGCGTTGGCCATTTTAATTTATGTCGCTTGGCAGCGCTGTGCTAAGCTGCTTAACGCTTGGGCCAAACGCCCAAAAGGGACACAAGCAGCTGCCTTCACCTACAGCGGGCTCCGAAATAACCTTAAAATATAGCCAAAGACTAAAAACAATGGCTTTGGGTCATGCACAGCTATATAGCTATATATTTGTATATATGTGTCTGTGTCTGTGTGTTTGTGTGTGTATTGGTGTGTGCTTTTTCTGTGTATATAATTCTCTAGCAAATTGAAAATAAACGCTCTGCGCTGACTAAAAAATGCGCTGCTTTTTTTCTCCTCGTTTATCTAAATGTTTATTTCTGTGAATGTGTGTTTTGTGTGTGTGAGTGTGGGTGTGTGTGTGGGTGTTGTGTGTGTGTGTGTGTGTGTGGGTGTTTGTGCGGGTTGACCGAGGCGCTTAGCTGCAGATGCTTGTTTATGTGTACAAATGTTCCAGCTTTCAGTTTCTCGCTAATTTCATAATACTTAGCTAACAGATTAGTACGTATTCCTAGAATTGCAGGATTTTAGTAATTGTTTTGTTTGCCAAATTAGTGTCACATTTACACAATAGTATATTAAGTATTTATCTCACAAATTAATTAATTTTGAATGTCAAATTAATCTAGGGAATTAAGCACGATGAAATCATAAAGAACAGTTCAGTACTTTTCACTACTTTTAAACTTGGCATTCTAACAAAAATTGTATTTAAAATTCTATTGCAATTCTCTTACCTGAAGAGACGTCGAAGTTCAATTTGTCAAGGCTAAACATATAAATTTTTCATGCCTCTGCACATCGTGTGCTATACTTGAAAATAGCACTGAAAGATGCTTTGGTGAATTGCAATTGAAATTGCATTAGGCGATGTACTGGCATTTTGTTCCTTAGCTTGAATCCAATTTCTTTTACTTCTAGCATTGTCTCCTTTTAGTATTTCCCCATCAAATTGTCATTTTGTTTATCGATTTACCTGTTGGCCCGCCAAGTTGTCGATTCTTTCAGCTGCAATTGCTAAACAAAAATAGAAGTTTGACTTTCGAGGCTAGTCACATGAAATGAATACAAACAAGTTTCCAAATGTTGCTCTAAACTTTATAATTAAACGCTTATCCCACTGGTATATTACTGATAATTATTCGAGTACGTGCTTTTTTAGTAGTTTATATTTAGTTGCTTACTCTTCTTTTTTATTGTTGTTATTGCTATTGCTGTTTTTGATGCTCTTCTTGTGCTGCAGTTCAAGGAATTTCTAATCTAAAGTTGCAAAAAATTATTGCAGCAGCGCATTGCGCAAAGAATCACACAGCAATTTGCTAAAACTTGGGTAAACAAATAAATGCGCAAAACATGGTTTCAACCCAGTGTCCAAAACCTGACCACGCCCACATGCCCCACCCAATCGTGCCGACTGTTGCAGCTGCCACTTGGCAGTTTACGCTCATTACACGCCACCAATAAGTACATACTAGAGATGTCAAACTATCGAGAGTTCACAGTAAAGCAGTATATTCACTTAAATTGCTAATAAAATACTTCTTTAAAAAAAAAGAAATGCTGTAGAAATGCGACAAAAATAAAAATATCTTGCTATTTTCATTTTGTTGTTTTGCAGCAATTTAATGTGGAATGTATAGAGTACAGCTTTTTTTTAGTAGAATTGTGATATTAATACAACATTTTATTGCGCTTAACAGCATAAATTGATATAAGCTGAAATAAATTAATATATTTATATAATACTAGATCATCCCGGCGTGGATTGCTACTTCCTACTTCTTTAATATACTTAATATACTTATATAATACTAGATCATTCCGGTTACTTCCTACTCGTCTTCCCAAAAAAATTAGGGAAAAAAACTAATTGTATTCTACAATGTCACTATTATTGCAGCCTTCTACTGCAGCTGAGATTTTCATGTGTAATATCAAAATGCATTTTTGACCCACTTCTTCTATATATTTTAATAAAATTTTTCCTGAGAAAAAGGAAGAAAGGAAGCTATTGCCATTTCACCAAGTAGTCAGTCAGTCAGTCAAGTTAAACAGTTTTATATATAAATATATTACTAGTGTTGCGTTGCTACACCCTCCCTTAAAAATAAAATTTATACAAAATACAAACAAATCAAATTCTAGTTGTCCCGGCAAATGTTGGGCTGCCATATAAATTATTTTAAGTGGCGTCACGTTAAAATAATATAACCAAATTCGTATTCATTTAAAAAATACTGCTACAGGGATTTTCGTGTTTAATTTGAAAAATACTGCTTACTCTGATTGTTTTAACAGTGCTGCATACGTTAACAGTGCTGTATACATTAACATTGATTACATCTGTTGAGGCACTAGCGACACTTCCGGAAACTATTCAGAAACTTTTCTCTTCTAAAAAACTTTTCCTGGCATTTACAAACAATTGACATGAAATCGTTCTCAATTGATTAATACCTAGAGTTTTTTTTTCACAATTTTTATAAATATAGATTCACATCATTATTTTGAAGTTATTAACAAAAATGCAAAATAAATGAATAACTCGATCAGAAGTAAAAACAACAAGTCATTTTGACAGTTCAAAACTAATAACATCTATGGCTGCAATATATATTGAAATATGGTTTCTTGAGAAACATATTATTGCTTGATATTTGCCAATTATGTAAACTTATATATATTCTTATTCAACCTATGGGAAATATTCTTTTTGAGAAAATTATTGAGTTCCAAAGCGATCAACAACGTTATTCAGAGTTTGTCATCACTACACACACACACACACACACACCCACCCAAAGATGTAGACACGCACACACAGGGGAAAAAAACACTTAATTACAAAAAAAAACTGTTTTTTCATTTTTTGGCTAACATCGGAGTAAGCAACAGCGTCGTGGCAGAAACAGATGCTTGCAGCCTTGGGCAACTGTGTGTGTGTGTGTCTAGGTGAGGGTATTTATAAATAGAGTATGTTTTGTGGCTGTGTATTGTATCCGCGTTATTTTGCTTGTGCTGCTCTGTTGCATTTGTGCTGTGGCATACAACAGCAGCTGCAGCTTGCATCTTGCCGCTGTCAATTGCAACATGCAACGTTGCGTTTTTTGTGCCAATAACGATAGCTGGAATGGCTGCCTGCCGCCTGCCGCCTGCTGCCTGCCAGAGTTTTCGTTCCCTTTCAAATGTCACAAGCAGCTTAATAGGTTTTTGTTGCGCCTTAAGTTGCCCCAGACATTTATGCAACCCGCGCTCACAATACGTCAGAGGCTTCAACCTCCCCCCATTTTGCCCGAAACTGTGTAGCGGTTTTTGGTTGAGAACTCGTGACGGTTTTAAAATTATTACATCTTATTTACAATGTGCAGGTTGTTGGGCTCTCGCCCTTTAAGGCGTGGCTGCGTCATGTATACTTACTGCCTCCTGCCTGCCTGCTTGTAACAAAAGAAATGTTGCAAATTAAGCGCTCGGCTGCATGTGCTACACAAGTTTCAAGTGCGCTACAAACAGAACAAAGCAGCAACAACAACAATTGCAGCAAAATTAAATAAAAATGCTCATGTTTCTTTATGTGCCATGCAATACTCAAATACACACACACACACACACACACATTTATACACACACACAACTTATTGTTGGCTCCGCTTGTAATTGTATTTCAGCATTTTGTGCATTCTGCATGCTGCATACGGCGTATACGTAATATTTTATTATGTTGCTGCATTTTTAATGCCACAACAAGCGCTCTGCAAAAATATGTCATCGTTTTACAAGCGCTTTAACCGCACAACTTTTTTTCACAATTTTATTTATTTTTTTTTTTTGATTTTATTTCACTGCACAAGTGCGGCAAACTCATTTTCGACTCGCTTACTTGAAATTGGATTAAAGTTGATTCTGTTCTCGTTGTTGTTGTTACGGCATCTCTCAGATTTTTATTTGCTGTGCTGCAAACTTTTTAACAACATTGCGCTTGAAGTTGACTTTAATACATGTCCAGTTAAAATGCAAGTAGTGTGGCAGCCAAGGGGGTGACGGGAGACGGCGGACTGTTGTGTCGAGTCTCATTTCATGCACACGACAATATCAGTAAAAATGCTGGTAATAATATTTGAGGTGCTCCGCAATGGCGCCTCTAATGCCAGTACGAGTACATACATACATATGTACAGATTCATTGGACTTGCCCGACTATCAGACACCCCCTCTCTCTTCTGACTACCTCGCTGACTGTCTGTCTGCCACTTACATGCTGCTTGGCAATTGCGAAGTCGACATGCTCCCCAGCGGCCGGCAAAAGCTGACCCAGAATGCAGCTTGTGCTGGTTAGTTGGATGAGTTTCTCTATATATATGTATCTTTGTTTCTGAATCTTTATACGTGTGTGTATGTATTTGTAAGCTGAAGCTGCAATGTTTTACTAACCACAAAATGCTGTAACTAAACGCGCACTCATACGTACATATATAAACATGCATGCCGTTAGATAGAGGTAAAGGACACGTAGGATATGGCACTACTTATGGAACACTTGAGGCTGCACGCATACAGGTAAATAGCAGCTTGTTCCACACGAACTACATACATACATATAACCAAGCGTATAGTTACCAACTTTGCCACACACACAACACAACATTCCCAAAGAGGACACACACACACAATCATAGTGATAGGATACTCCCACAACATATTGTTATGGCAACGACAAAGTTCTTGGCCCCAAAAATTGTCACAGTTTCTGGTTGCAATATTTAGCACATTGACAGGATAAACTTTAACTAACATTTTAAATGGGCAGCACAAAATGTGAAACTAACCAAAAGGAGCTTACCTATTGGATTGTTCTACTTAAATTGTCTACAAAATTGTTGCTCTTTAAGTTGAACTTCATTTTAGAGTTCAATGTGAAATAATATAACAAAACAAGTCGTTTACTGTTTATTCTCTGAATATTTATATAATTAGTTTCCTGGAATTGCAAAGAGAGAAAATTAAACATTCACAATGTTGTTTAATAATAAAACTACCCCACATCTTTTTATTATGAATCTCTTTCATAAATTGTGTATCCTTGGCTGTGAAAGCATTTATTCAAGCTTTGCTAGTGCTCATTTCTTTTGTATATTTGCTTTCCTTCACCATTTATATTTCAGTTTATTTATTTTAAAATTAATTTATGTGCTTAGTTCATTCAGCCTTAATTACATTTAATTCTTTAGTCAGAGAGAGCAAAGAGTTTAGAAATCATGTCAAAAGACCAAATAAAACTGTTATTAGGCTGATTACTTAAATGTGGCAAAATACTTAAAGCCATTTTAAATATGCCAACTTGTAAACTTTTCCAATTAAATACAAGTCAAATAAACAGAAATTGTTTTCATAAATATAAAAAATATACATTGTGCAATATGCTCAATTTATATTGAATTGAAAGAACTCAAAGTTTTAATACTTATTGAGAGTAATAAAAGAATAATAAACTTTATTTAGGTTTTTGGTACTTGAAATCACAATCGTCTGCTTTTGTTGACAACTAAGTTGACGCTAAGTGCACTTTTGCCTAATTTGGCAATCATTTAAGCACTCAGCCAGTCGGCCAATCAATCAGTCAATCAGCCTGGTCTAGGTCCGAAACAGAATCCTAATTCAATTGCCTGGACATTTAATGGGCCAAGCCGCAACACAAAATAAACTCAATTGCAATGTGAAGTCTGGCCCCTGAACATGGGCATTGCCTGGCAGTGTAATGTTGTCAAGGTCTGTGCTGTTTAATCAGGCGTCAAACATCAAAAAAGTAATTCAAAATGTTCAGGCGTATAACGCTGCGTATGAGTGTTTTTCGACGTGTAAACTGAAAGGATTTTGTTATATGTGTGTGTCTGCCTTTTGCGAGGCAACGATTTGGAATGAAATGAATCCGTGTCTGCAGTGCTTTGATAAAACTCAGCAGATAAATCAGTAAATGTGCTGTAGTGTAGTGTATGTATTTGTAAAAGCTTTTGAGCACTTGTCTGCCAGAAAAACTAATTGAAATCTGAATGAAACTCATTTATTTGGACTCCTAAGAAGCATTCTATGGCACAGGCAGCAGCAGCAGCTGCCAGCACTGTTAATTTAAATAATAAAATATTGAAAATGTACTTCGATAAATATTACATTTTTAAATTATGTTCACCTTTTAATGAGAGTAGGTACATGGAATTCATACGAGTATGGAGACTGCTTAAAATTGCAAAAGCAATGTGTGAATTTCCTTGTGTACTCACTCAAATATCCTTTTTTTTCTCGTTTTCCTTCTCTATTTGCCTGTCTTGCATATTTCATCGGCAAAATCCGTTCGATAACAAAATAAATTGCTTTCAACAAATGCTTAGTGCTTTGATTAATAGCAACAAACAGCAACTGGTTCGCCAATAGGACGGACAGCATTTCTACACATTTTGCTGCTTGCTCCTTGTTTCCTATTCCTGGTTCCTTCTTCCTTGTGCCTTGCTCCTTGCTGATGAGCGCACATTTACTTAAATGTGCTGCGTCTGTGTGTGTGTGTCTGTTTGTCCTGTACGAATTTAATTGAGTGCTAAATGGCACGTAAACTGATAGGTCAACACACATGGACACACAAACGCCATAGACAAAGGCGTTGCCAAGGACATGCGCTGGCATATAGAAGTATGTGCAGCACTATATATATATATAAATATATATATAAATATACAGTTTATGTACATGTACGTCAGCACTTGCCGGCAAGGACTTGGCTAATTGTCAGGGCGTCAATTAATTTCTCTATACAAACTGAAAACTATCTGTGCATTTAAAACTGCCCAACCGTTTTTTTTTATTTTAAGTTTAACAATTTATTCTGGTAAAATTTAATAAGAAAAAATATGCAACAGTCTGTTTTACTTTTAAATTGTGCTGGTAGAGTTTTACCCTTGAACCAGCGTTGCCAGAGTTCATCACATTTGCGGCGTAATTTGTTTGGTAATTCCCATTTGGAACAAAGTGTCCCATTGTGCTTGGCTGAGCAGTCAGGCTTTTTGGGACTGCTAATCCCCAGTGTTTATATATATATATGTATTTGAGAGGCTGGAGTTGGGAGTTTAGTGTCAACACGTGCAAATAAAGTATTAAAATAGCTAACCAAACACACACACACACACACACACACATACACACACACTTTGAAAGCAGCAGCAGCAGCAGGCTAACGTCAAAGGCGCCTTGACCGCAATGACTCAAATGATGAACGTTTCGGGTCTCTGACACTGTTTCAGGCTCATTCTCAATCTCAGTATGGATTTGACTTATACAAACAGTAAACCACATACACATATACACACACAACACACATTTCCCACACATATTACACCCACACAGTCGCCGCACGTCTCAAGTTTATCAAAAGACAACAAACAAAAAAAAACAAAAAAAAAACGACAATGAAACCAAGAGAGAACAGTTCTTACGAATGCCGAAGAATTAACACTCTAACAGAAAATTAGAAAATTGTTCATATGACAACTGATCGTTCATTATTGTTCTTTATCGTGATTTAGCTAAATTTAGTTACATTTTTCATATTAAAAATTAATTCTTCTGCCGATTGTTGATCTGCCTCTGATAACATGATTCAATAAGGGCCTCTTTTTAATGCCTTTTAAAGTGTTTCATATTATTAAAATACCCTTTGCCAGAGCATAATGAAACAGGCTGTAGATACATACTTAGAGTTGGGTTGAGACAGCTAAAGATAGAGAAAGAGATAGCTTATAAAACTGTCCAACAACAATAATAACAACAACAGCAACAGCACACAAAAACCACACTTAATTCATTCGTGATTTATATGAGTCGCTTTTAGGGACTTTAAATGTGGTTGCAGCCTGACTTTGGTTTTGGTTTGAGGCTCTTAAACTCATGAAAACTATTTTTGTGGCTTGCTGTGGCCCCTTAAAAGCCCACCAAAGTGCTAAGATTTGCAGTGTGCATTCCAAATTTTTTATTTTTATTTTTCATTTTATTTTGTTGGCCAGGACTAGGACTCTCAATTAAAAATTCCTCTTGAACTGCTCAAAATTCAATTCAAATGCTCGGCCCAGATTCTTGTAAGCCAACAAAGTCGAAAGCCAGCAAAACCGCTGATAAAATGAGATCCATGCACACACATTCCCTAATGCTATAGATATATATATATATAGAAAGTTGGCTAAGCCAGCAGCATTTAAAGCAAGTTTCTATTTTTTGGCTCGAAACGGCATTTTGTCACTTTGACAAAATTGTTGCTACTTTTCGACTGGGGCACAACTTGTCGTTCAAGTGACATTCAATTATTATTTCAGGCCAGGCCCAGGCAGTGCAAAAACTTTTCCAAAAACGAAACGAAACGAAACGAAATTTAGCTATGTACAAACAAGAAACGACAATATTGTTAAAACGTATTACAGCCAGACAAATGTCGGGCAGGAGCTGGAGCCAAAGGACACGGATACACGAATCGAAAAACTGACAGACAAACAGACAGAGAGACAGACAAACAAACAGACAGACAGCCGAATAGATTGCTAGACAGGCAGTCAGATAGTTTGATAAAACGAGAGGCATAATGCGTACTTGCGCATTAAATGTAAAACTTTGCAAATAGTTTTGTGCCAAAAATAAAATCAAAACAAAATCAAATAGAAAATGAGAATAAAAATACAGATTAAATGAAAATCCAAAACTTTTCAATTGCATTTGTGCGATAAAAGAGACAGTTAGAAAAAGGCGTAAAGGCAATTTGGTGTAGTTTTAAAATAAATATGTAAAGAATTGAATCACACAGATAACTGAATGTTCACCTTTAACATATGCACAATTAATTCAACTAAATTCAATTATTTATATATTTTATGTGGAGTGGGAGAACTCCTAACACATTCTCACAGAAAGGATTGCCTTTGCTAGACGAAAATAAAATATATATAAATAATAAAAAAATAAAATAAAATATATATAAATATATATATATTCATACAAATTCTTGCATACGTTTAGGAAACTATTCTGGAGAGTAAAATACAATATTCTCTCGATAGTAATAACTTAACTTTGCTCTTGTAGTCTTCAGGTAGTTTGAATTATAATATATTAATTCGATTGTTGTTAATCAAAAATAGAAAAATATGTACATTATAGCTGTCTATCGAGGTTAAATCCAACACTTTGAAAGTGTACATTTTTATGGGAATTGATGGGCCTTGTTGAGATCTCGAATGGCTGCAAGGCATGCAAGTGCGAGTGCAAGTACGAGTGCAAGTACGAATACGAGTACTCGCAATTCGAGCTGAATTCAAAGTATGCAGCTTAAAATTAATGACAGTGAAGTAAATGTCAGCGCAGGATGAAAAACAAGCCCGAAATGCCAGGCACAACTTTGCCAACCGCGACGTGTGGCAAAAACAATAACAGGACGAGAGCGTGAACGTGAACGTGAACGTGAATGTGGTCCTGGATGAGGACGAGGATGAGAACGAGGACGACAGCTCGAAGGACGACGACGGCGATGCATGGCTTCCGGTTTTTGTTCGCGCGCTGGTATTTTCAGTGCCCCGTCCCGTACCGTCCTCGTCCCTCTTTCTGCCGTACCGCGTTCCGGCAGTCATTGCGTGCGCGAGTGTCACATATGCACATTTTATTTATAAACTCACGACAAAGTAGAAAATAAAAAGCGTCCAGCTTGCAGCACAATGCACCTCAAGAGGCGTCAAGAGACGGGGCATGAAAGGACTGTGGCAAAGCTCTGGGCTGGGCCATTGCATGTCCTGCGATAAAAGTGGTAAAATGCTTATCAAACTCAAACCGGATGTACACAGTGTCAAACAGGAGGAGCTGCTGCTGCTGCTGCTGCTGCGGCAACTATAAATACTTTTTATAGCAACTGTAAAATCAGCGATAGTTTAATGCATAATTGAAAAGCACGCAAAGCTAAACAATGCAGCCAGTCGATTGGGTCTAAGATTAAGAATCATTTAACCCATGTACAACCAACTGTGCTACACAGTTAACTAAACATATTTAACAAATTCTAGTACACAACTTTTTGAGACAGAAAAGTTTCCAAAAAACAAAAAAATAACTCCTTGACGTTGGTATAAACTAACGAATATAAATTGCAAATTTTTGCATACAAAAAGCAACTAATTTAAATAGGAATTTCTTTTATCAAAAGTGTAAACGTTCTTTTTGGAAGTTTTAACTTTAAAACAAAAAATTCACAGGTGTGTTCCAAATACCAATTTCAAATTAATTCGATAAATAAATTTTAAGTAGCAAAAAGTGAATAACCAATCCTTGCAGGTGATGTAAAAGGGAAACAGGTTTCTCCAGAACTCAATTTATGTGGTTCCTTTAAAGCACAATTGTGTTAAACAGTGTTAAGTGTCCAAGTGGCCACACTTCACTTCACTGACCATTTTGTTTATGTTTGACTTACGAATTACAACACGAAACGTGTGCAGAGAGTGAAAATCATGAAAATTCAGTTAAATCACAATTTAATAGCAACAATCAACATTTTCGCTGCTTCGCACTTGCTTGCACTCTTGATAATGGTAATTATATAACAATAACTGTGCAATGAAGCACGAAACAAGCGCGCTAATGAACTGTGTAATGTTTTTACAATTATAATAAGCAAATGGAATTGAAAATCACCTACTTAGACAAACAAATGCAAGAGCTTGAGCTTGAGCTTGAGCTGGGGCTTGAGTGCGGTTTAATGCAAATGTAAATTGTGAAATGTAAAATGTAAAATGTAGAATGTGAAATGTGTGTGTATATATAAATGGTAATTGAATGCCCGCTTAGCCGGGCCAAATCGTCGCTTTGTGTAACACTTCAGATGCACTTAAAGAGCGCTCTCTCAGCCGTCAAACATTATTCGTCCTCATCCTGCGAGTGCACAAACAAAACGCGCTGTAAAATGTTAAAATACTGCCAAAGTATGCAAAGCTGCTCATAAAAACACTCAAAAACTAACGTGCATGCAGCCTGGCAGCAACTGTTGGCTGCTGCGTCCTGTGTCCTGCGTCCCAATGTCCTTGCCTGCCTTTTGTCTGCGTTTCGGTTTGTGTCTGTGTGTGTCTGTATGTGTATCTATGTCTCTCTCTCTGGCGCTGTGTCTGGAACTTGCTACTTGCTTAGCTACTTCCTGCCGCCTCTGTATGCCCGGTTTCCTTCCTGAAAATCCATCAGCGCTAATTTTGCATATTTTACTTGGCTTTTTTTTTACTCTATTCTATGCTCTTTGTGTGTGTGCTTCTAGTATTTGACTAAGCCGGCTTGCGACTTGTGTTTTCACAGCCGTAGCCTAAAGATATTTAAGCTATGCATAGTCGAAGCCATCCCGGATTCTGTGGCCTTGTGTCTACACTGATGATGAATTATGTGCGCCACGTACGTTATTAATAATTCCCATCCTGTCAACAAATACATTGTGCCTGCCTTCACCTAAATTTGACGCTGCCCACGTCAGGATCTGTAACAGTTACACAGACCGCTTACATTGCGTATGCGTAATATGTTTATTTTCAACGCCACGGCCTCAAATTTATTAAGCAGCTGCCACAACCGCAACAAAAAAACTCTCATGTTCAAATTAAAGCCTGTGGGTAAGAAGGGCACAAACAGGATATAGAGATGAACACACACACACACAGTTAAATCACGTTTAAAAACACGAAGAAGCAGCACTTTGAGACTTTTAATTTAACATAATCAGTTTTAAATGGCTTTATAATTATTTTAAATGTCAGAGGAGCGAAAGAAATTTTTTAATCATTGTAAATTATGAGAATTGGCGATTAATTTGCCTAGTAACAAGTATTAAGTCCGTTCAAGTACTCTCAATGAATAAAATGATTGTTTCCTAAGCAATACATTTTAAATACAGACATTGGAAAAAGAATAACATGTGTATAGGCTTGAGTCGTTGCTTACAGCAGCTTGAATATTCTAACTTATAAATTCACTTATATTAAATTCAATTTACCAATCAGACAATTTATTTATAGCCCGCACGATCGTCTCACGTAAGCAGCACACACACACAGAAAATTCCCAATTTGCCTTTGCAGCATCTGCGACATTGCGCATACGCCGCGTGTTGCGTCATTGGCAAACCAGTGAGCTGCTGCTGCTGCTGTTTCTGCTGTATTGTTTGGGCTGCTGGCTGAGGGCTTTCGTTGTTTGTTTGCACATTGTATTGAGTTTCAAGTGCACAAGTTAATTGCTTGAAAAATTGAACTCAATCAATTTACAAGGACGCGAATGCCACACGTGTGTGCATGTGTGCGTGTGTGCATGCCGTCAAGGCATTGGAGTCCCATGGTTTACAGTTTTCTTAACCGAACACAGACATATCGCTTGCCACGCCCTTCCTTCCTTCTCTTGTTGCCACCTTGAATCAACCATGTGCATTAACATTCCACTTAATTTCGGCAATTAAACTTATTGTTTTGCACACTTCTGAGGCATTGAATATTTAAGAGAATTTGATTTTAAAATGCACAGGGCTGTTCTGAATTCCAATTTTGAATCAATTTCAATTTAATTATGTGAGAAATATTCTTTGAACAATTACAAAATATAAAATTTGGATATTATATTTCATACCTGTTTCTATGTGTTTAGAAGACATTAAATGGCCAATAAGCCAATCCATAAATACTCTTAAAATTATGTGACTTATTTATAGGTAATATAGTAATATAATATTTTCGTTTTCTATTAGTTTTATTTACAAATATACAACACACATATATGTGAAATGTATGCGAAAGTGAAAGTTGGAAAATGTCTTTGTGATTTAATTGAAATGTAGTTTATTCATTTGCCAGATTTATTTCAATGTTGTGCACATTTTGCTGTTAGTTGTGGCTTACTTAAATTAGCTAATTATTTAGTTACATTTAACTTAACTTTATGCGTAAACTGACAGCAACAACAACAACAACAACAACAATGGCAAATCAAATGTCGGCACTTTTGGGGCTGTCGTGTTTACCCCAATGGGGATAACTGGGCCAACTGGGCAAACAGAGACTGCACATTAATTAAATATTTATGTGTTATGCAAACAAGACACGCACATAGACGACAACAACAACAGCAACAACAATAATAATAATAACAACAATAATAATAAGAACAACAGCAACAACAGACAACAAACAAACAGACACTTATATGTGCAAAAGCCAAACAGAGCGCAACAAATAAAGAGACACAACAAGACAACAAGAACAACAACTTGAGTTGCCAGCAAACTTGCCACACACACACACACACACACACACTCACACACCACACAACACACACACATTCACAATTTATATTGTGCTTATTGTTCTAGTACAAATTTAACATCTAAGCTCAAGACAATGCAATAAAGTTGAAATTAGTTCGGGCCATAATTTCAGGTGAACATCCGGAGGCAATGCAAACGGGCTCATCCGGTTGCCAGTATAATTGGCTGACAATTGTCATGCTGTTGGGCCTGGTGCTCAGCTATAGCCAGCGGCAGCAGCAGCAGCACTGTGCCACACTCGCCACATGGGGCACGTGCCGCAGTAGCGGCAACAGAGGCAACGCCCCAGTCGCGGCCAGTGAAAGTGACAACAGAACAACAATGGTGCAACTTTCGCCTGCGGTTAGCAGCGACTGTCACCAATCCTGCCACGCCCACGCCCACTTCAAGGACCGCTGCCACAGCTGATCGCATGCAGGCCATATAAAGAGCCTCATCTAATGTGGTAATGTATCTGCAAGGCGTATATATGTATCTATATCTGTATAAGTAAGTGCATGACTCAAAATACTTGATAAGTCCTATTGCCAGTTCTAAACTTAGCAATGCGTATGGGTTTTTAAGTCTAGCACTTCTAGTTGTACTATATATAAGCTCAAAGTGTGTTTGAGTTATTGTGCACCCCCCCATAAGGGTATTTAAACTATATATAATTATTGTATAGTTGCATTAAGCTGCGTGTAAATAACAACAAGCGTAAACTTATTAACGTAATTGCAACATCAAATGTATCACATTACAAAATAAAACAACGAGTTGGCCCTTTAAATAAATACATAAATAATCAAATAATGTGCATTGTACAGTACGAACCAGTGAGGTATATTAAATAATTAGATAACAAAAAACTGAAAAAACAGCCATAGCAACAAATAATAAAAATAAATAAACTGAAAACATTGGAATGGCGATAAAATATTTAAATTAATTGCCATATCATGCAAATATTTACGCTTTACATTTTCTTTCTGCCAAATGTTTTTATTTTTTAATTAAATCAATAAAAACCAATTAATTTGTGATTTTCCATATGAGAAACATTAATAGCTGCAAGACAAAAAAAAATATATATTAAATTACCGAACAAATCCTTTATGTATTTATATAATTCGGACTACAGATGGAAATGGAAATTTCCAAAAATTCTCAAGTTTAAAATATGTTAATTTATGAATGCATCAGTAGTATTTCTATATTGGTATTTTAAAAGGACATGAAATTATAGCACATATAGAAAAGAGAGAAAATAAAGACACATTTGATAGTACATATTATAAAATTTCCAGCGAAATCTAGAAAAGAGCAATTTTTCCAAATATTATAATATTGTGAAGCCATTTTCTATACCAATATAATATGTAATTGAAGCCCTTAAGCTTCAAATACATATGTATATGCAATATACAATATTAATGACATATTTGGCATTTGATAATTATGAAAATAAATATGTATATTTTATGCTATATTTAATTCATATTTTTATTATTCACTTCAAATTGATAATTCGATTTTTCAATTATACTTGTGCAGTTGTTTCAATACACTTTCAATTTGTTTTTCCCAATTTGACAAATAATTTCATAATTTAATTTAACTGAACAGCTCTAGACAATGAAATGTTGTCTATTTGACTTGTGGGGAAAATGTGAAAATGCGAATTGTTAACTCAATAAAAGTCATGCGGATATGCCACACGAGTATTTTATTGATTTTTATCACCTTGCCATAATAACATTTATTAATTTTTATTTGACAAATAGAAAAAAATAACAACAGCAACAGCAACAACTAATTGTATTTTAAAATAGCTCAATTAATGGCTTCAAAATGTTATTTAAATTGGTAATGTAATTAAAAACTTGTGGTTGAGGCTTCTCGTTGTGATTCCAAATTCTACTACAATTAAATTATAATTAAATTTAATCTAAGTCTATAATATAATTTATAATCAATGTTGTTACTGCAATGCAGGCAATTATAATAAACCTAATAATAATAATAACAATTTGTTTCATTCCAATCAACATAAGCTGTAAAAATAATGTTAGCTATATACAAATATAATATATATTATATAATAAGTACCAGTTTGTCAGCAGGTTAATTGTATCATAAAATATTATTACTTTGCCATATATACAATTGAAACAGATATCGACAGCCATGTTGCATGTGCCACATATATATGTTGGCTACAATAAAATCGATATATATTCTGTACTTCCAAAAACCAAGTTCTTCAAAATATTAATTTTGTTTTAATCGATTTTATATAAGTTTTCCAAATAGTTTCATCATTTGTAAAATCAGCTCTTCCCATTTTGTCATCCAGCAAACATGCAAGTGTAAAGTACATAATTAGTCATACAAAATTATCTAATTAATTAAAAATAAGTATGTTTATATAATATATATAATATATATTTATTATAAGTGTCTGCAATACATATGCCAGCCAATTTGTATCTGTAGTTCAGCATTCAATGTGTTTGAAGTGGCCCCAAAGGCAAATGACATGCATTAAATCTGAGTATATAAACTAAACTAAATTCCAGATTTACTGTAGTTCCATAGACAACAGAAATAAACAAAAACAATTCCTGTATATGAAAGTTAATTAGTAAAACTTTAGAATTTTGTATATGTGTGTGTATCTGAGAATGTGAGAATTTATATATGAATGTGTAATTACAAAATACCATAAATGTTAATAATACTTATATATAAAAGAGAAAAACAAAAACATCCATAGCATAGTTATTAATTATATTAATTTGAATATAAAGCAATTGAATTGTTTAAAAAAAAAGTAAAAACATTACGATTTACTTTTAACTGTTGAATTAAACAAACGAGTAAATTTAAAGTGAATTACAAGCTAGTCAATATACTTACTTATATGTATGTAAGTACTATTTATAATTGGGTAGTCGAAATCAATACCAATAAACATAAAGAATAACAAAAAACAAAAAAAAAAAAAAAGGAAATCAAACATGACATAATATCTATAGAAAACATAGCAAATGCATTACAAAAATAACAACATAGCAAATAAATTGAAATCAAAAGGAATGAGCAAATGTTTTGAAAAAAATAAAATGAAACGACAATTTGCCACTAAAAGAAAAAGAAAAAAGAAAAAAGAAAACATAAACAGACTCTAAATTGTTGTTCTTAATCACAATGTACAACAATAGCAACAAAAGTATGTACATTAAATAGTGCAAAATGAAGAACTATTAAACATTTTTTATTTAAAAAAGAAATGAAAAAAATGTGTTTTGATATTTTTCGATTTAGGTTCTTACATAAACTTGAAATTGAAAGCTCAATTCGTTTGATTTGGGGCTTCATTTCTTTGATATAAGCTGCTCAATTATTTATGCAAACTACAATGCAATATAGCAGCTGGCAGGACACGCTCCCGTCCCACAGACTACCCCTCTTATACCCCCTAGGAAATACGCAACGACAGCCCAAGAAATGAAAAATAAGCTGCAACGTATGCGTGTGTCACATGTAATCTCTGGATTATAGACAGCAGCTAGCAGGCCGCACAGGACGAGAGGCTCAGGACGACGATGAAGCTCAGGCCCCAAGGCCTTCCCCCTCCTAGTAGCTGGCAGCTGGAAACTGGGTCAGCAAATAAATCGAAGGGGCTTAAACAATAAAAAAATAAAAAAAAATAAAGCAACTAAATTGAACCCAACGAAATGTTGCATGCTCTTGCATCGCGTTTATTTATTTTTGGGCATGAATCTTATAAGCGTGATTTCTAAAACCAAAAGTAGATAGAGCGACTTAGGTTTATATTTATATTTAGTAAGTTAAAGCGCTTTTCGAATTTATATGCTTTGTTAAGGAAATATTTTAAATTGAAAAAATTATTCTATATTATTTGTTTTTTATGAATTTAATTATAGAAGGACCCATATATCGTTATATACCAATCGAAGAGGCTCGTCACTGTGATTAAGACGCACTTTAAATTTTCAAAATTGACGAGGATTTGGCCAAATGGGAGCTATTTTTGTAAGAACAATAAACCATAACGTGCAGGTGTTAATGTGATTTTGGGCTGCAACTAAAAGTATGCAACAGTTTTTGATTGCCCCCAAATTTTGAAAAGGTATGCAGCAAAATTTTTTTGATTTTAGTGCAGCTACTTTCTGCTGATTTCTGTTCGCCTGGTATTTCAGCGACTTGAGCGACCGAAAAAATGAAATTTCCAAACTTTGGCTAACAGCAGGGTAACATCCGACTAACATAATGGTGACGTCAAATTAACAGAATTACAATGTTTACAGTGGGTTTTACAGCAATCTGCTTAAATTTGTTTTGTTAAGCGCTGATTATGAAATATAAATCATTTAAAATGTGTTTTAATGCTGTTAACAGTAAGTACTAAAATTATGCTTAAGCTTTGTTATATATACATATTTTATAGCTACCATAACCTATTCATAAGTTATTATAGCCAACAGAAAGAGTATTTAATAAAATTCCAGCAGCTGTGAGCTTTGACAGACAGAAAACACAACCGAATACCAATCGAAATACCAAAATACACGCCTCATTAATTAACACACACATACATGGTAAGCGAAAGGACCTCAACAACAAAAACCAAAAAAAAATTGCCATGCACGTTTGCAACTGAAAATGCAACTGTAATTCTATTAAAATTCGCCACAAAGCGGCGCTAATCCGCATGCATGTTCGCATCCAAAATAATAATGGAGGCCGCAAAATGGCCACAGGCAAACCCAAATGGCTCCAGCCAGCAGTTGCAGGACAAAAGGATGAGCCTGTGATTTTTGTGACTGCGTTGGCATAAAAATATTTATACGCTCGCTTGAGTTCAAATTGATGCGCGCTGCTTATGCAAATTTTAGTGGTTGCCTAAGCAACCGCAACGCCAGGCTATATCCTTCTGTGTCCTTGTTGTCCTAAACATGGCCATGTAATTTGGCCTGATAGATTTTATTTAATGGCATTCACATTAGACAACATTTGTTGCCCTGACAGCAGTGACAACATTTTCGATATTGATTTGAAGAGCAGCCGCAACAATTTTAAAGTCCCTTTCTCTTTTTCTCTCTATCTTAAAGTCCGGAGGTTCGTATCGCACAAATCACAATTTTCCCCACTCTTGTAAGCTAATATTGCAGTCAATTTCGGGAATAAACTTTGAAAGCCTTTTATCGTTTCTAGTTTCTGCAGCAAAGTTGACTAAATGACACGATGATATGCCAACGAGTAATACATTTTAACTTGAATATCCTTTCAGCATGCATTTCAATAAAGTTGAGAAACAAGCACTTAATAAACACATTGAAAGAAATAACAGTATAAAAATAAAAAAAAAATAGAAAAAAATATACCCCGCCGTAAAAATGCTTATATTATGAAATCGTATTTCTAAACATCCAATAATATTGTAATAAAAATCAGAAAATAAGTTTTATTTTCAACTTTCCAATTTTTTTTTATTTTTATTATAATACAAATTATTTGTTTATTTATTTATTATACTTTTAATTTCTAAAATAAGGACTTTTGTGTAAAGCCATAACTCAGACAAATAAAAAAGGATGCTAAAAGGATATGCATTTTTTAACTCACAGACAGCAGAACTATCGATTGACATTCAAAGATTTCCAGAATTTTTTCGAAAATTGGGCTTCAAATTATCGTAAGGGGGTTGCTAGCAAAATGGGTCCTCAAATCACTTAATCCGCCATAACTCCGCCATTTCAAGGACGAATTTGATGTCCTTTGGCCAGAATTTAGTCCTTGCCTGGCGAAATCAGAAAATGTATTCGAAAGGACGAAAGTCCTTTCAGGAACTGAGAAATAAGGACTTTTTCGTATAGAGAAAAACGCTCTTATCTCGGCCGTATCCTTAGGTATCCTGACGCGTCCTGTGCCAAAAAAATTGTATTTATGAGGACTATAAGTTGACCAAAGGACATTAAAATCGTCCTTGTAGTTTCCGAGATATTGAGGGTATTGAGTTTTCGGCATGTTTTCTTTGGCGCCCAGACTGAAATTTTACAAGTGCCGGATTCTTAGATGACCCCATAATGTTTAAATGGCAATCGATATAGTAGGTCCTTGCGATCCTAACGCACCTACAATTTTCAAAATCCGCACGGATTTGGCCAAATGGGAGCTATATTTCTAATCAGGATTTATCATAACCTGCTGCTGTTAATTTGGTGTTAGCCCACTGTAAACATTGTAATTATGTTAAGGTGACGTCACCATGATGTTACTCGGATGTTACCCTGCCGTTAGTCAAAGTTTGGAAATTTCATTTTTTCGGTCGCTCAAGTCGCTGAAATACCAGGCGAACAGAAATCAGCAGAAGGTTGCTGCATTAAAATCAAAAAAATTTTGCTGCATACCTTTTCAAAAATTGGGGGCAATCAAAATCTGTTGCATACTTTTAGTTGCACATTAACACCTGCACGTTGTGGTTTATTGTTCTTACAAAAATAGCTCCCATTTGGCCAAATCCTCGTGAATTTTGAAAATTTAAAGTGTGTTAGAATCACAGGGACGAGCCTTTTCGGTTGGTATATAAGGATATATGGGTCATCAAAGGATGTCTTCACAATGTTGTTTGCGGCAACATTTTTAATAAATCCTGGAAATCTGTGCGTTGAAAACCCCTACCCTTCTGGTGAATAAAAAATTCTCTTTCCACTTTAAGTATATAATTTTTTGAATTTAATGAACCTTTTGTGTCAATGAGTAATAACTAATTAATTACTATTACAATTAATTGCTTCTTTTTAAAATATTTTTATAATTATAGTTATTATTATTAAATTAATTATTTGCATTTTCATTATTGTAACTATTAATTATTATTACAGAGTATATCGAAGGGTGTCCAACAGGATTAAGAAACTACTTGTTCCATCTGATTTCAGCTCAAGACACGCGCTGTGGACTCCGACAAGCGACTCCCAAGTTCCCGGTCAAGAAACCTGATGGATTCTGGGCCAGATCCCCATTGGAGCGAGCTGAGGCCTTTTCCGAAGACTTGTTCTCTTTTTCTAGTGTTTATAAAGAAAAATAAAATAATTAATTTTTTTCTGGCATTCGCATAAAGTAACATACGAACATGTGGTAAAAATATTGTGTTAATTTAATTGTTTTACTATGCTAAAAAGTGAGACAAACATTGGAATGAGTTTCGTTTACCATATTAATATATAGATTTCAAAACATTTTATGGAATCTAGTTGTTTTTTTTTTAATTTTTGAACCCTTACAATGAAATCATAGTCCAAACGAATGGAATAAATAAAGCATAGTATATGTATATATAAACTATGTATTATTCTTTTTAATTTCTAAACCTATCCTTAATTTTGAGATTGCTGATATTGCGTAGCACACATTATTTAAAAAAAAAAATAAAAATACCGCATTTGATAATACACGAATTTGTGGCTATTAGTTGTTGTATTTAGTTTTATTTTAAAATAGATTTATGGTCTGTGGATGCATTGTCAATGGCTGTTGGCGTTTTGGATGGCCTCGTCCTGCTGAGTGCGGGGCAGGTGGGTGGTTGGCCTGGTCGTTGCAGAGCTGCATGAAATTCCAGTTGAATTATAGACCATTTGAATGAAATTATTTTAATTGCGTAAATCACTTTGCAGCCAACCGAAATTCAACAATGCTGTGGCATTTAGGGGGCCACTACCATGTATGTGTGTACTACATAGGTGTATGTGTGTGTGTATGTTTATATGTGTAAGTGTGCGGTTCACTTATTGGCCCAATCTCATTTTATGCGCACCACTTTGGGGGCTTAAATGTGCCAAGTGGGCCCAAACAAGCAACGCATATTGAAAAGAAGATAGAAAATGCAGTTTGGTATTGGTTCGGTAGGGTTGAAGGACGCTGGGTGGGGGATACTGTTGCTGTACAACTGCAGTGGCAATTGCAGTTTGAAAATTAACGAAACAACAGCCCTCCAAAAATTTGTACAAATATTTTGTAAGCTGGCATATTTGCACTCCATTCCAGAGTAATTGTTTTCCCTAGGTCGACAATACAAATAAATTCTCGTAACAATTGCAATGGAGGCCACTTAAAATATGAAAATAAATCAACAAGGACTTTAAGATATCCTAAAATATTGTATATAATATTTAGAATTAACTTTATATGTATATGTTATTGGGGAAGCTATATGCCAAATTGCAGAAGAAAAAAATAATAAAAATAAAAGATAAAACAGACGAGCAGAAATAGATCAATGCAATCAATTTTATGTTTTTATTTTTAAAGTAAATTATTATGGATTAATTTTTGAATATTTGTTGCAAAATAAGGTTCAGGCTTGTCTTATATCTAGCGAAATTATTTTTTCATTCAGATCAGATTTTTTAAGATACTATATTTTATTATATATTATATTATTGAGAAAACTTTCCGGCAAAGTCGCCGGCGCCTTAACAGATGTACGCACTGTTAATGTATACAGCACTGTTGCAATAACAGTAGGCAGTATTTTTTTTAATAAAATACGAAAATCAGGAAGGCAGTATTTTTTAAATGAATACGAATTAGGCAATGTTATTTGAACAGAGCAGACGTAGGCCTACTAAAACGTTTTTTTTTTTTTTTGATTGTCTAGCTAAACATAACATCTAACTTTCTACAAATTATAGAGTATTTAAACAGCAGGCAATGCATTAACTCCCTTGTGAGCATGTTGGACAGATGAGAATTTAGTTATTGTAATTGCGACCATAATTTGTTCAAATTATCGGCAATATTATAAATTCATTTCATATTAGTTTCCTGCTAGAGAGAGAGAGAGAGAGACAGTCTATTGTTGTTGCTATTGTTGTTCATATTTATGGAAAATTGTAATTGCGTGATATCAATAAAAGCCCATCGAGCACGACACTTTTTCGAAAATGTTGATAAATGCCAAAGCATTTATAATCTATGAAATATTAAATAGCATTTTTGGCAAATGCATTAATAAAACATGCAGCTAAACAAACAACTGAATAAAATACAAATACAAATACGAATACAGCTAAAACACATTTGTTTCAAAAGTGTTGGCTGCCAAAAACTTTAAGCCTTATTCGCCTTTTTAGCCCTTTTATGCTCGACTCTAATCCTGCAGCTGATTTGCACAGTCCTTTTGAGGCGTCAGGCAAGCGTGACTCGTGACTTTAGAAAACTTTATTCGAATTGGGAAAATTTTCAGAAAATATGCGTACACACACACACTCACACACACAAACACACAATCAAACAAATAACAACTCAAGTTAACCTCTCACAGCCGCCATTTTGTTCGATTGTTATAGTCCTGTGTTGACCTAGCAGCGAGTGTATATATATACTTATTTGACTTGGGTTTGTTTAGCTCTCTCAAGTGTTTATTGTTGTCACTCGAGCATAATGCATGGCCCTATGCGATGGAAAACTATATTATGAAATATGAAAAACTCGTATGATAAATGATAAGGCTTAAACTTGAAAGCCTTATCAACTATGTATGTCCTTTCAACTTTTATATAAGTTTCTATTTGCCCACAGACAGCAGCAATCAAATGCACTTAGTATTAAGTGTGTGCCCCCTCACAAGAAAAGTTAAAAGAAACATTGAAATTCTTATTTCTAATTTCTAATAAATTACATTTTGTATGTTAGGGAAATTACAGCGATTTATCTTATACAAATGGGCATTTTTTTCCCAATACAATTTCGACCTATTTAAGGTAGTTTTGTTCCCTAGGAATTTCTGTTATACTGCTTAACAGAGTTCTGCTTACTATGGTTTGTGTCTTTGCTAACTTAACAGCACAATTTAACGAAAGTTACTTTGCTGTAGTTAAGTTTAGTACAAACTGAACGAAGTGAAAAGTGAACGAAGCGTATAAGCGCTTTACATAAATATCACAATAATTGAGAGCGCAGCTTAGCTTATGCTTGTCAGCTGCGTATTTTTGAACTTGATTAACAATTAAATATTAATTAAGTATGTATATAATAAATGAAATATATATTTTATATATACATATATTATATATATTTAAAAAAAAAAGACTTTGCTTAGCTTGTAAACATACTTAAGCTTTATGCTGCTCTGTACAATAACAAAGTTAACGAAAGTTTTTATATTAGCGGTTATTTCAAATAACAGCTGTTAGCTTATGATTTTCGGAAATATTTGAATTAATTCATTTATTTAAATTAATTTATTAATTTAAGCAACATCTTATTTTTGAAAGACCAACACTAATAATAAATTACAATTTAATAGTTTAACAAATTTTGTCAACAATTCTTAAGAAAATATCTGAATTGCTTACTATATAATTCTTTAGGACAATTCTGTTAATTTTTAATAATACTATGTAATGTTTGATTGTTAAAAATTTCCCCACGCGTTTCTTTAGGAATTCTGCGTAAGATAAATCTATATATATATAAATCTATATATATATATACATATATATATATAAATGCAGCAAGTAAAAAATGTGTACAATTGATGAATGGGACGGATGAGTCGACTTAGCTGCTTTTTTTTTTTAGCTGTTCGTAATTGCCTGAAAAAGGTAATTTTGAAAGGGAATTTTGCGATTTTGGAAATTTGTCGCTAGCGCCTGAATATAACATTACCAAAGTGAGTTTATCCAATTGTATTTAATTTTAAATATATTGTCTACTGTTGTAACAGTGCTGTATACATTAACAGTAAGTAAATCTGTTAAGGCACTAGCGACTTTCCGGAAAGTTTTCACAATATTTTCTATTCAAGAAACCTTCGTCTTTGAGCCAAATCGTCCCAGTCGCTTCCGATTAATTAATTCTACATTTTTTGCACCATTTTTATATGGATAAATATATAAATTCATATAATTTTAACAACAATATCAATTTGTTCATTCGGTTTGTTTCTTGGCACAAAGAAAAACAAATCCTTTTAAGAATTCTCAAATTAATAGCTATGCCGTTAAACCATATCAAAGTCTGTCACATTCTTTATTATATATGTAATTTTAATAGATTTTCCAACATTTTGAAATCTCTTTTATGCCGCAAACTAATCAAACCAAGACGAAGAGCATAAAACGAACCGTTGGCAACGCCCACGACAACGACAACGACAACGACAGCGGCATAGATGAAAGCCCGGCTCATAACAATAGTCAAAAAGTGTCCTCGTAGATCAGCGAGGAGTCTCAATCTGAGAAGACACGCTTCGGTATGGTTTAATTGCTTTAAAATAAGCCACACCCACGGTGCCGAAAAATTCATCTTGCACGCACATTACGGGGAATCTCGATGAAGATAGAAGAAGGGGATGTGCGGGCGAAGGCGGCGGCGGCGGTTTCGGCTTCGGCGGCTTTGATGTACAGGATCAGAGGAAGCGGCAAAAGGGGCGCGCTGTCAATTGCGGTTTGAGTTGGAAATCGGTTTAGGTACACTGATAGCTCCGATATATTCCGATATATGCCCGCATTGCCTTTACTTATCCTAGACGAATGAAGTGTGTAATTTGAAATTAGCTGAGCTCAGCGGCACCTTTGTGTGCACCTGCTGACACCGAGTCCTTGTCCAGCTACTCAGTTACGCACCAGACTTCAAAGGAGGCATCAAGGCCATACAAAGGACAAGGTATCTGAGAGATACAATGTATATATATATACACATATTGTATTCTGTATTTTATTGTATGGCAGCTCATTTCGATTTCATTGCGACTTCCATTCAGTTTTAAACATCAATTTGCATCTTACGAATTAATTCGTTACCGATTCAAAAACGTAAAATCAAAAGCACAATTTATGACCGCACATATCTGTATGTACATTTATAATCTGACTAATTTGTGTGGCGACGATTTTAGGATCCATTCCGTAGACAAAGTTAAAAAAAAAATAAAATAAAATAAAATTAAACCAAAATGCTAAACCAAGTCCGCCTGCATACATTGTGATTGCTGCTAATCAGGTTTTCTTTGGCCAAATTGATTTCATTTTCATATTTCAATTTCGAAAGACGGCAACGGTCCAACAGTCCAACAATATGCAAAATCAGTAAGACCAGTAGTCGCGACATGATATAAATTAACTGTTTTGACTTTGTGAAATGAAATGCGGTCTCTTTGAAATTCCAATTCCAAATCGATATCTTACAGCAGCCCCAGCACACAAGCTGTGGGTGCCCCAATCGAAATATTAAAACAAACAACACAACTAAGACTATTAAATACCCTAAAGACAACAAGGACTTTACAATTAATTGACTCTTAGTTAACCCATCTGTTCGATTACTCAAATAGCAAAATTTGCCTAATTTCAAAAAAATACTTTGTTCATTTGAATTATAGTTAATATAAAAGTAGATATGCTATTATTTAGTTCGGTAAATTTTCTTTCAGGAAAAAATAATAATTTATGATCCCCTTTATTATTTTGGGGTCGAGGTTGGGCTTGAAAAAAACCTTATATTTAGAATTATTTTCTAATTGTGAAATATGACATGATAATAATATGATAATATATACGAATAATTCTAATACATATTTTATCAATAATTGTTGGCAATATTTGAGATTAGTTTATAATGAACTACAATCTCAATTTAAAATTTAATATAATGCCTAAAAATAAGCGCAAGGTTGACTGATCGACTAAGGATCGGATTATTGCACTTTATAATGTTATATCTATATATTGCAGTTTATATTGGTATATCTATACAAAGTTATATGTATAATCTTAGCTAAAAAATTAAAGTATTTAAATAGACTCAACTGTGGAAGATCTTTCAATATTTCCAACCATTAATCTTAGTTCAAATAAATCTGTTAAATAAATAAGCAGAGTATAAAATTTAAGACAGAAATAAGAAAATTCAATGTTAAAGTCCTGCAATTTACCCATAATAATACAACCACAATTTGTTTAAAGTAGGGTATGATAAACACACTGATATACAAAATCATATTGAAAGCAGCATTTTGGCCTTTTAGGTGCTGGCCATATCTTTATATCGTTATATCGTTAGAGTTGCCAGCGCACCGATTTCTTTTCGGCTTAAATTGTTTATGTGCGTTTGCAACCAGTTTAGGCCGAATCTCTGTTGTTGTTGTTGTTGCTGTTTTGGTATTCAATTTAAGCATTTAGGTGGGTTGTGGCCGGCGCCTTTGAAGCGTGCATCTCGTTTACCACGTGCCGTGCCACAGCAGCCTCAATCGCAGCCTCAGCCTCAGCCTCTGACACCGCTTCCGACTCCGTCTCCGTCTCCGACTCCGACTCCGACTCCAAGCCGTTACAAAATATGCCGATGATGCCGATGATGCCGCCACTGATCCAATGATCCAATCAAATCAGCGACAAAGCGCCATTTGAATTAATAAACAAAAAAATGTTTATAAATATATACACAAATTTTTATTTAAATTTATTAAATATGCATTTTGCTTATTTCGCTGCTGCCGCTGTTGCTCTCAAGTCGAGTAGCGATTTCAGCGATTTTAATGATGTGCTCAACGTTTTATGATTTAATTATGCCTTCATTTAGTAGCTACTGCTAAAGCATTGTTGTTATTATTATTTTTAGTCGCAGTTATTAGCAGCATCTGGCCCATATCAACCGATTGTCTGGGCTATTTGTTGTGGCTTAATTATGTGCCTTTTCAATTCTTAATGAATGCCCCATTTGGTGATCAGCGGGGGTGTCCTACAGCTTCTTCGCAGCTTCTTTCTTCAGCTCTTCTCCCTCTGCACAATGTAGGCAGACATGTGACGATAATTTAAATGATAACGAACCCATCTGCATAATGTAGGAGGCCACATCTATTTTTGGCATTTCTATACATTTCATATGAAAACTAATAAAAAATAGTGATTTAGATAAGAGCTCGGCACTTTTGTAAAGCTCCTCCTCATTCATGGAAATAATTAGAAAGCTACAAAATGATAATCATATTTGTTGCTTTTCAAATCTCTGCTGATGTAGGCCTGTTTTTATTGGGAAGAAACTAGCAAATAACAAAGTTCCTAACAACTTTAAGAGTTCGACTGTTTTGAATTGAAATATAATCATTTAATTATCCTTTTTACTTATTTTCAGTTCTGTTTCAATCAGTGGAATTATTTAGAATAAAATATAAAATAGTTCCATGATTTTATGTGTTGAATTGAGCGCAAGTTTAGATTAGAATGCTGTTAAAATTAAATTCCTCTTTAAATGAATATCCCTACAAGTTCTTTGATAAATAAATATTATTAAATAAATAGTAATTATATTTATTGATCCTTCAGCAGACTTTCTACTTATTTTCAGTTCTATTTTAATCAGTGGAATTATTTAAAATAAAATATAAAATAATTCCGTGAAATTTGAATTCCCGCTCAAATTGAATTCCCTACAATTTCTTTGATAAATAAATATTATATAAAATATATTTATTTGTCCTTCAGCGTACTTTTTACTTATTTTCAGTTCTGTTTTAATCAGTGAAATTATTTAGAATAAAATATAAAATATTTCCATGATTTTATGTGTTGAATTGAGCGCAAGTTTAGATTAGAATGCTGTTAAAATTAAATTCCCCTTCAAATTAATATTCCTACAACTTCTTTGATAAATAAATATTAATATATTTATTTATCCTTTAGCAGACTTTCTACTTATTTTCAATCATGTTTTAAACAGAATTTTTATTTAAAATAAAATATAAAAATATTCCATAGTTTAGGTTAGAAAGCAGTCAAAATTTAATTCCTCTTTAAATTAATATCCATAAAAGTTTTCTGATAAATAAATATTATTAAATAAATATTAATTAATTTAAATTATATTTATTTATCCTTTTGCAGACTTTCTACTTATTTTCAGTTCTGTTTTACTCAGCGGAATTATTTAAAATAAAATATAAAAATATTCCTTAATTTAGGTTAAAAAGCAGTCAAAATTTAATTCCATTTTAAATGAATATTTCTACAAGTCATTTGATAAATAAATATTATTAAATAAATATTAATAAATATTAACTATATTTATTTATCCTTCAGCGGACATTCTACATATTTTCTGTTCTGTTTTTATCAGTGGAATTATTTAAAATAAAATATAAAAAATTCCTTAATTTAGCTTAGAAAACAGTCAAAATTTAATTCCTCTTTAAATGAATATCCCTACAAGTTCTTTGATAAATAAAAACATCCTATACTGTTTCAACATACCTATTCATTTCAACATTCTCAAGTCCAACTATTTAACAATTCCCATTTCCGTTAATCCTTCAGTTAGCCGCGTTTTTATTTCCGCATGCTCTGAACAACAAAAATGTTGTTGAGAAAACCCCAAACAATTGCCTAGATGATGAGGTTTAGGGGGGGAAGGGGGGGATTGGAATATATAGTATAAGAGAGATAGAGGCCTAAAGGCCCCTGGGTTTGAGGTGAGCTGGCGACATATGTAGGTTGCGTTTTGTAGCTTAGAATCAAAGTCGGATCAGCGCAAATCTCTGTGATCTCTGGCGACTCTCTGGTTGGATCTGCTGCTGCTGCTGCTGTCGCTGCTGCTGCCGCTGCTGCTGCCGCTGCTGCTGCCGCTGCTGCTGCCGCTGCTCTGCTGCTGTCGGTTGAACACTTTGATGTCCTAATTGGTTTATTACTTTGTCGGCATCTCGAGTCTTCTTTGTGTTTTTGATTCTTTTTTATGCTGTTGCCTGTTTTATTTATTTCTTTATTTCTTTGGGTTTTCATGCGACCGCTGCGCGCTGCTGCATTGTGTAAAAAACGCGCCCGTTGCGGCTCTCGAATCTCGAGTCGAGCTTCAGCCTCGAGCCTCAGCGAGTACGAGCACGCGCACAGAACAGGAACGGGAATGGGAACGGGAACGGGAATGGGTATGGGAAATGGGTTTCGGGAATGGGTATGAGCTCGAGAATGGGCCCAAAAGCCCAGCCAGAACAGAAGATCCCGACTAAACCCTGCTGTCCCAGCTCCCTGCCTTCTGCCTCCTCTCCTGCTGCCTGCTTACAATGTTTCCGCGTGTGCGTTCAATCAACATGTTGCGATATCAGCGCAATTTGTCATCCCATAAACAACAATGCAACCTGGCTAAATGGGCCCCTATATCATATGGCATGGCATGGAAATAATCGGCTGAGTTTGTACCGAATAGAATGAGGACTACCTCAACCAAAGTTCTTGGATATATTGTAGTCTATTTTATTCATATATTTTGACAATGATAAATTAAGAAATTACTATACTCAGAAAAAGAGGACTTTATGAACAATGTTGGTAATATTTAATAAACTATATTGTTATTAAGAACTAGTTCTTTATTTTAAAATATTTAATATGAATTTATGAACGACCAAAATCACTTCATTTAACATTATTCTGTGTGATTTAAAGAATTTATTTTAATTTTTTTTAATTAATCATTTGTGTTTCTATTTTATTTGTGGCTAATGTGAGAACTTTGCTAATCGAAATTTATTATTTGCAGATGATTTTAGTATACAAAATAATAGTGTTACAAAGGAACTAAAATAAAAAAAAATGTAATATGTAGAAACCTTTAAAACCTATAAGAAAAAATTGTTGTTCCTAAAGAAACGTGGCCCCAATTGTGAAATTAACCAGGAGTCCCGTGAAAACATAAGACGGCCCTGTTTATGGCCTATATGTTAACTGCTAAACCCGTTTGGGAATTATAGAAGTACAGTAGGAATTATAATTTCTTATTATGGTAAAATTGGAATATGTTTTATATTTAAATTCTGAGAGTTTTAATCGAGAGATTTTGTTATTTTTTAGCAATGATTAATTGAGAAAAAAATATAATAAAAGTAGATCGATTATTCTACATTTTGAAACATAATTTATCACCAAGTGTAAATATTTTAATTTTTATTAATGTGATTCGTTGATTGTGTACATTGTGTAGATTAATATTAGAATAAAAATTAACTTTTGTAGTAAATCTTTTATGAATATTACACTTATTTCAACCTGAGTGTTATTCAGAACTGGTCTCCTTAACTATTTTCTATTTATATCTAACTAAAAAAAATTCTCAACTCTCAACCCCGGAGTCTGCGCTGCCTCTGCTGACGTCTGCGCTGACGTCGCTGCCGCTGGCGCCTAATTCTTAAGAGTCTGAGATATGTACGACGGTTCGTCGAAGGACTCAAAGTGCTGTTGGAACTTGTCCCAGTTCCCGTTGCTGAAGGTGATAGGAGTCCGGTAGAAGTAGGATCGGAGGCATCATAAGAATATTGACTGCTGGCATGTCTGATCAGGACTAGACAGCAAAGAAGTCCGAAGAGAATTACCAAAGTGAAACGCATGGCAAAGATTGATAAGCTTAAAAGTTTATCAACGAGCTTATATAACAAAAAAATATTTGACAAAGAACCTTGATTGTGGAATGTTGAACAATAATGGAACAGCTGTTACTTATAGTTTGTTAACTGTACTCAGGTGTTTAATTTTTAATTGTTTGTTTCGGATATAGGAAGTTACTTCCGTTGTAAATAAACTTACAACAAAATTTATAAGTAAATATTAACAAAAGTCAAATGTTCTTTAAGTCAAACTTAGTTTTTGTTTGTTCTTATCAATTTTAATATTCATTTTGATCTATTTAAAATGTAAGAAATTAAAGTTTTTATAGAACAGTTTACGATGTCTATCCATGTAGACGAAGGACTCTTACGACTAGAGCCTGAACTTAAAAACAATATTGTATATATATATAAACAATGCAATATTGAATCAGTTGATAATTATTATATTTGTGTATAGAAACAAATGATCTAAAAAATTTGGTCCAAGTACACTCAATCGGTTAATTCTTTATCGATCTGTTTATTGAAGAAAAACAACACTGAGAGAAATATTAAAATCTATCAAAATCTCAACACTTTTTGGCCATATTTCATTTGGATGTATTCATCATTTGATAGTTATTATTAAAATATTTATTAAAATAAAAAAAATATTAATGATTAAAATAATTACCTAATTTGAGGCAATTCTGTATCATTAAAAAAATCGTTAATTTTATATGAATGCATTAAAATTAATAGTTAATCTCTCACAATAGATATTAAAATAAAAATGTAATAAAGAAAAATCAATTGTTCCTCATTTGGGAACTTAATATTTTCCTCAGTGTAGATATGTTCAATAAGTATAAAAGTAACTCCAAATTCCGATCAAAATTCCTTAGTTTTTACAAAGTTTTGTTGCAATTTAGTTCATTACAATGTATTACACAAACATTTCATGCTATTTATGCATTCTAAAATTATTATAAAATTCGCATAACTCACACACAAGTCAATTAATAATTACAAAATAATTGATTTAAAGCAAATTTATACTCCACAACCTGAAAGCCACCACAGAGTCAGCAAAACAGTAAAATAAAACTGCGGCATGTTGTTGACAATGTTGCAATGTTCTGCAGCACTCAATCAACATGTTGCAGCCGATATCAGGACAATTTGTCATCTTATAAAAAAAAAGGAACAGTTGTTGCCTGGTTACCAGTCGAGTCCAGCCAAGTCAAGCCAAGCCCGGCCAGAACCAAGAGAATGTTAACCGAAATCTCACATCGACCATGTCGCATCTTGGCAGCTCTCTTGCTGTGTTCTTCTGGTGGTCCTGTCTGAAGTTTGCCGTATTCAAAGCACAAGAAAACTCAATCAAGGGGCTCGTAAATCTTGGCACAATTTGATGAGCGCTCTGTGGGAGACCCGTCTACGTCTTCGTCTTTCGTCTTTCGGCTCGTGTAAGAGGTCTTACATTTCTCGGCTTATTGATTATCAATGCTGGTGCCGCGTCGGGACCATTTCCGATTCGTCATCATGCGACGAGTGAAGTTTCAATCTGCTCCGAAAAATATATAAAAAAAAAAGAATTATACACCGATGTTCGCCGTGTGTGGTGCATTCTGAGTGTTTTGACAGCATGGCACACATAGATACACACAGACACAGGCACAGTTACCAGTTACCAGTTCCACCTAAATTTGATGCAGCACAAGCCCCGTCAACTTCAAAAGTGTGCGTCTGAGCATTATTGATCGTCCATGTCCCGCTGTTGTGATCCGCTCCCAGCATGAGACATTACAAAAGGCCCAGTATGATGGTATGATGGTATGATGGTAACAATGCCGCTCGTTGTCGCCGCTTGCAGTTGTCCATAATCTAAACACACACGAAGACATACGGCACATACAGCCAGTCGGTCCTTTTGAAGGTCCTTTTGGCCAAAGTTCTCGCACACACACACACACACAAACAGCCAGTTACAATGGATATGCAAAACACAATGAAGTTCTTTGAAGCGCGACGCGTCAGGTAAGCGACAATTATTTATCTTACAAATTTACCTGAAATTAAATACTTATGTTGCAGCAGCAGCAGCAGCAACCAAGAGGTGTCATCTACTAGTAGATACCCACTGCACACTGCACAAAAAGCATCATAAAGCTATAATAAATAAGTGAGAAATACAAACGATTTGAAGAAACTACATTTTATGGCACCATTTATTGCAACTACACTGAGAAAAAATTTCCATTTTAAATTACCGAAATATAATGAACTGAGGAGTTCCTGAGGATTTATTAAAGGCGCCCTTTTTTTTTTAAATATTAAATATACAATTGTAAACGATTAAAATCACTTAATTTAATTCAGTCTCATTTAAAAAATTTCGTTAGTTTTTTATTAATATTTAATATTTTACTTGGTTTTAGAACACAAAATAATTCTCTTACAAATGGATTTGAAAAAAATGTAATATAGAGAAACCTATATGCCTTATATACTGACTGCAAAAACCGTCTGAGAATTATAGACACACATGTGTGCAACAAACAGCGCCTACGACTATGCAACCATTTCGATACATTACTATTAATATTACAATTTTTTATCATAGTAAAATTTAAACTCTAATTTATATTCTCATATAAATTAAGAACCAATGAGAAGCACTATTAATAGAGACCAACATATATTAGTAGAACGATTGATTTTCAATTTGGAACGTCATATTTTCCCCAGTGTAGTATATGAGATCGAATGATAGTGATTTACGTAGAGAATTTGATGGATATGACTGTGGAAGTTTCCTTTTTACTAATATTGTAACTCAACGCACAAGGATTACTATATTTATATTATAAAAAGTACCTGAGCTCTAAGGGATTTTGCAAATGGAATTTTAAGATATTCTTAACTTTGGGGTAAGAAGGGGAACATTTAAATGTGGAACTGTATCTTATAACAATATCAGACATCGATAGACATTATCAGAGAAATAAATGTCTTTGAAGAGCCCTCTACAGTAGGAGAAGGAATAAAAGATTTTGGCTGTAGTTCCGAAATTAACTAAGATCGATAAAAAAGAGTGAACAAAGTAGGGACATTATTTAAAGACCACCCCATTATTTTAAATTAAAATTAACATTCTCAATTACTATATGATTGCAGAGAATATTAATACTAAATATATATATATATATATATTTATATATATAAATATGGCTATATTTATTATATTAAATATCAAAGTTTGATTGAATTACAGACGCACTTATTTTTATTTATGCCTCATTTGTCAATAGCATGCTTACAGGGTATATAAGGGCGACAAATTCCCCCTTTTTAATCAGCGGTACGCACTTTGATCACCTGACACACACACACACACAAGTATACACAAGGCCGCAGTTTGTTGCTGCTGTTGCAGTTGCAGTTGCAGTTGCAGTTACCTGGCCACAAGGTGTGACAAGTCAGCGGATTTTGCGTGTTTTCTGCGAAATATTTAAATGCAAGATTATCGCCAAGAGGCGCAGCAACTGTTGGCAACAAAAGGCTCGCTGGCTTTAATCCTGCGGCCTGCCCTTTTGATCTGCTTCTGTTACCTGTTGGCCTGGCTTGCGCTTGGTTAGTTGGCCAAGTTGGCCGAGCGTTAACTAATTAGCAGCTGGCCTGGCATTTGCCTCATTTCCGCCACAAAACAATTTCGATTAAGGCGAACTTAAAGCAAAAAGCTACCGACAACTAATCCAATCATAATCGCGCAATCATAATTACAACAATCGTTCCAAATGAAACGCAGCAGCAGCAGCAGCAACAGCAGCAGCCAGACGGGGGCAAAGACAAAGACCGATGATCCGATGATGATCGAAACGGCGGCCAAGCTAACGGGTACAAACAAAACCAACAGATCTGGCCAAGAGCAACAAGCAACATTGACTTCTATTGCTGTAGGGGCAACTGCGTGCAGCAGCAACAACAAACAGGCAACAGGTTGCTGCTGCCTGAAGTGCTTCGTGGCCAGACAAACGTTAAGATTGTAATAACCATGTTAAAAGCAATTTACGTTTAAAGTGCTACTGTGATACGCCGCCGATGCGTTTCTTGATTAAGAACCAAAAGAGTGGCAAGATGCAAGGAGGCAGACACACACACACACAACCACACACACACATATACACAAACAACAACAAACTGAAACTGGACAGTAAGTAGAAGGCTGCAAGGAGCTGCCTCGTCTGCATTTATTTGGCGGCAAAAGTTGTTTTTGTTTTTCGAACTTTCCTTTCATATTCACAGTCCACTTAACACGCGCGTCGCACAATGCGCCTCAAAACACAAATGAGCAGCAGCAGCAGCAACTGTTGCTGTTGTTGTTGTTGTAGTTGCTGCTGCTGCTGCTGCCCCAACGGTGGCGGCAGCCTCAGAAATCTGTGCCTCTGTCGGCACGCTTTGATGTTGGGAATGGCGTGTGCCCAATGCAGAGATTCCGCTTTGTTGTTTTGCCGACGCCAGCGACGTTGTCGACGGGGCATGCAACAGCAATTTGCCGCCAAGTGAGCCGCAGCGAGCGTGGAGCGTGCAAAGCAGACGCGAGAGAAAGACGAAAAGAGAGAGAGTGAGAGAGAGCGTAATCAACTTAACTCCCAAATGCCCCCAAAAGCTAGCTGCTGCTGCAAGTTCTTATTGCCGCTTGACCAGCCTGGCAAGCTAAAAAAACAGAGCTGCCAACTTGCTCAAAATTTGTTGTTCGAAAATTATTATTTAAATGTTAAAAAAATAGGAATTATGTTTATGGAAAGAGATTAAGATTATTTATAACTATTAAAATATGTTTTTTAAATAATATTTCGTATAGTAAAGCTCATCTAAAAATCTTGATTTTTTTACCTAAAACTTCTCCTAAGAATAATTTATTATTTTTTTTTTTAATTTGAATCTTGTCTTTAACTATTTTCCTTTAAAAAATACTTTGTATTAAAGTCTTTCTGATAACTTTGTTGATCTGCTAATTAATTTTATAACAGCATATAAATAAACATTTTATACTCTATAAATTAGCAGCCTTGGCAACACTGAACAACTGCGTGTCAGAGCAATGCAATTATGATGATAATCTGCTGAAATTAGAGCTGCATCGCTGTATATTTGTATCTGTATCTGTATCTGTAAGTGTATCTGTATCTGTATCTGTAGCTTTTGCTGTAGCACCTGTTGCTTTTCCCACACATTGTTGCCGTTTGCAAATCGAGCAACAACTGGCAGCTGCAACAGCCACAGGCAACAGTTGCTGTTGAGGCACGGTGAAGGATCAAAGGCCGTTACCGTAACTTTAAATCTGGCTTGAAAACTGAATCTGACCCGTTAATAAAATTGCTATTGACTGAAATTTTAATTGCTTATAGAGCGCGACCTGTGCACATCTGTTGAGAGATTATAGAAAGAGGAACAGAGAGAGAGAGAGAACTGAGAATCCAAAGAGTAAGACAGACACTCTTCAGTATATGCCACGATTGATGTCAATCCCAGCCGACTGCGGCAACTGCGACTTTGAAGATTATGCCGAAAGTTATGAGGGCAGCGACAGCGGCAACTTTGGCTCCAGGTGTTCTGGCCTAGCAAGCGAAATTATATGTGGCAGCAACAGCAACAGCAGCAGCGGCAGCAGCTTTAACTATGCTGTGTTTGCTTCTTCAACAACAACATCATGAGCAACAGGAACATCATTATCATCTTCAGCTGCTGCTGCTGCTGCTGGCGCTGTTGCTGCTTCTGCCGCTGCTGTTGTTGCTGCTGCTGCTGCTGCTGCTGCTGCTGCTGCCGCTGCTGGCGTCGCTGGGCAATGCGGCAAAGATGAAAGCTGGCGGCAACACTTTGATGCGGCCAAGATCAAAGCTGCCGATTGTTTACATAATAGTGGCCTTTGAAACGGAACAATAGAATGCCAGGATCAAAGACACCGACCGGTTAGTGCGCTTAAGCAAAATGAATGTCCATGTCCCGCATCAGTGAGGCAACAACGATCATCTGTTGCTCTCATTGTTGTTGTTGTCGTGTTGCTGTTGTTGTTGGGCAAAAGTAGCACTCGTCTTCATCATGATCATCCTCTCGAAGCCGAAGACATCATTATGCTCGGCTTTCAAACTCTGTGTGTGCAAGTCGTGTGCGACTCTTGTAATTGTTGCAGTTGCAGTTGCACAGCAGAGTTACAGCCCAACTCTGCCACCTCCTGCCCCAAAAACACTTTATACTGCAAACTCCCTGCTGATTGCGCGTTAAATGTTTATGGGCATTCATCGCGTGCTGTCCGGCGGCCTTTTAATTGCCCTCAATGCAACTGGCAACAACTTGCAACAGCGGCAACAACAAGTGCCACACGGTGCGTATGCGCATCCAATAATCTCCAGAGATGTCGCCGCATTATAATTGCGTATGTACGCGCACTCGTACTTAATGCAAAATTATTGCAGCGCCTTTCCAATTCTCACTTTTATGTTGCCGACATTTTTTTATTGTATGTTTATTTCTTCCCCTTTAGGCCTACAAATTTCTCTATTAAACACGTTGGAATAAAATCAATTTAGTTTAGTGATAAAAAGCGGGAGGGAGAAAAACAAAATAAAAACAAATTTTGCAAAAACACATTTTTATGGCAGGCCTATTCCGTGGGCCGTTAAATCAAGTATGCGGCGTTGAAAAATCGTAAAAGATTGAAATATTTCGATTTCGGCAACGGCGAAATATCAAAGCCACAGAGATATTTGTATTTTTAATGATCGGTCATTAATTGAATTTCGTATAGAAATGGAAATGAAAATGCGTCCCTGTAGACAAATCGAATATAAAAATTTACCACAAAAGCTAAAATGATTTCTCTCGCATTTCGGCAGCAGTTTCGTATGGGAATTAAACGTTTTATATATATCTCTTTCTTTAGATTTACAATTAGATAAAGACGCGACGGACTACTTTATTGAGATTTTATGTGCTTAAGCCGCCATCCCACATATGCCCAGGGCCACGGCGTGCCGGACTCTTTCCAAGAAATGCCGCGCGCTCATAAAACACAAAAATGCGGCGCATTAAAACAAAATTATTTTTTTATTTTAATAAAAAAAAATAATGCGATGAGCGAATTATTGCGATCAAGAAGCTTCAGCCCTGAGCGCAGCATAAAACGTAACTGCATTCAAAAATTGCAATTACATTAAATTAGCATTAAATGTGAATTAAAGTGCGAGAAAAACAAAAGACTTAGGCAACGAACTTGCGAACAACGAGCGAGGCGAAAAAGATGGCGAACCGTAACAGCCGAAACAACAAAATGCCGAAAACGTAAACTAAAACCCGAAAAACCAAATCGACAAAAAAAAACCGAAACGAAAACCAGAAGCCATTTCGGCTTTCGATTAAGCAGATCAAAGGCGCTGATAAAAGCGGCTATAATCGTAAGACGATTATTAACAAGTAGCCGACGTCAGCAGCGGCGTTGCGACGCCGACGCAGCGCTGACTGAGCAGTAGACAGCGCGAGAGCGAGAGAGAGACCGTAAAACGCTGCGCGCATAATTCTTTCAAATTGCATTGCCTTGCAGTTTATTATTAGTTTTGTTATTATTTTGCGTATTCTAAACAAAAACGAACTCCACGCCGCGCGCCACTTTGAACGGCCGCGAGAGCGAGCAAGCGAGCGAGCGAGAGAGAGAGAAACTACAGCAAGAGCGGAAGAGAGCGCACACGTGAGTGTATCGCTGTCGGCAGCGACGCGACGGCAACGACAACGCTGCCGGCGACGACGCAGCGCCAAAGAGCGACAACAAGGCAAGGTAAAAATATCATTCCGTTTCGAGCATTCAACGTGTGCGGACGTTCCAACAAGTGTCTTCCCAGTCTCAGTCTCTCACAGCGTTGTGAGCCGGGCGTTCAAAGTGTTGGAAATATAAATTAAAACAAAATAAACAAAAATATAATAATATACAAAAAAGATATACGTGAATATATATTAAACAAGTGTCGTCACAGAATGTGCAGAAATAAACATGCAGTGCCACAAAATGTGCATTGATAGCAAACAGTGCTGAACATCTTAATTAACTAAGAAAAATCATTTTCAATAAATATTACTAAAACTACAATATTAATAATCAGCTAAGAAGCCATGGCAGCTATAGAGTTTAAAAATAAATTAAGCAGCCGCACAGCAGCCACAAATAAATGGATTAAAAACAATAATAACAACAACACACTGAAGCAGGTGAGTTTAAATACTGAATTTATTGGCTTAACCTCAGCATACAACAAGAAAAAAAATAAATAAAAATAAATAATCGCTGCTACAGTAGCAACTTATTAAAGAGGGCCGCAAATATCAAAAGTTGCCGCACAACCAAAAAAAAATAAAGACACGAAAAAACAGTAGCACGTCAATTAAAATTAATAGCTTCCGACTTAAGCCGCCCAATCGAGTTGACCAAAGAAAGAAAACAAAAAAAACAGAAAAAAAATAAAATACAAGGAAAAAAACCCTACAGCTTTATTTACGACATTAGCATATCGCAGAAATCGAAATCAATTTGAAAATCCTTTGCAAGGGCATTAAAAATGAGATTAAATTTGCTTGCGTGCGCAGAAAGCCACAAAATGAAATAAAAAAAATACCCGAAAAAAACCAAAAATAAAATAAAAGAAAACAAAACAAAGCTAAAAGGCCGACAGAACGAGAATCTTTTTTTTTTGTTTTTTTTTAATATATAGCTAACCAAAAACCCTCATCAGCAGCAACAACAACAAAAACAACAACAACAACAAAGTGCAGGCCGCTTTCGTGCGCTCCACTTCGCTTGAAGCCACAACCACATCCCAAACAACCCATCCCTATCCCCATGCCAGAGACAGAAACAGAGTCTCCTCCGATCCCCATAGCCTCGTAGTAGCTGCTACTGTTTTCAAAGTTAAGATCAATGAGTTCGACGACTGCCTTTGGTTGAAACCAACTGGTACTTGGTAACTGGTTGCTTGGTTGTTGCCTGGTTTGTTGCCTGCTTTGCGATCTGCTTTGCAACATGCCGCAAAGCAGCATTGGCCATCAGGGGCGGCAAAGTACAAAGCCGAAAACGGCACGGGTTTAGCGCGCTCAGAGTAAAAAGCGATCAGCGTCGCCGCTCGGCAGACGTGCGCACATCCCACAGATACAAAGATACAAACACACACAGATACAGATACACAGCTACAGATACACAGAGAGTTGAAGCCGGGGCCGGTCTAATAACGCTGCCTGGCACTTGGCTACATGTTTTGGGCCGCGGCATCGCTTTTGTTGTTGCCGTAGCCGTTGCCGTTGCCAATGTTGCTTGCGGCTTCATTTGAGGCTGCTTCCGAATTACCTGCGCGGCATTGCAGTAGCCGCAGCAACAGTCGCAGCCGCAGCAGCAACAACAGCAGCCGTCGCGTTATTTCCATGCCATAAAAAGTATTAAATTGCTGCAAACAGGTGTATTTTATGTAGCATGCCTCGCAAACAGGCAACTGCGGCTCTCTGGTAGTAAACAGGAGGGCAGGCCAGGCACAGGCGGCACAGTTTTTATCAGCGTGCAGCTTGTTGCACTGTGCAATTATATTTACCTAACCGAATGATCAAGGTACAAATTCTATGCATTAAGCATTGAGGTCAATTTCAGTAAATGTGGCAAGTTAAAACGTTCTACTTTGTAAAGTGATTTAGCCTTACAAAGTATGTATATTTTTTTTTATAAATATCTGGTATAATTTTCACCACATGGTACACTTTAAAATGTTATTTACTTTAAGTAAATCTTAGGTTTATTACAACTTTTAACATGTTATAAACATAAACTAATATTTCGCGTTATTTTCATGCAACTTGCACGCAATTATTAAATACAATCATCTAAGATGTTAAGTATGTTTTTAGAGTTTTTATTTGGTATTAAATTAATTTTCATAAGGCTTGAGTTTTCCTTTTAATTTATAGGTTATAGTTTACTTTAAACCCACCTCAGCTGCAAATTCTGTTTGCGCCATCTTGAAATTTAATTGTCCCTCAATTTATGTTGTGTTCATTTTATTTGAATTTTGCGCGCGCGCTCTCTTTCATAATACCTCAAAAACGAAAACTGAGACGTTGACGCCGACGCCGACGCCGACGCCGACGCCGACGCACGCAAATCAAACAAACTGACAACAACACAATGCATATAACAAACAAGAACAAAAACAACGGCAACGGAAGTTTATTTATGCCTGGCCCGCTATTTACTTAAGCGTATGCGATAAGCCGCAATAGACAAAGACAGAGAGGGACAGAGTTGGCAAGTATGAGAGAGAGAGAGAGTGCGCGCAATTGTTTAGTTGTTGTTGTTGCTGCTGCTGCTGTTATGCGGCAAGTGCTGTGCTAATGAGCTAAAGCGGGGGTGGGTGGAGTTAGCTAAAGAAGCCGCAAAGGCAGAAATAAAAACAAAAATCAAAAACAAAAACCACGCCATGATAGCGCACTGCAATTCCGCTTCAACCCGCTGCGCTGTGCTTTAGCGCCGTTTGCTTCCTTTGATTGGACAAGGTCGTCATTGATTATGTTGCGTGTGTGTATGTGTGTGTGTAAAGGGGCAAAAAATGCATTTAACCATTTACCGCTAAGCAAATTAATAATTGATGTTAGCGAATCAGAAATAAATAATCTTTACATCGATAACTTATAGTCGCCTCTAGATATGTGCATTATTTGAATATCGATTAAGCGATTAATATATATATAGACATTTATAGAACAAAGAAAAATAGTTGAACAAATAAAATGCATCAATTTTTTGCTCAACACATTTAATTCAAATTTTTATAAACTCTTAATCTTTTTGCAAATTTGTTGAAGCAACATGTTTGCTAACTTTTAATCACTTTGCAAAGTGTATAATATTAAGCACAATATAAGCTCAATTGCATTACAATTAATACACACACACACACTGAGAGAAACTCAATTTGCGCGCACAATCAAATCAAATCAATTCAAGTCACCACGGGGCGTTTGCTTAATTTTAATAAAAAAAATATATAAATAAATAATAAAAATAGAAAGAGTAGAAAAAAAATAAACACAGACTAAGCGCCAGCGACTGAGGCAGCGGCAGCGGCACTTGACTATTTGCAGCAATTAATAAAAACTGACAATTTAATCGTCGCGACAAGTAGTTGGCTGCCAGCCAGCCCCCAGACAGAGCAGCCGGCCTAAACTCATTGGATAGGTGAGCTGGTAGATGTAGGAGCAGGAGGCAGGGCAGGGCAGGGGGGGCAACGGCGCCTTTGTCGGCCCCAAGAAAAGCGGAATAGAGGCAACAACAATTTGTGGAAAAAAAAAAACAAAAAAAAAATAAAATAAAAAAGAGTCGCTACAAAGCCAAAAGCAAAATATTAATAAGCAGTGCCCGCAATTAATAGCGCAACTTAAGACGCTATATAGGGTAATTAAGCGGCGCTTGTGAACATTTTTTCCTTTGGCGGAGCCGACGACGACGACGACAGCAGAGCAACTGTTGCTGTTGTCGGCGCTGCCGTTTTTTCTCTTAACAGGTAAACAACAAGTGCAACGTACGCTCGAATTTAAGTATCTCAGTGTCTCCATTTGTATATGTGTGATTTCTTTAAGCTTGTATGTATGTGTGTATGTATGTATTTGTCTAATGTGGGCACGCGTTCTGTTTACTCAAGCGTAAATCCGCGCACACACGTCATTTTGGTTTTTGGTGGGTCGTGGCCAACACTGGAAGATCGTAGGCGCAGTCCAAACTAAATCGTCAAGCATGTCAATAAACGAGGGCCGTTTTAAAAGTAACAAAGCTTTTAGCATCATTATACAAATTCATTAAACACTTGCTTTGGTAATAGAGTGTAATGAGTTAATTATGATTAATGAAGAATTATAATAAATGAAAATCGATTTTTCTTCGTTTTAAACAAGATTTTTCCCTCAGTGTAGAAGAGTATTTTTCTTAGTATTTTTATACATCAACTAAAATGTTTCATTAATATAATTTATGAGTCAAATATACTGATAATTATCAGCTTTAATTGATATTCAAAATGTTTATTACTATTTATCAAATTCGTAAATAAATATCAAAATTGAATTGCACTTACTTATGGAACAGCCCTCGATGACTCCACTTCAAGCGTTAGAACTCTTGTCAATTTGTTAGGCGGCACACATCAAAGAGTTTGTTTTGTATTTTTCTTGTTGTTGTTGTCGTTTTTTGTTGTTTTTTGTTTCTTGAATTTCGTTGGTAGCGGGGGAAGGCCCCCTCAAAACATACGCGTACTCACATTGTCGGGGCCCTACTGACAGGCAGCAATCAAAACGGCAGCGATAGCAAAACTGAAGAGAGATTGAAAGAAAGTCGCTCACTTTGAGCACAGCACAGAGCTGCACGGCAACAGCTTAAAGCTGCGGCTTAACGCTAAAGCTTTTAAAGCTCCGATTATAAAGCTTTATGCGCTACCGTTACTCGCAATGCAACTCTGGTCAAGTTTAAGCTTCAGCATCAACTCGTTCAGCAAGTTGTGTGCGCATATGTGTGTGTGTTTGTGTGTCCATAATTGTTCTTTGCTGCCTTCTCTCTCTCTCAAATTGTCCGTGTCATTTGCATTTTGTCTGCAAATTGTCGTTGCTAGAGGCGGCGGCGGCAGCAGCAGCAGCAGCGACGGCGACAGAGGCAGCGGCACAACTTCAAAGCCAAAATAAACATTGATTGAAGATTTCTTTACGATTTCTGAATGGTTATTTATGCAGAGACAGCGGCGCAGACAGGCAGACACAATTGACAGACTGACACACTGAGACACTAAAATCGTTGCCTTTGACTTGTTCTTCTTCTTGTTGTTGTTTTTGTGTGTTTGCTGTTTTTGTTGGCGGCACGCGTTTTGTTGTTGTTGCTTTTCTGTTTTTGTATCATTTACAAATTGCTGGGAAATAGCGTAAAATCAAAACAACAAAAGCAAAGCAAAATCAACAACAACAACAACAACCGAACGCCGCTGCTCATTTGATTGATGTACACAACCGACCTTAAGTTCAAAGCCAAGAATAGCACGAAAAAACTAAAACTTAAATAGACTTGGACGCCGCTGATTACCACGCGACGGCGGCCATGACAATGTGAAATTCAAATATGTTTGTGTTTGTGTGATAAATGTAATTATTACTGTGTAATAACAGAGTAATTCTCTAGCCATGTTTAACTAAATGCTTTGAATAACTCTCTCTCTCTCTCTCTCACTCTCTATCTGTGTGTGAACCTGAACCAAACAAGCAAACAACAACAAACACCGCACAAACGTAACACAATAACAACAAAAACGTAACGAAATGCGCGGCAAAAATTTCTTTGATCTTATCGCAAAGCTTCTTGCTCGCATTTTGATCAAAGCAAGTTTTTCCGCCAAAATACAAAGGCAACAAAAATAACAGAAAACCACAAGAGCAACAGGCAGCAGCAACAACAACAACATGACAGACTGAGAGAGCATTGAGCGTACTATTACGTCGACAACAACAAACAGTTGTGAATGAGTTTAGCAGAGCAAGAGAGAAAGAAAGAGAGAGAATAAGCGACAAGGCGCAATAGCTGAACAGGTTAAACAAAGTAGAGCGCAACTTTTAAGCTCACTCAGTGCAGCACTGCACAAAGGTGTGAAATGTGACGTCACACACACACACATATTTTATACAATTATTACAACCTACAATTTATGTTGTTCTCTTTCAGACTTCAATATCACAATTGCGCTGTCAGCTGTTGCTATTGATGCCGCTGATTGTGCTCAGTGTATTGCCGCACGCCAGCAGCAACAGCATTAACAGCAGCAGCAACAATAATAACGACAATGCTGCCGCTGGCAACATGGAAGCCTTTGGGATAGCCAAAACCCAACTGGAGCTCGAACAGGAACAGGTGGAAGCAGAGGCGGAGGCCAATGCCAATTCACTGCATCAGCGTGCTCCACTCGAGAGCAGCATGATTCAGCGCAGCTACATGGTCATGCATACGGCGGGTGGTGCAGCGGATGGTGTCGGTGCCACAGTCAGCGATCACAGTCGTTCCCTGAAACGCGCCTCCCTGACTAACCAGAGCATCACCTGCAACGATGGCAGCCATGCGGGCTTCTATCTGCGCAAGCAGCCCAACTCCAAGAAATGGATCGTCTTCCTCGAGGGAGGCTGGCACTGCTTTGATAATCGCTCATGCCGTGCGCGTTGGCTGCGTCTGCGCCACCTGATGACCTCCGCCCAGTGGCCAGAGACACGAGATGGTAAGTGGAGCAATATATAATAAAATAGAATCAATTGACTATCATGATTCCTTTAAGCCTTAACTAATACTCACTATCTTTTTCCAACAGTTGGAGGCATTCTGTCGCCTCACGCCGAGGAGAATCCTTATTGGCACAATGCCAATCATGTCCTAGTGCCCTACTGCAGCAGTGATTCCTGGTCGGGCACACGCACCGAGCCGGATACACGAATTGGCGAGAACAATTGGCGATTCATGGGCGCCTTGATACTGCGCCAGGTGATTGCGGATTTGATACCATTGGGCTTGGGACGTGTTGCAGGTGGCGAGCTGTTGCTGGTGGGTTCCTCAGCTGGTGGCTTGGGTGTCATGCTTAACCTGGATCGTGTCCGTGATTTTCTGGTTAACGAACGCAAGCTGCAGGTGACGGTGCGTGGTGTCAGCGATTCGGGTTGGTTTCTAGATCGTGAACCTTATACGCCGGCAGCAGTGGCATCCAGCGAGGCAGTGCGTCTGGGCTGGAAGCTGTGGCAGGGCCTGTTGCCCGAAGATTGCACCAAGGCGCATCCCACTGAGCCCTGGCGCTGTTACTTCGGCTATCGTCTGTATCCCACGCTTAAAAGTGAGTTTTCCTTAAGGAAATCCTTAATTTATTCAATTACTAATTAAATATTGCAATTGCAGCTCCACTCTTTGTGTTCCAGTGGCTCTTCGATGAGGCACAAATGCGGGCAGATAATGTGGGTGCGCCGGTGACGCCGCAGCAATGGAATTATATACATGAGATGGGCGGCGCCCTGCGCTCCTCCCTGGACAATGTGAGCGCCGTCTTTGCGCCCAGCTGCATTGGGCATGCAGTGCTCTCGAAGCGCGACTGGGTGAACATCAAGATCGATGACATATCGTTGCCCTCGGCACTGCGCTGCTGGGAGCACTCGACGCGACCGCGCCGCAAGCGCCATGACAAGCTCAAGCGTTCCACGGAGGCGACCACCACGGCGCTGCAGGAGCAACAGCCGGCGCATCCTAACCAAAGACATCAGCGGCATCGCCAGCGCGTCCAGAAGCTGAACAATGCGGCGTTGGCGCAGGAACAGCCACAGCAGCGCAAACGCAATCATTTGAGCAAGGAGCAGCGTGAGGAGCGCAAACAGCGCCGTCAGGAGCGACAGCGGCGCAAGCAGCGACGTCGCCAGCAGCAGCAGCAGCGCAAGCGCGAAAACGAAGCGGCAACAGCAGCAGCAGCAAACAGCAAAAACAAGAACAACAACAGCAACAGCAACGGCAACAGCAATGAGCAGCGCAAGCAGCGACACCGGCAACAACTAACCGCAGAGCAGCAGCTGGAACGTAAGCAGCAACGCCAGCGACGCCGCAAGCTGCAGCAGCAACAGCATCATCAGCTGCAGTTGCTGCACGACCAATCCAGCGAGCCACAAAAGCGTCGCGCCTCCAACAGCGCCTCCAAGTCGAAGCCTCGCCAGCGTGTGCCACGCGTGCCCGAAAAATGTGGGCTACGTCTGCTTGAACGTTGCAGCTGGCCACAGTGCAACCACTCCTGTCCCACGCTGACCAACCCACTGACTGGCGAGGAGATGCGCTTCCTGGAACTGCTCACCTCATTTGGCCTGGACATTGAGGCAGTTGCCGCTGCCCTGGGCGTTGATATGCATACCCTGAACAATATGGAACGTACGGAGCTGGTGAATCTGCTGACGCAGCAGGTGAGCTGAAGGAGCGGCAAGGAGCAACAACAAATAAACTGTAAATAGTTGGCCTGTATATAGATATAGCCATAGACTGTATAGACGCCTTTCATATTGTACATATATCATCTATATATATATCCAAATCGGAGCTATTCCAATTCCTAAAAACCAAGCAAAAGACATGCGCCTAGTACCCAGTAATTAAGCTGAATTTATTTATATATACATACACTGACACACACTCACACACACACACACACACACACACACACACACACAAATACATACTTATATATACTCGTATTTAAATTCGTATTCGTTAAATGTATTCGTATTTATTCAATCGCATCCAATTTCTGTCTGCGTAACGAGAAACTAACACAAATGCAACCACAAGACTGTTTTTTATGTTTGTTTATATTAATATACATATATATATTTTTTTTTTAATTAATTAACTAATTTACATAATTTATTTATAATTATCTTGTAAGAGGACAGCAGCTGTATGTGGAAGCTAAAAACTGTTTCAATTGCCCTTAAATGCCAAGTTGAATGTTTGTTTGTTCATTAAAAAATACAAATTATAAATAAATAGTTACAATTTACCTACCTCAAGCAAAACAATAAGAAATTAATATGCAGCTGCCTTGAACACATCAATTGCGTACCTGTGCAAATTAAATCAAATACTTAACATTATTTATTTATGTACTTTAGCAAACACACAAATTTTATAATACAAAATTGTATATTACAATGCCCGCATTCCGTTCAAAATAATTGTACTTAATATACTTACAATAAATTAATTAATTGCAATTTATATGCAATTACTGGCAAAAAAGCGAAGCAAGCGAACAACTCGAATATTACCATATGCATATATATTTAAATATTTGTATAGAATTTAATATAAACAAGTAATCAAAATCAATTACTATTAGTTAGTAATTAGCCTGTACAGAACCGGTTAAAGTTTAGCCTAAGAATTGTTGTGCTTAAAATATTCATAAGTTACAAGTTTAAAACAAACAAAAAAGAGAAAAAAAAAATCAGCTAATTTCATTGTTACAATTTTAATTTTCTAGTTCAATGATTCGCTTCAAAAAAATAAACAAAAATGATTTCAAAAATGAAGAAATAACAATCTTAAAATCGAAACAAAACTGCAAGCAAATAAAACAGAAAATATTTTTATTTAAAAATTATACAAACGTCTTTACAATTTCTATTACTGGAGAATATTTCAATTCAATTCATGAATTGAAAATGATACACTGGAGAATATTCAATTCAATTCAATTCAATTCAATTCATTTATTCGTCGATTCTTGAAGATAATACAGTTTTGGTATCTTATTTCTATGGTAAGGCACTGAGTGACAAATTCAGGCTAACTTAAATTATTTTGATTATTTTGCCATTTGCTTAATTGCATACTAGGCGTTAAAATTAATTATTGTTGCAGTCTTTTAGTTGCTTTGGACTTTGTTTTTTAGTTATATCCTTAACAATAGGTACAGAGAAAAAAAATTTAAGAAAAAACCTTGTTATCATTAAATAGAAGAATATTTTTACGCTTTACTCTAACATCAAATCTTGAGAATCGCAGAGAAAGGTCTACTCGCGAAAAGGACATTAATATAAAAAGGAAATTCTAAATTGCCAATCCTTTTTTTACTATCAGAAGTTGAATTTCCCCAGTTTCTCAGGTCTTATAGAAGTGAATTCAACTTGCCATTCAGTTTAAATAAATTACCCATTTCGAGGGAAATTACAGAATTTTAAAACATAAACAAGTCTATTTTAATATATACTAAATATATACTGAGAGATAATTTTTTTATCTATGCTTAAGTTCCAGACTCTCTTCTCCAGCACTCATTGGGCTTAATTGATTGAGGCAAGTGTCACAAACTAAGCTGATCTCGCCAAGATTTAGATGCCGCTCAATTTCTGCTGCTCTGTGTGTTATGTGGGCGCAGTTTGTGTGGTGGGGTGGTGCAAAGTGAGCCACAAAGGTTATAAATTTGTAGCTCATTTTAATTCAGCGGCAGACGTTAAACAATCAACACGAACAAAAATATTCAAAGCGCAGTGATAAGCTTTGAAAATTGAGAGAAAAATGTGGAAAATTGCGTCGTTTTTGTTGCAATGTCAACTGCTGATGACACCGCTAACAGGTGAGGGATTAATCTTGAAGTTCTATTCAGTTTGATTTATAATACCGCTGTTCAGCTAGTTGTCCCATCTTCTTAACCATTTCCCTGGCGGGCAAAACCTTGGCCGATGCTTGCCTGGAGATTAACTGGGGACCCGATTGCTATGCGCCGCCAGAATGGATTGGCATCTATCGCCAGGACCCGTCTGTGTCCAGCTTTCAACCGGAGTTACGCATTGATGATATACGCAATCGCACGGGCAAGAGGCAAACGTATATTAAGCTGGGCAAGCTTCACTTTCCAGGTGGCTGGGATCGCAACGACAAGAATGGTCAGCTGGTGGCCACCAAGTATCCCAAGGGAAAGTGTCTGCCGTTTTATGTGGCCAGCTATAATGGCACCGAGCTGCTCACTATTGACTGCCTAAAGATTCAACCCAATTGGCAGGCCAATCTAAAGGATGCTGCCCGACTGCCGCTCAGGCGTCTGTTTCTACCGGGCACACATGCCTCCGGCGCCTTCATCACCAACTACAGCAAAACCAAATCTCTGCTCGTCAAGGATTATCTGGTGGCGCAGCATTTTGATGTTTGGTCGCAGCTCGTTTTTGGTATACGCTATTTAGATTTGAGTGTGGGGTAAGTGAAAGAAGAGAAATGTTATCGATACTATCGATAAAGATGTTTTATGCTCCCTTTACAGCTATAGAAAATCGGATACCACCGAAATTTTAACCGAGGCAGACAACTTTTGGGTGGTTAATGAAAACATGTTCATAAATCCCCTGATTGGCGTGCTACGTGATGTGCGACGCTTTGTTGAACTATCGCATGAGGTGGTTGTGCTGGACTTTAGTTCATTTCCCATTGGTTTCTACAAACATCCAGAGATCTATAGTAGCCTATATCATCTCATTAGCCAGGAACTGGCTGAAGTGGCCTACGAACGAAATGTGAGCAGCAATGAACATTGTGCGGATCGAAGTATCAATGAAATGCTCCGTATTGGCAGACAGGTGGTGATATTGTTTCCGACAGAAGAACTGCCACATCCGGAGAATGGTATAACTATGAACTCAAATTTCAGCTCTAATAAATAACTAATCCTTTGCAGAATCGGTGCTACTTTGTTCGCCCTGGCAACGCTTTAGCAGCAGCTATATGAACATCTCACAGACTCTGGACTATATGCGTCTCCTGTTCAGCAAGAAGCCCGAATCGCCCGTACAGGACGACGATGGTTGGATATTTCTGGCCGTGAAGAGTATTGAACAGGCACTGAATACACATAAATTGCAAACGGCCAAAGAACGAGCCGCACTGATTAATCCCAAAATTAATCAATGGTTAAATGGTCCCTGGGGCCTAAATGCCAATGTTGTGGCCATGGATTATTTTAGTAACACGAATCTGGTCGATGTGGCCATACATGCGAATGCTCACAAAGCTTATCTGGCGTCTGATGAGAAATTTATTAATCTCGAAATACTAAGTCGTAGATAGTTAGAAATATTGTTAAGCCATTTGTTATTACACAAATTACATCTTACAATAAACATAAAGTCAATTGATGTACGTAAACAATTTACAGGCAGTGTGGGATAACTAATTTAGATTAAGTTGGCAATATTTATTCAAAAACTAAAAATTCAATTGAGTTGGCAACGCTATATTTAGCCAATACACATTTAGCTAGTGCACACATCAAGCAGTAAAAATAAGGCAATTTTATCGCAAGCAGTGTACAGCTTACAGTAATGCAGTGTAAAGCAACAAGAGTAAAAATTATAAAAGGAAGTTGAAGAATTTGCCACAAATTTAGGAATTATATATAGAAAACTATACAAAATATATATAATTTCTAATTGTTAATGCCATTTCAGACTTTTTCTCTGCAATTACTATTTATAGGTAAAATTATCAATGATATAAATACAATACAATGCGCTATCGATTGCGTAATATCATGTTTCTTTGTCAAACAACTAAAAAATTGATTTAAGAGGAACAAGATACCATATTCGTTGGAAATGACGCACATTCAAAGAAAAATTGACACTTTGAGTAATAGCAACAATCTAATAAATTGAATTCAAAGAACATAGTTGCTTGTATTTTATTAAATTATATATTTTTTTTTAAAATTTGGCCTAAAATATATTAAAAACAAATTTTAATTTCCACAAACCAATTAACATTTAATACATATATTTAAATTAAATAGAACATCAGCTACAAAAATTGATTTTCTTTTAATCAAAAATAAATGACATCAGAGCAATATATATACATATATCTATATTGTGTTGTATGTGAAACCATATACAGACTGCATATTTAAATTTTATTGTACATAATTCGTCACTTGACTCTGTCATTTCTGTGACAATTAACCAATCGCTAAATATAGCAATGCACTTAATATTCGTATTTCGAATTTCGTATTCAAATTAAAATTGATTTATACAAACCGAACTTTTAGTAGCGACCTTCAAGATACTCGTTTAATGGCTAATTAAAACTCACACGCAACGTAAGGTTAACATTGAGCTTAAATATTCAATAGAATCTAGAATAACTGGAGCATTGATTTCAAGGTATTACTACATTGAATTCTCAGTTTGATTTTGTGATATTTTAACATTACTTTGAGGCTTTCTTTTATAAATAGCGTAAATATTTAGTTGCAATGATTCAATTGTATGTTTCATACGCCTCCATTTAATTAGTTGCTCAAACAAATGATTTCACCAACTACATTGCAAATCCGTGATGCAATTTGTAGATGACAAATGGCATTTGATTGCCGCAATGCCCGGTTGAAGTAGCGCAACAACTGTGTGATACTGTCTACCTTGGCTAAGATAGAATGAAACCGGATCCAGCTGTATCTAAATGCAACACCAGGGTTCAAACTAATTGAAATGCACTGCAAATTTATTTAATTATGTGAAGAATGTTATGTTGAGCTTTTGCTGGCTATAAACTTTAATAAATCACTAAGTTTTTCAGATTAGCTAGCCAAAGTGATGATGCATTTTCAATGCAATTAACAGTCAATGAACTTTGCTTTATTTTTTTTAGGGCGTGTTTAATGAATAATCCACCGTCCGAGTCGATAACACCCACAAACTGATAACAGGCAACAACAAAGGCCAGAGCGAGCGCACTTGCTAATTAACAAACCTCAATTCCTTTGTTACCAGAATGACACTTAACCAGGAATATAGCATCGTATGAACTTAATTTAATGATTTTATGATTAACTTATCAACAAGAATTTATGGACGCATCGATAGGCCATTCTTCTAAAGAAAATACGCACTTGCAGTTATTGGAAAATTATGAAATTCTTTTGAAAATTCTATTTCTTCAGGCTTATATGGAACATTGAACATATTTAACTCGATACGTTGTGGTAAACATAATTATTTACAGACTATATCGGAATTATAAAACCAGTGCTTGTGGTTATACCCTGTTTTAATAGTTTTGAGAATAATCTATAGTTGTAACTATTGAATCTTGATAACTATAAAAACAAAAGCTAATAAGTTTGATATATAGATTCTTGCATAAGCTTTTTTTAGAACACAGTTCAATAGTTACAACTGTTTACTATAGTAGTGGACGATAACAAGTCAAGTTACATCAATAAATTAGTATTTATTTTATATGGCAGTTGATTCACAACCAGATTCAATCATTGATCCATAAAGGGCCTGTGTTAGACGCCTCCAGTGCAAATTTCCAAGTTTTCCGGTTGTGTGGGCGCAATGTCGGCATCTTTTGTAGACAAGTTTTTATACCCTGTGCATATTTGAAATGTGTAAAATGCAACTGTATTTAACAAGCATAATACGATATCTCTGACTGTATAATAGAATATATATATACTTGATCAAAATCAATGGAATTTAGTGAAGAAAATAGTTGTTTATGCATACAGAAACAGCCACAGCCATTTGCCATGCAAGCAGTGTCCGTTGAACTGCTTTGACGCTCAAGTGTTGATTTGTACTGCTTGATTTGAATGTGTATGAATGGGAGAATACAGGGTGTCCCGTTGTCAGTTATACTCGACTATAGCTATATTACTTGCTTTTAATTGAAAGTCCACTTCAATAAATACCGCCAAACGTAATACGTCAATGAAAACAAGGAGAATTGCATTTCAGTAATAGTAATATGTTATTTGTTTTTAATATACATAAATAATGGGTTCTTTTATGAAAAAATTATAGTATTAATAGTGGATAAGCTAAATGTACAAAGTATATTTTTTTTTGCAAATCTACGAAACTAATATGCATATTACATATGTGTATTATATTATTAGTATTATATTATATTTAACTGTATTACTTTAACTGTGGCAATTGCTTCGATTATTGCAAACGCAAGCATTGATTACATTTCATATCATATTTATTTTTAATTTTATTTTTATTATTATTGTTATTATAATAATAATAGTTATAGTTACATATACGTATATAGTTTTATGAATAAGTAACATTATCTACTCTGTTTTCCAGTTAATTTTCTTGTATTGTGTAACGGCCAGCTGGAGGAGTGATGCGACCAAGCCTAGCCGTTGTGACATAGAAACTAGACTAACCTAGTGTAGTTTCTACATCACAACGGCCGAGATTGGCTGGATCCCATTCCAGCTGGCCGTTATTATCTATGAGGCGGCTGCGGTTGTGTTGTTGGTGTAGTTTCTATATCACAACGGCCAAGATTGGCCCAGCAAGCCTCATTATGGTTAACAGAGCTTAGGATAGGTCCGATTAAGAAAAATAAACGCGCATGACATCGGTGAAGGGTTTTCGGCAGAGCGGGCACTTGGTTACCGAGGATGCGCATTTGGCGCAGGCAACTACATGGCCGCATGGTAAAAACGCCGTATTGTATTCGGCTCCGTAGCAGATCTTGCAGAGCTTCTCCTCGGGTATGGCCGCTGCACCTGGGCCACCGGCTAATCTTTGTCCGTTTTTTCCCTCGGTGGAGACAGTTTGTGCCACAATTTTGTCGTAGATGCGTGTGGCAGCCGATGGCTTTACATCGCCCTCGACATCGCCGGCAACAGCAGCTACGGCAGTTGAAGTTGGAGCAGCTAATGGAACACCACCAGCTGGAGCACTGCTTGATGCACTGCTCATTATGGTATCCACAGCTGGACAAATGTTGCCCGACTGCTCGATTTTGTCGACTGGCGCTGCTGGCTTGACGACCTGCGCCGCCGCAACTACCCCATCGATGTACAGTGGCCCCTTGATGAGCTTGACGAAACGGCACTGGCTCAGCCAGAGCGCATGCTGCTCCCAGGGCTCGTCGTTGTCGTCCCAATCCTTGAGACCACCGCCACAGCTGAAACAGCGGACGCGATCGCCGACCCCTGTGTAGAAGAAACCCGCCTCGGCGAGCTGCTGTGGCTTCTGTTTCATGTGGAGCGGCCAGTGCTCGTATGTGCGCAGTCGTGCCGTTTCTATAGCATATTCCGGATATTCGGGAAAATACATGCCACCCATGTTGCTCGCTGCTTGGCGGCTGCATGGCTCCTGTATGGGACCTCTGTTCATATGCAACGCCGGCGAGGTGTTCACACCCGTCGACTGTATGGAGTGTGGTCCCTCGGAGTAGGCATGCTCGCGTACATCTAACCCCGATGTATCATTGGAGCCGCAGATGTCATAGCTACGGGGTGGCAGGCTGAGCTCTAATGCTTCCGGATTGAGTGGCAGATTGTTGGTGGTGCGACGACGCAATAGCGGGCAATTGGGCGACCAGCGCAAATGTTCAGGTACAGGTTGATCCTCGCGCTCCCAGCGCCCAATTTCCACCTCACAGAAATAGCATTTAACCTTGTCCTCCTCGTTGGTGTAGAACATGCCCGTCAATGCCAGCTCCTTCTTATCCAGCCAATCGTGCGGCCAGTTCACATATGTCCTTAAACGTTCATCCTCGCGATGGTATTTATCATTCATTCTGTTCAATAGATTATTCTTTATGGTTATAGACGTATTCGAGCCGTTGTCCACTTGATCTAGTGTTGTCGTTGTTGTTCCTGTCGATACGTGTCCACAATATGCGATCCTTGGTTGTATTGCTACATTTGCCATCTTGATGAATTGATTCTTAAATTTGCACGTCCTGGTGTTTTTTTCTTTATTAAAAACTGCAAAAAGAGATACAAAAAAATAACGCACATGAGTATACACAAATTTCAGTTTATCAATTTATAACTTATATACTTTATAACAGATATTGTTATCATCAGACTGATAAAGTGAATGCCTGATAAAAGCAGGTGTCGACTGTCCGAATTACCTTCGTATCCTCCGCGGTAACCCGCATCCTAAGGTTGAGGAAAGTCTTTCTTTTTTACTAAACATGCGCGTGCCACCAGAGTTGCGATTCAACTGAAGCACATAAAATTATTTCAAGCCTATATTTATAAAATTTATATACTATATATTGCAAGAGTCACCTACAGAACAAACAACAAAAAACAAGATAAGGTGACCGCAGTCTATGACGACTAAAAGTCAACGTATATACTGGTAGTTCTCGAATAAAGTGGAAACCATTAAAGTGCTGTTTGCTGTTGGAAAAGACATCTCAACTGATTTAAAACAATTAAAACTAATTACTAAAGTATGCTAAAAATCTCTGCTAATAACTCATTTATAGTTTTATTGGCAGTGTATTGGTAATTGTGCGTGTATTAGTGCATTTTTGCTTGAAAAGCTTTTCGCAGTGCTTGGAGCTTAAAAGCTTAAGCGACATTAGTGTCTGTGTGCAGTGCATGTGAGCAAAGCTTGCACTTTTAACTGATAATTTGTAAGAATTTCCGATTCAGTTGATTTAATTCATAAAGTTTAAACACAAACTGATTAGATAATATGTAATTACACGGAATTTCTAAAGCCATTTCAATTGCTGGCGCAAGTTCGAGTGCATTCCAATCATTTTATTACCTTTTACAACTTGTCTATATAATAGAATTTTTTGTTTTTCCAAACTTTTGACGTTTATAGTATGAACTTTAACTGGGCAGCCACAAGGAAAAACTAAAACACAGTTCAAGCAACTTGAGTCTGTGAAGCTGCATCAACGAACTTTAAGCACCCCTTGAAATATTAGAATATATAATGTGAAATACTACGTGTTGTCTCGCTCTCACATAGAAACACAGAAGCGACAAGGGTTGTTTCTACCCCGGGGTTGAATCCATATGCAGAAACGTAGCGTAGAGTACGCATCCTTACAACCGCGAGTGGAATGCACTGCGCCGATGCGAATCTACGAATGGAAGCATCGGGAACAGCAGCATCATATCCATTCGTCATAAGGAAGGAGCACACAGCTGGTCGCTCGACTAGAAACTTTCCACTATGTACGCACATATTGTGGGAGGGCCAGGCGGCGCCAGCCAGACGGCGCTTGATAAGATTATTGAGTTGACTCATTATTTATTTTCAAATATATTTACGTGCTTTGCTTTTTCTGAGTATTTTGCATGAAAAACCTCAAATGACGAAACTATTTACAAATAAATAGTACTCACTGACTATAACAAGACTTTTATATTAATGATTGATGAGTTTGTGAATTTCAGGGTGTATCTAAAAATTCAACAAGTCATATTTTCTTATCATCTCAATTATAGTATTATATTTTAATACATAAAAATGACACTATAAATTCGCAATAACATTTGATAGTATAAACGGTAAACAAAATAAAATACAAGTGTTGTCAAATTGTTTATTTTTTTGAAGATTAATTGCGTATTGTTGTTAGATCGATAGTTTAACTCTAAAAAATAATCAGTTCAAGTGTTGTCAAATAGTTTTATCTTGCAGAATAACTGCGTATTGCAATCGATAAATGTATGTATGTATAGGCATAATCGATAGCTTAACTTATGCCATCGGCTTTCAACTGTTTAGGTGGTCTCTTTTTTTAATGCAGCCAAAGAGATTGTAAGCCGTTTTTCGACATTTACTTCTCGGCTGGCAGGCAGGGCCCAGCAGCAAACACGACACGTCGTGTCGGGACGTTGTACAAAGTCCAAATTTCAAGTCAGGCCAAACCAAGCCAAGCCAAGTAAAGCCACAAACCAGCCAAACTCGCCAAACAATTGCAGCAGCAGCAGCGGCGGCGGCTCACGACGGGGCAACGACTGCTGCAGCGGCCAAGAGGTGTGTGTATGTGTGTGGGGGGGCATTGGGTGGTTAGCTGAGACTGGCAACACTCGTAGCCGTAGCCCGTTGCTGCTGCCATAAACATAGCCCAATGCGACGGCGACTGTGAGAAAGTTTTAATGGAATGCAGTCAAACGACTTGGCAGCCCCACAGCATAAAAAAGCAGTGCAGCATAAATGCAGTGACGATGGCTGCCTTGTCGGCCAGCGTGTGCAAGCGGGATAGCACTAGGCACCGAAAACCATCAATGGAAAAACAACTATGCACGTACACACACACACACACACACACAGCGAGAAATATGTATATATGCAGACACAAGGCTCCACACACACAGTTGCAGTGCTTGGGTGCAAAGAAAGAGTGCAAAAAAAAAGTGCACACACACCAAATGCAAAATAAATAAAAGCAAAAACAAAAACAAAAGCAATTGTAAATTACAAATGCCCGCTCTGGCTGGGGTTGCTGTGCCCGCCCGCTTCACTTCGCACTCGCAATCGCGGCAGAGATTGCGCATTGTTTTTGAAGTGGAGCAGCAGCCGCAGCAACAGCAGCTTTTGCTTGAGCAGCACAACACAGAGACAAAGATGATAGCTTCGAGATGCTGCTGGATGGATGGATGCTGCAGTTGTTGCTGCTGCTGCTGCTGTTTTGCTTCAATTGCACATGCACCGTTTTTTTTTGTTGTTGTGTTGATTCTTTTTGCCAAGTACAAAGTGCAGAAGCTTGCAATTACAGCTGCGCTGCTGCAGCTCTTGTTGTTGTTGTTATTGCTGTGGAATGCATGCCCATTAACAATTGTAATGTAAACGCTTTGGCATTTTGTTTTTATTTTAATGCATTGCTTTTAGCAGGAAATTCTAGCAAAAGTTCAATGCAGTCAGTTCAGTGCTGCCATATGTCAAAAATTTGCATAAATCATGCATGGAAACACTTACCAGGGTTGCAAAGTTGTAACTCAATTAAAACTGTATCGATAATGTGAACTTTAAATGTCGATCACTTATATTATTTTTTTTTTTAGGAAAATTAAGCAAATAAACAATTGCCGTGTATGCGCATTAACAGAGCAACAAATGTGAACTGAGAAGAGCATATTTTCCAAAGGGCCTCCCGGGCGCATGAATGACATGAGAACCCAGAAAATACCAAAGTGGAAAAAGACGGAACGACATACACACACACACATACACTGAAAACACAGCGCAAAGAAAAATCATAATCAAAGGCCAGACACCAACAGCCAGCCCAGGAGGCAAGGCAACAAACAGAAACACATACATACATACATAGATATATGGAAGACCAAAGAACCTAACGAGGCGCGCATTGGAATGCAGTCCAACAACTTTTCAACAAACTCTGCGCCACGCAAAATCCAAACAAAACAACAACTGGAGTTGCTGGTTTTCTGATTGGAAACAAACCTATGTAAGCTATAAAGCTGGGCTCACGGCTTTGGATTGGAGTTTCAATGCTGTTCTGTGTGTTGTAAGTGAAGGTAACCGCAGCCAGCAAAGGTCTCTACGGTCTGCATGTGTGTGTATGTGTGTGTAAGTGTATGTAACCTCAACGCTGCGAGACTGTGGGAAACTATTATAAACACTTTACCATTCTTTTTTTTCGTTGTTGTTGTTGTTGCTGTTGTCTTCTAAACCGAGATTGGAATGCGGTGATACCAGATACGACGAGTGGAGCAACACGAAGCAGCAGCATGATCGAAAGAGTGTGAGAGAGGGGGAAGCAAATAGGGGGGGATGGAGAGAGAAACAAAAACATGAGTCGTCGTCACGCAGAACTTGAAGGAGTGGAGAAGGACATGGGGTTAGAGAGGGAGTAAGATGCCGCCGAAGCAGCAAAAAGCAAAACAACAAAAATAAACACACGCACACACACACACACAAAGGAACATTCTTCTTTGCTCAGCATGACTGTCAGTGTGTAAGTGCGTTTGTGTGCGTGTTGTGTCCTTCCAAGAAATGCAGCAGCCAGCAGCAACAACAACAACAAAAACAACAAGAACGTTACGACCGCCGACGTCGCCGTCGCCGTCGATAATAATAATAAAATACTCAAGCTGCGGATGCTGGCGTGTAGTACTTAAAGAATGCCCAACAACAAAGGGCAATATCATCATCGTAATCATAATAAATGCGACTGAGCCGCTACAACTCAGCTAAAGCTGCAGAATGCATTAAGAGCGGCTTGTCTCTCTTTCTCTGCCTCTATATCTATCTCTGTTGCTCGGCTCTGAGCTGCGGATCGAACATTGATCGATTGCCCAAAAACTAACGGCGGCTCAGTTCAAAGACCCGTTTTCAAAGAAAGAAAATTGTTCTCAAACCCAAAGTCAAGTTGTGCATCTCTAACCATGGTGTAATATGTAATGTAAGGTGGTGCCAGGCGAGTGAGCAGTTACCAGTTAGCAGTTGATAAAGTTTTTTGTAAGAGTCTAAAATATAATAGTTTATTTTTGGGAATTGATCAAGTTTTGATAATACCAAAGAGAAGCATTAATATATTGCTGGAAAGCAGTTCGTTGGTGAAAATATTTAAAATGGTTTGTGTATCTACTATCAACTGGTACCTCATTGAAAACCAAAGACCGCATGGCATCACCTAAAATAATTACACTGTGTCTCTATCTAGCAGCATCTACTATGTGACTTGGAATGTGGGTACGCTCTCATGAAAAACACACACACACACACATACAGTGAACGCATTAAATGCGCCTCGTTAGTGTGTAGAATGGATGAAAGGTCGTTTTTCACGCGGGCAAGACTCAAAGGTCGCCCGTCTCGCATTCGAGATGATTCAGCTCAGAAAATTCAGGGAATTCCAAAGTAATTTTCCTACATCTTTGAGCATTTTATTCCCATCTTCTTTATTTTCTTCTCTTTCAAGGGCCGCCGCCGCCACCGCCGCGCCTTGGTCCATTCATGCTGATTGCCGTCGCGTCTGTTGGCGATAGCAAGCAAGGGACAACAAAAGACAATACAATATCTCTGTTCTGTTCCTATTTAGGAATAAATTCTCTACTTTACAGAATTTCCCTCGCATTGGCCTACGTGAGAACTGTTTATTAAGCGAGTTATCTATCGTTTTATTGGTGAAAAGCGAGGAAAATCTACTCAACATACAGATGCATTGTGTTGCATAGGGCAAATAATCGTAGGCGTTGCTGTGCCAGGCACCAGCAGGACCACCAGCGTTGGCCCTGAGCTCTGTCTCTGTCTCTGTGTAGGCGTCGATGTCGATGTCGGAGTCGGCGTTGGTTGGGTGCGGGTTTTATTGTAGCGATAACAATAAGTTGCCCAAGCTTTGCCTTCCACAGAGCGCGACAACTTGAGCTCAAAAGCTTGATTTGAGACTTTCTCTTTGTTGTTGCTGTTTTTATTATTATTTGTTTCTTCTTTTTTAGAAATGAGCGCAAAAGTTCAAAGCAATGAAGCATAAAAACTGCAAAAAGCCATAGTGAAAATTGGCAACAATGCCACAACGCTGCTGCAATACGAACAGAAACTGCTTTGCTGTTGGTTTCTCTTGTATTTGTCCATGGTTTAGTTGGTTTTTTTTTTCTTGCAGAGTGAAACGCAGCGCACGCATGACTGCACCACTTCCGTTCACAGCGGATATGAGAAACAAAGACAAGGGCCGAACATCACTCAAACTCAAAACTCATACACACAGAGGTGTATTAAATAGTTCCGAATTGAACTACTCTAAAAACTGAGCGAAGAAACTATATGTCAGATTGTTATTCTTCTATAGCGTAAGTTCATTTTGTTCATTTGAATTCTGTTGCCGTTCGCTGTGTTCATTTAAGTTCGACTTAACATCGTTTTATTTCCGAATAAACTAAACGATTAGTTCGTTCACAACTGAATCCATTTGTTCAATTGAACTACATGCTACAACTCCAAAGCACACATTACATACATATGTGAGCTGGGCTGGGGCTGGGCCGTGGATTATGTTTCTGTATAAAGGAAGTGCTTTATATACAGATGCACATACAAACATACATAGATATGTCTGAACATCGGATGTAGTAAAAAAATGTGTTTTCTTTAAATGACGCGTCATCAAGCTAACAAACATGAATGAATAATCTCAACCATTGAGAGCAGAAAAACAAGTAGAGAAGAATATAAATATAAACAAAACAATTAAACTAATTAGAACAGGGCATGTGTCATACCAGCTGACCTTCTAGCCCGCTTAAAAAATTGGATGTTTTGCATGTTATAGTCATCGGTAAATATATAATAAAATAATATAAACAACTGCCAAAAATGGCGTAGTCGAAAATTTCAACGAAAATAAACAAAAAATAAAGTCTGGCAATGCGTAAATAATATAATGTGTACGTATGTATGTATATATAGATGCCCGACCTAACCGCACCGCACCACTCTCCTATTCCATAGATTGGGGAATGTTGTTTTTTAAGCGCCAGCGACGCTGATATCATGCACAGTGAGTATGAGCACAGTAACCACCATATGTTAAATGTGTTTTTGCTTGCATGCTCTCAATAGCTAATATAAACAGTGTGTGTCATTTTCTGGTTTATTTTATTGATAAACAAAATGCACAAAGAGTACTTAGTAATGCAAAGCTCTGTAATTTTATAAACAATTTTTTATATAAAATCAAGCTGCAATCAAACATTTAGCAACACACACTGTAGCCGCCATCTTTTTAAAAACGACCTCTCGCCTCTCGCTATCGCCTCGTGAGCGAATGTGCGAGAGCGAGAGAAGCAAAACGGGAACAGCATAAAATATGAAAGTCTGCTATATGAGACGAGCCGTAGATTTAATACCCTAGCATTAACGGTTTTTATATTGACTTATGCAAAACAAAAATAGTTTAGTTTACAGAAACTTAATTTTCATAAAAATTCTCTCTCTTTTCAATACTACATCTAATTCACATTTACCCACGCTGTTTATTCAGTCAACATATGTATTTTAAACTTGAATTAATTAATCTTTGTATACAAGTAAAAAGGCATCATCAGACGAATTGACACCCTATATCGACTCATGTTTTTTACTTTGATTAGGAATATATATTCTTTATACCTTCTGGGAAGCCTCTTTTAAGGTGTTACACATTTAGTGGCAAAATTATAATACCTTCTGCAAGGGTATGACGAATATGCTTGATGGTGTATGTGCGCGTGTGTGGTTTTGTATTTGTGTTTGTCAGCTATATACAGCTTTAATTAATGTTCATTGTACAATCGCACATACATACATAGAAGAAAAACAGCTTTAGCTTTGTGATGTCACGTTTTCGTTATTTTTGGGGTTATATTTAACAAAATTCATTTAAAATTTTAAAACAACTCAAACTTCAGCTCACCTTGACAATTTTTCTCTTTTTGTTGAAAAACTCAAGTTCCTCTCACAGTTCTTGTTGATTTGGTTAATTTTAGTAGTTGAGATTCGCCACGAAAGTGTGTTTTATTGCTGTGTTATTGATTTTTTCTTCTCAAACGACGTTGACAGAAAACACAAAAAAAGCAGATACGAGTACAGCAAAAGACGCACACACGTTCTGTTTTTGTTTTTGATTGTTGTTTAAATACTATCCAATATCACAATTTAGATTGTAGGCCGCAAAACCAAAATCAAAACACTTTTATTTTTGTACTTTTTTTGTAGTTATATTTGTAAATGCTTTAATTTAAGTGCTCAAAATTGTTGCGTTAGCGTATCCATACCTTATCTATTTCGAGTTTCAGACTGAACTGAGCAAGCAAAGCAAAATTTAAAGCAAACGCAAAAGGCGAAGTATGGTGAAAAAGTATTTATGTGGTGAATGTGCGACTCAACTCAGTTGCGGTGGTGGCAAAATTTTAAACGGCATACGGCATAGCCTTTAAAATATATTTAACTACATGCAGTTGTAAGGAATATTTAACTTATATTTCTGTTATAATTTGTTATTAAAAAACAAATATAATAACAATTGTTAACTTCCAATTATATTATATGCAGAAATCTAACACAAATTATATGCACATATTTACGTATTTCAATAGATACACATGGACATACATTTGGCCTCATCTGGCTGGTTGCAGTAGCATCACTATGACCACCCCCTAATGCAACCGTACAACTTCTACTACGGCAAGCATTAGTACGCAAGATGGCGTACCGTACAACCGTATACGGACATTGCACTACGGTTATCCTTTTCCAACCAGCGGCCCAGTGCATTAGGTGGCGGTGCTGCACCAGCAACTGCAATACTCCAGGATCATTGATTTTTTTGCGACGGCCAGGAGCATGCGCCAAGCAAATTCATCAGGCTCAACCACTTTAGACTCTTGGCGCGTGTCAATGCACCGTCCACACGACACGTCGTTGCAGCCCATAATTGATACACACCTTTCAAACGCAGACGTTAACGCCGGCAGAGAGTTGAGTGCGTCGACAGCAGCTGCTTTTTTTTTTGTCTATATACCACATATGCATGTGTATGTATGTACATATGAATGTATATATAGCACGTATGCACATATGCTTGACTGCAACCGCTTACCTGTCTGGGCCTGGCTCAAATGTGTACATATTTTTTTTTTTTTTTTTTTACATTGGCAGCAGCTGCAAATACTATCAATAACGCGATAAAACTGAGGCATTATATAACAGCAATACAACAATCTTAAGGAATCGCTGGACAATTTCGAAAATACCGCTAAAACTTAAATATTTGTATACCAGAGACCACTGTATTTAATTGATATGTGCAAATGTTCGAAACTTTGAAAGCTTAAAATGCACTTTCAACCTTTCAATCACGAATCACGATTTACGATTGAGAGATCTGCTCAGAATTTGAAAAAAGAGAGAGAGAGAGAAAAAGCGTGAGTGCAAATGCAGAGCGAAAGCAATGCATAAATATGCTTTTATTTATGTAAATCTGTTTATTTCTATTTCATTATTATTTTGGCTTTTATTTTATTTATATGATCTTTGTTTAAGCCCTGTAAAATTGTTTGAAAAATTATGTAGAAGACAGAAAGTGATACGAGTCATCACACAGCCTGGTATATTATATTTAAAAATAATATAATATAATATTATTATTAAATCAACGTCAGGTTCTATTTACTCAGATTTAACTGTGTTTTAAAAATAAAATACAATTTTGCGATAAGACATGTCAAGTAACTAATTAACTTTGTTTACTTATCGGGCTAAATCAATCAAAAATAATAATAAAAAATAAAAAGTTTATCAATTTCGCATTTTTGAACATTGTACGTGCATTATAAAACTTAATTAGAAATATGACATACATATTGTATATAGTATCTTAACTATATGTAGATTTCTGACGCCAATGAAAGGAAATGCCAACACGTTCCTCCTCTATACATATAAGTACCTGACAATAAAATGGCAATCAAAAGATTGCAATTGTATGTATTTATTCGTATGAATAATATTGAATTGAAAAATACCCAGAAAACAGTGCGAGTCATACGCATAGCAACCGACTGCAGTTTGCAAAAGATGCGTATTTGAACTTTATATAAATAAATGCATCTAAATTTATCATCAGGCGAGACGTCGCGTTGCATTTTTCAAAAAAATGCGCCTATAAACACAAATGATGTCTAGACGACTTTGACAAGCTTCTTGCCATGCTGTGTGGATGCGTTTAAAAAAATGAAAAAATTCTATTTTTATGGAGTTCAAAATGTTCAGCATCCATTCTCATAATTTGCAGATATTGCTTAAGCAAGCAAAAATATAAAAATAAAAATAAAAATATATAAAAACCCACAAATGATCAGCAAGTTGAGGTAAATGTTAAATGCAAAAACGGCCTTGCAAGGCCTTTTAAAGTTGTTGCACTCGCTTTTATTATTGTTGTTGTTGTTGTTGTTGTTGTTGTTGTTAGTCACCAATATATGTTTATAAGTAGAAATACCAACGCAATTCGCATGCGCACCGTCGCTCAGGTGTGTTTAGTAATTTTGTACATTTTATTATACACTTTAATTGAGAGTATTTAAGTTTTGTCACTGAATATGTTTGCTTAAAAAAGTTGCCTATTTTTTTAAGAATTTAGAGAATTGAGAGATTATCGTATATATGTCAGCAGTGGTCATACTGTAAGTATTATATCCCTTAAAAAATCGGTAAAAATTTTAATAATTTTTGTATGAAACAGTCCACAATTATCTCACTGAGCCTTTCTTAATTTAATTAACAGAGAAAGTTTAAGTCTCTCCTGGACTGATACTATAGTAGATTGGAGTAATATAAAGACCTTTATATGATGTTTATTCCTTTAAGTTTTCCAATCAAAAAAGAGTTCAAGCTCAAGTTCAAAAAATAACTCAAAAAATAACTCAAAAAAGTGCTTAAAAAAAGAACTCAAGGGAGCTAAAGACAGATCTAATAAAATCTAGGCAATCCTGCGATTAATTTTTAGTCCAAAAATTTTGGATCAAAGTATTAGAATCTAATCTAAAATCTAATAATTAGATCAATATTTATATTGATTTAAAATAAAATATAAATTCCTTCCATTTTTAACAAGTATATTAATTAAACTTGTTACTCAAATGTATTTAAAATAATATATAATTTATTGCATTTTCAATAAGAGTATTTGATCTTTGACAACCTAAATATGTCTATTAATTCTTGTGTTTTTTTCAGCAGCAAAACCAGTTTTATTATTTTGTACATTTCTTGTTTTATTTTGATTTATTTTTATATATATATTTTTTTTTTGCATTTGCTACTTGCGAAAGGTGCCATAAACAACAACAATAACAACAACAAGAACAACTTGCCACCAGTTAGATTAGATTGCTTATTGCAACATCTGTTGTCCTTTGATTGCAGCTGGAATTACCTGCATCAATCAGAATACAGAAGATCAGAACAGGAATTGTGGACGTGTGCCGGCAGCTGGCCGCAAAAAGGATCAAAATGGATGCATTGGCGGCAGTGGCAGCTGTTAAGAGTCCTATGTGCGTTGCCGTTGCGCCGAATATCCTTATTGTCCTTATTGTGTAGTGTGTGCGTGTTTCTAGGAACGGGGCACATGACGTTGCCAGCTGCCGTGCTGCCTGGATGAGCAGGATCAAGATCCTTTTTGTTGTTGTTGTTGAATGCCTCAAATGCTGACAGCAATTGGCGGCAGGCCGACAGCGAGGGCAGTTTGAGTAATAGTATTAAAATCAAGTATTTAAAAAATAAAAAACCAACTGTGTAAATTTGTTAGTAATATATTTATTTAATGACATATCTAAAGCCAGCTGAACGGTGGTTCACAATCTAAAACAACTGCAAAAACAACATCAGAAAGTATTATATTCCGATCTATCATTAAGCAAAGCTAACATTAATAAATAAATTTATTATTTAGAATGTTAAGTATGCTAATCAATCAAACTGCATTGCAAAAACAATCTTTCTACGCAGCAATGTATTAGTTCCCAGAAATTAATCAAACTTATATGGATTCATTTATTTATAAAATTTGCTCACGATTTTTATAAAATTCCAGAGAATATCAGATACACATTTTAAAAATTCAAATTTTCAATGCTTAGGCAAAAAAATTAGATTTATATTTTACAAAAATTTAAAAAAAATTTGCTAGCTTATAAATGATTTTAAAATAAAGCCCTAGGGTAAATTTTATTTCTGCAATAAATTAAATTTAAAAAAAAGTTTTTTATTCAAAAATCAATTACCATAAAAAGTAATAATAGTAAATAAAAATAAGAAAATATTTATATTTTTAGAAAAATTAAAATTGAATAACAAAATCAAATAGAAGACATAACATGAACAAATACACATTTCTAAATAAAAATAGGATTAGTTTTGAGAAGGCAAAAACTGTTTCCGGTGGTGAAATAGTTGTATTTAAATAAATAATATATATAAAAATCTATATATATCTGGTTTTCCTAGAATTGTAAGAATGCCGCCCATACAAGTTTCGCATTGCAAGTTTAAATAAAAACAAGATAGCAATGCGATTTCTAACTATAAGCATGAGGTAACAGCTGATTATGCGGTTTTTAAAATATATAAAAATGAGCAACAACCTAACGTAGCCATAAAAAAAACTCACAAATTAAATTGACATTGGGCGGTAATTAAAAATAGGAAAACAAATTCTAAATAAACATGCGAAATTCGCAAACAAATGAAACTAGAAAATGAACTATGAGCGTCAGTCATAGGGTAAGTGGGCGGTGGTGCGGCGGGTTGCACTCGGGGCAGGGGCGAGGCGAGGCGGCATGAATGAAATGAGCTCAGCAGCATCTCTAGCGTATTGCAATGACAACAACTGAAAAATTTCACCATGTAAATGCAAATGTAATGCAAAATATTATCACGTACAGTATATATAAATGGATGTGCCGAAAAGGGATGGAAATATTCTGCGATTGGGGGAGGTTGCATCAAATTGGGAAATGGGAAAACTCCTACGCGTTGGCGTTGCATGAATGAAGAGGCAAACAACCCTTGGGCAGCGCCCGTTTGTATGCAACGTCAAAAGCGAATATCCTTTTAAAAGGCAAATGTCAGACACTCACCGAATTCATTGTGGCATCCAATATCTTATCAGCTTGAAGAATTTTTTGCACAAGTCACTTATTTATGTTTATTTGTACAGTTGATAAGGTTAATTATATTTTTCCGCTTTAAACAATTTATTAACAATTTGCTGCGACCGTTGAGTTTGAGTGTCACGCTGCGACTACGAGCGAGTGTTATGCGAGTATTATGCGAGTGGCCTAGCCTATTTCTCATGCCCATGCCCCATAGGTGTTGTTATTAGTTTTGTTTTGCTTTCTATAGACGCATCGAGATGGAACGAGCAATAGTTGCGGCTAAAGTGCTGCGCAATAATTTGGGTGGTGGGTTTAAAGAGAGAGTGTGCGCTGCAAAGGGTAGCTAGCCGAGGCAAGCGAGAGCATGCAGCGGCATTAAGTTGCTTTTGGGGCAATTACAGGGGCGCAGTCGTACATTTTGCACACTACTTTTTACAACTGTTGGGCGTATAATTTTCAACAGTTAGTCTTGTTTGAAATAAGCGTTACAACAATGCATTGTGGTGGCTTGTCGATATTTCAAAATGTGTGGTTGCAGCCCTGTATACAACCAGTGTGTACACACTGCTTTTAGCACGGTCGCATTGAATAAATATCGTTTCCGATTTCTGGCAACATGTGCCAACATTCACAATTTAAGGTAACATCGGGCAACATTCACAGTTTGCAGCAACACGGTCGCTCTCTTCTCTCTGTTTTCTCTATCTCTCTCTCTTTCATCAGTTTCATTTTAACGTTTGTCGTGGCCGCACGGAATGGCACGGAATGGTGTACGAAATTAAATATAAAAATTATTCAAAATATGCACAATAAATTCAATTATTGTGCATTGCACTATTTAAACGTTTGAGCTATTTAGCCCTAAAAATAGTGGCCACAATTTGCGCGTACCGAATAGCAAAGTAAGTGCGTGCCTATGCGTGCAATTCGGTTTTGATGCCGTTGTGTGGTGTGAAAAGTTTCTACTGCAATTTATACATTTTTCTCTACGTTTGCGTATGCGTGTTTGGCTGTGTGTGTGAATGTGTGTGGATGGAGCGCCGTAAAATGCCTTTACATAATTACGCATAGTGTATTTTAGCATTATAATTGGCCTAAAAATTCATTATATAAAAAAAAGGCGAAAAGATTGTATGAAAAATATCGGTTTCCATCTTTAGTTGCGTTCTTCGTTCTATTTACTCGCCTTCCGACGTCAGCGTCGCGGCTGTTGAATTTATGTCAAATTGGTAACACACACACACAGTGTTGCATATTGTGTGTGCGTGTGTGTTGGTGAAGAGAGAAAATGAGAGAAGAAACGAGCGCGCGAACATACGTGCAATGATAAACAAAGTGTAAAGAGCAGCAGCAACAAATGTTCTTTTTCATTTAATGTTGCCATTAATATGTATTTTGTACTATTAAACTGTGAGCATAGAAAGTGTATTGAAAAATGGTCGCAATGCGACAACCCTACGCTTCGGCCGCAATCAAAATATTAATGCGTGTGTCAGTGCCAGCAGAAGAAGCAGCAGCGACCTAACGTCGCAGTCAACGTCGACTGCGGCAGATACCAAGTGGCAGTGTTGTGTTTTATGTCCATCGTCAAATTTATTTACGCGCAACTTTTGCTTCCATTTATTTCTTTGCAGCCAGCAGCAGCAGTGCCCAAATGGATAAAATGTTTGTTTTAATTGTTAAGCGAAAACTAAGAATCAAAAATGTGCGATAAATGCTAACAGGCAACAGCACAAAATTGTTTTGCAAGCGTGTAAGAAAAAATTGAGTGAACGCGCCAAGCCTGCATGCGCGCATATATATGTGTGTGTGTTGGTGTCTGTCTGTCTGTCAGTGAGTGTGTGTGTGAGCGAGAGCTTGAGTGAGTGTGTGTGCAGTGAAGTGCAAAAGAAACACGATAAAAAAAACACGCCAAGCAGTTGCGCCCGTTTTTAGCTGATAAAGCGTAGAAAAACACAGAAAGCAGTAGCAGTAGGCACGAAACGAGTGAAAATAGAAAATTAATAATTAGCAAGAAGCAAGAAGCAGCAGCAAGCACACACACACAGCTAATTGTAAATGATCAGTGCTTAAAGCAAAAGCAAAAACAACAATAACAAATTGAATGAGCAACTTTTTCTATAAATAGAGTAATAACAAAATTCTCAGTGCAGCGGCAAGTTTCGATCGATCGCACACACAATTACAAAACAACAACAAAAATAAAGCGCACATAAGATTTAAAGCAACTGCAGGCGCCGACAGCGCCGTTGCAGCTAAACAAAAAACATAAAACAAATATAAAAATACAGTTAAATAAAACAAAAACATCAAAATGTCATCGCTGGAAGTACGCAACAATTCGGCAATGATGAAGCGCGCCGAGCAGCTGAAGCGCTGGGAGGAGTCGGACACAAATCGCGCTGCCCCAACACCCCGCCACGAGCATGGACGACGCATCAAGTTCAGCTCTGGCTGCGTTTTTCTCGCTGCCTGCCTTTCTGGGGATAAGGAGGAGGTGGTGCAGCTGCTTGATCATGGCGCCGATATCAACACTGCTAATGTGGATGGCCTCACAGCGTTGCATCAGGTGCGTATACCATGCTATATGTATATATATATATTCTTATGTATATCGATAAACGATATAAATGGAGCACGTTACATCAGTGATTGCGAACACGCGACCCCAGCAGCAGCAGAAGCAGCAACAACAGGGGGCGGCACTGTGCAGGGCAATTTCGAAACTGTTGCGCCCAACTGAGCAGCGATGTAAGCGTCTCAGTCGACGTTGACGCACGCTACATATTTTCTAGCTATTCGCTCCTTGTTTTTGTTGCTGCTTCTGCTGTTGTAATTGTAATTGTTGTTGTTGTTGTTGTTGTTACGGCGTATTTCGTGCTCTCGCTGCGGTTTCCAAAGCACCGCAAAACCACTAAAACATTAACAAATACATTTCTAATGCAAACCAACGATTTACAACAAGTCGAATGCCGAAACAACAACAACAATAGCAACAAACAGTAAACGGCACAAGCATTAAATAAGAAAAATACAAAAATTTTTCTATTTTTAAATGCCAAGAATAATATACAATACACACAGATACACAAATGCGATTTGTATATAGAAAAGATTTTCGCAAAATCATTTTCATTTTTCTTTCAATTTCGTTCGTTTGTTCTTTGAGCCTTCACATAAAAATACTAAAGAAAATATAAAAAAAGAAAGAAAATGTAAATCTTTGTTGAAATTTATTTCATGTGGCGCCTTTCAATGCGAATCCAAAAACATCTCATGCTCATGTCTTAAATATATATATATGTACATATATCTGTATTTTTTCCCAGTAATATATGAAATAATGAAAACTAAAAATATTGTACTCTGATATGCCTATTAGAAAATATTTAATTGTCGCTTTATCATTATGGATGGTATTGTACTTTTTTAAAGTGTTTATAAGTTCCTTATTTTCGTGTTTATAAGTTCAAACAATTTTCTTTAATTATATATTATTTTGTTCTCAATTAATCGTTGTTAAAACAGGTAAGGATGTTATAGTCGAGAATACCTGACTAACATACATCCTCTGCCCAGTCGGTGATCCGTAAACACAAATACTCTCATATAAATATACTCTCAATCAAGCAGTGCAATTTCGAATTTTAACTTCAAGCAGTTCAACGTGCACGCATGACGAAAGGCTGTAATGAGAAAAATATTCATTCTAAAATTACTAAAATCATGACCATTTAGTCAGTTATGAATGCTTTTTCTTGATTCCAAGAAATTTGCTCAAATTCCACAAACGAATTTATAAAGGCCACCGTTCCTTTAATATAAAAAATGTTTTGCACTGATGTGCAACTAACAGTTATCTGAGTTATCATAATGACCAAAATATGGCCTAAATGTATCGGACTACATTAGTCTGATAACTCACGCCAACCTAACCTAATAGCCCACTTAAACGAATCTTCCTTAAAACCAAGGAATTGTAAATTAGATACAGCGAGGTATCAGAATAAATAACTACAAATAAATATATAAATAAATACATAAATAAATAAATAAATAAAAAAATAAATAATTGAAATAAAATAAAAGAAAATTCGAAATATTGCATACTTCTAGGCGCTACCCACATGTGCGCCCATAATTCTTAACGCGTCTAAGCTGACAGTATATAAGGCATCAAGTTTGCCCCATATAAAATTTATTTTAAATTTTTTTTTTTTTTTACTTTTTTTTTAAATCCCTTTGTAACATCATAATTTTGTGTTCTAAAATCATGTGCAAATTTCGATATTTTCAAAAAGTTAAAGAAAATAAAAAAAAAAAAAAAATAAATAAAGTTCTATATTAACTGTTGTTGTGATTTCTTGTGACCTTTGTTAGGAGATTAGTTTAGTCGACTCAAGGTATTAAACTCAACAGCTGACGAACAGGACGCAGTGAAAAATTCCTGATGACGAATTCCGAAGGAGTTCAAAATTTATCGGATTGAAAATAAAAAAAAAAGAAAAAACTAATGTTTTATTTAAAAACATAATTCGACCTCGAGTAGACTAATGTTATAAATTAACAATATCGAGAAATTTCAACTAAATTATGGCGACTATTGTCATCAATTTAAATAACATATATAGTATAGCATGTGTGCACATACTTATTGTATCAACTGTCGTTTTAATTTACCTAATTGAATTTAATTATGCTGCGCCTGCTAAAAGCAGTAGATTTTCACCGTTTAGCCGCGGCGCACTTGTTAACCAGATGCTAATATGTACATAATCAGAGCTAGGCAGCGGGGAAGGTGGGACGGGAGGAGTGGAACTGCAATTACAACAATAATTACAATGGGAACTGTGCAAAGTCTTGAATTACTTGCGGCTCTTGTTGTTGTTTATAACCGCAAACTAAAATTTCCATTGTATCTATTATATGTTGTCTAAATATTATAATTAATTAATTCATTGCTGATTTTTTGTGCTTTCTTTGTACTCAACAAATGAAGGGAAAACATTCAAGTTTTCTTTTTATTATTATTTTTAAGTATTCTTTATTAAAAGAATAATTTAAAAAGATTATTCTTGACTAATTGAAAGCCAATAATTTTTGAATTTGCTGCTAAACGCTAGGCCCACCCTCGAGTGGTAGTGTGTAATATGCCCTTCTCGGCGATTCTCATAATTTCGAGGTAGTGTTAATGCTAATAATTATTTATAGTGATTGCGTGTGGTCCACCTTTCTCAAGTGAAAATTATTTGTTTCGACTTTCATTCATAAACAACATAACAAACAATAACAAAAATCTAAAAGCCAAAACACCTGCATGGCCATTTTCAATGGCAATCAAAACGGCTGCCACCTTCGTTGACTATGAATGATGATGATGACGAACCAACGGACCAACCACCATTTGGACAGACTTTGGGGTTGTCCGTGTGGCATGGTGCGTTGACATTCAACTCACTGGGGGACACAGCGGTGGCGAAATCATTAAAGAAATTGCAATAAATTACATATACATATGTATGTTTGTTTATTTAAATATATTTTCTATATATGCCATATATTTCAATGTTTCTATCTTGTATAGTTCAAGGATAATGTGATTTGTGTTTTGCATTTTCAAAATATAAATATATTCTGCTTGGCCACATTTTATTTAAACACCGCAATAAATATATTTTCAATGGAATGCGCTATATATTTATACATTTTGAAAATGTGCCATAAAATATACAAAGTTCACGGCTAGGTGTAAGAAGACACAGTATAAACAATATATAATATATGAACCTTTAAATCACAGTTGGATATACTCAATTTCTTTGTTGCCTTTAGCCTTACTTTTTCTTTGTTTTCAATGCAGTTTTACTTAGAATATAAATAGTGACAGAACTTGGGTCTATAAAATTAATTGTTGGCCTAAACATTTAATTTCAAGTTTAAAAAAGTTCTCGCTTTTCCAAAAAAATTACTAACTTGTGGAACAAATAGGTTGTTTTATTCACAATCTTTGGTTAAATGAAGTTACTGGCTAAAGATAAGCATTTATTGATATTCATAAAAAAAAATATCTATCCCGTTCATACAGGGATTTTTTAATGCTTGTTCTACATAGTTCAGAATTCGTCATATAACCCACTTTACTTTCAAATCATAAATTTGTCTTACGAGTAGAACATTTTTAAATTTAATTAAATTAAATTTTAGAATAAATTTGCGATTGAATTTTGATTTTTCGTGGCATTTTTTTAGATCTGTAGATATACTCAAAAAAAATTTTTAGTAATTTCATTTCATTTATTTTATTCATTATTCATTTATTTCATTTATTAATCTCGAAAGCGAGACTTTAAAAATATTATGAGACTTTTTTTAGAACAAGCGATTGATTTTACATATGAAATGTCTCACAAATGTTATTTTTCTTTGTACATAGTATATTTAAACAAGATTATTATGATGTAGCTTACTTTGGGGTATAATAATACTATTAAAATACATCACGTAGATTCCAAACTGAATGCAATATTACACTGCTTTATTATATTTATTTGAAGCTCTTTTATTTTCTAAGATTCTAAAAAAGTTTAGGCCTAAACTTTTGTTATTTGTATTAAATTATTTGTATTAGATACAACTGTAAAAGTAACTTAACAATTCTTAAGCTCAAGTCGAGCTTATTTCTTAGAAAAGACATTAAATATGCGACACGTGCGAAACTGATTATTATTTTTTTTTTATGGATATGAACCATATATCAGACATCTAATCGGCAGCTTTGAGCCAACAAAACGGCTTTTGTTGTTTCTTTCTTTTTGCAACTATTTAGTTTGAATCATATCCTCAAAGCACAATCTCTTTAATTCCATTTTAGCTTCCGCTGAAACAAATTTATTTTCGGCTTATGGGATTTAAGAAACACGCGTTTGAACAACACTTAAACAATTTTGGGCACATTATAATTAAGATATCTTAAAGATTTTATAGCATATATATATATATATGTATTTGCATATGTGTGTTAGTTTATTGTGTTTGTTAAGAGAGCCTTGAAAGATTCATAATAAATTTTTAATGGCACCTTAATCTTAAATGTTGGATCAATTAGTTTGATCTATTTGCAATAATACAAGCAGCTAAATTGTCGCATAAATTAGATAATTATTTTGTCAAGATTTCAAATTGAGCGATATCTCCAATACAAATGCACAGAAATGCATAATAAATAATAATAATACATGATAATAATAGCAACAAATCATGAACGTGATCGTTAGATGACCCCAAATCAATTTCAATGCTTATACTCTTGTTATCGAATGGAAAAGATGAGTATATTGGGTTTTTGTAATGTTTTTTATTTGTGTAAACATAATTTTTATTGAAAATATATTTAAGAATTGAAAAATTCACGCTAGATTCAGATGCATCAGATCCGAATAAGATAAATTAAATTCAAAATTAAAACTAAAAATATAAAAAAAATATATATGAGAAATATAAAATAAAATAAAAATATATTAGAATAAAATAAGTAATATTTTATTGTTGTTATTTAAATTAAAAATATTTAGTCTTGGATAGGAACTCATTAAATAAATAACAAGTTAATAAGACAACCAATGTTTAAATATAGATATAAAGATTTGCTCAGGCTATAAACTGGGAAATCAATAAAAAATCCACTAAAAATATATATGCAAAAAGAAACAGAGTATAACAGTGTCGGTAGCTTTACATGGTTTATTTCTGCCTTTGATCTCTCGCTGCCTACTTCTGTAGTCCTGTCTCGGAAATCGCAGATCAGTTGCGTTGCAATGCGTGAGTTTTCCAAAAACATAAAATAATACATATGTATTATTATTAGTTGTTGTTGTTGTTGAGGTTCTAACGCGTTTTATTGACGTGTTTTGTAACCTTGGCCCGGTTCTATCTCTGCGCTCTCAACGGGCGGACAAAACGATTGAATGGACAGACAGATGAACGCACAGACAGATACAAAATACAGCAATAGCAACAGATACAGATACAGATACAAATTAAACATCCTCAAGAATTCACAGCGCGTGTTTCGCTTAGCTTGCTGTATATGTATATGTATATGTATATATATATATATATATATATATATTGTATATAGATATAGATATAGTTGTGTATATTGGGGCTACATTTTGATTTGATTTATTTCTCGTTTGCTGTTTTACACCCAAAATAACAAACGATGCTGAAAAATCTTGCAAATTGAGCAAACTGAAAATCATTCTATGCGATACATTTGATGTCTGCAGCAAGTGTGCGTGTGTTTGTAAGTGTGTGTGCATTGCATAATACCATTTCAAGCAAAATTAAAAATAATAATAACAACAACAACATTTACAACAATTGCAAATGTGTATATATATGCCATTAAAATCTAACTTATTTCAGTTTTCCTTCTGATTGTATTATTTGAGTTCATTTTATTGCTTTCAACGGAAAATTTATAGAAATTCAAAATATTTGAAAACTGTTTTTACTTTTTTGAGCAAGCAAAAACAAATTTTGAAATATACAAACATTTTTTTTTTGCGAACTAATGACGAAATAAATACAAAAATAGTTGAGCGATTATATATACATATATAATATCATGTCCAGTTTGTGGATGAATTAATCGAGCCAAATTTTTGCATCTGTCCAAACTATATGTAAACATCGATCAATAAATAAATCTTGTACTTTATATAAGCCACAATTTATTCTTGATTTCGACTGCAGCACATTTAGTTGAGTACTATGAATATTTAATAGAAATCCTACTTTAAATCAGCGCTGTTAAATTGTAGCTAATCAGGCATTAAAATATCTACTTTCTATTTATACAATTTCCATTTAATTGTGCTGATTTATGTGGGCCACTCGCCGCCGCACCACAACATTCCAAGATATATTCATAATCGAAATATAATAAACAAATTTTATGATAATTTTTTATACATATCATACAGATTGTGTGTGTTCTTTTCAATTTCGCACATTCTTTGCTTAATAATCATGGCTAAGAATTTGCCAACATTCCTGTTGGATCTTTAGTCAGGTGGAAGCTATACTCTGCTCTGGATGTTTCTCTTTGTTTGCACTGGCCCTGGCTATAATAATCTATTAGTATACGCAACTGCTGTGACTGAAATATCTCAGCTGACCAAAAGCGAACCGAGTGGAATCGTCAGACGTCGCCTTGTAGTTGGCGCGTTTTTTTTTTATATTATTTTTTTATTTCAATTTCTTTTTTTTTTTTTGGCAGCTAGGCGAGGGCGAGGCATTCAAGTGGCATAAAATATATATGAGAACTTTCCCAAAAACAAAATAATAAAAAAAACTACAAAAAGAAACTAAAATTATTTGAAATTATGACGGGACGCCATAAGCCATAATACCATTTTGCCATGTGCCTGGCTATTATATATATATCCAAAATGCGTATATAAGCATATAGACACTTGTACATCTCTTGTACATTTATTGTATTAATGATCGCATTTGGATATTGGACAAATGCCCAGAGGCTTGCTTTTGCATTAGCTGTGTTTAGTTCAATTGGTAATGAGCAGAGGCAATTAATTGGAATTTTATAATCATTTTAAAGGGTTTGAAAATTTATTTATGAGCAAAAGTTACTGATTATATTATGTAACAGCATTTTGTATCCTGAACATACCGAAATCAGAGGTTGATATCGAAATAAATTAAAAATTTTTCTGTGACTCTATATAAGCTAGTTTGTCGCCTTTTCAAAAGTAGCTTTGGATATATATAAATATCTACGCACATGGTTTAATGTAAAGATGTTTACCTTTCCAAAAAGAAAATAAAATATCTCATCAACTTCTCATATAATTTTTATTTTTTAAATTCAATTTTCCGTTGTTATGACCTTTTGTTTCTTAGAGTTGTTCTTCGTCAGCTCGAGGTCAAAATGTATGTTTTAAATAAAACACACTTTGTTAATATTTAATTCGATATATTTCGAGATCCGTTTGCATTGGTCTTCAGAGAGTTTTCACTGTGGCGTCTAAGAAGCTTTTTGCGATTAAATTTAATTTTTTTCATCAAAATTTGTCCATTTTTTTATTAAAATATATTTGTTTAGCCATTTTTTCTCCAAAATACGAATTTTGGTTATTTGTGTTAATTTTTATTTTGTTTTTTTTATATCAGTCGCAAATATATTAATAAGTGAGTTTTAGAACTTCATAAATATTTAATATTTATTTAAATGGACTTCCAGATGTTCGGGATACAAGTAATGCATATACAGAGACAAAAGTAATCGTTGGAGTTTATATACAACCCCTATAAAAAAAGGAAGATATTTATCTATGTTTTTAAAACCAGACTTGTGTATATATATATAAAACTGTTCAACCTGACTGTATGACTGACTGACTAGCAGATCAATCGGTATAATCTAGAAACTTGAAATTTGTGGCAATGGATTCATAATATATTGTAGGTTGGCACTCTGAAAAAATTGTTTTAAAAATATATCGGGATATTTTAATGCCTGATTAGCTACAATTTAACTGTGCTGATTTAAAGTGGAGTTTCTATTAAATATTCATAGTACTAAACTAAATGTGCTAAAGTCGAAATCAACAATAAATTGTGGTTTATATAAAGTACAAGATTTATTTATTGATCGATGTTTACATAGAGTTTGGACAGATGCAAAATTTTGCTCCATTAATTTACCCACAAAAATATATCGGGAATTGGGTGGAAAATGCATTTTAAAATTACATATGAAAATCTCAGCTGGATCAGGCGTAGTAGGCTAAAATAATAGTGACATTGTAGATTAGTTTGTTTTTTTTTTCCCTATTTTATTAGCGGGAAGTAACAAACACACGCCGAAATGACCTATTTATGCATAAAAGGGTGCTTTTCATGTGGAATTAAACTACTTACTAATAATAAAGCTTTTGCAGCCAGAACAACAATTACGAATGCATTACCTAGAATTCTTGACTGCTCAAAAGCTCCCAAGAGAGAGTTAAAACATACACAAGATATGTATATGAAAAGGAAGCGACATCCTAGTTGAATACACAAATTAAACTCTTGAACTCCCTGCGTATGCAGTTTGAGTTGCAAATGCAGCTTAGTTTATAGAAAAGATGCAGGGATTAGGAATAAGTGGCTTGTTGCCAGCGCCATAAGCCGTCTCAACAAGTTGCTGCTAATTCTTGCCACAATATATGCGGCGTATACGTAATGCGGCAGGGTGAATAACATTTGTAGCGAGAATTGTAGACCCAAAGGGAGAGAATGGTTGGGTAGATGATGATGCAAAATGCCGCTCAATGGCGTGCCAAAAAAACAAAAGGCTAAACTTAGCATGCAATTCGTAGACCGACGCTCTGGCCAAGAAATAAAAAAGAAAATTCGCTTTCAATGCAATGAAAATAGCACAGAATTTTGTTTTATTTTTTGTTGTTGTTGTGAATGCTTTGGCTGACATTAACACCAGACCAGAAATCAAAAGTCACAAATTGTCGACCAAATAGCTCATGTCAATTTTTTGCATGCCAAAGAAATCGTCGTCTTCTTCCTTTTTTTTTTTTTTTTTGGGGATGATCACGCGTGGGCGGTCCGCCCATCGTCGTCAGTTGTCGCTGTCGTCAGTTGGTCAGTTTATCAAAATTGTTCATAATTAATTAATTGGCTGCGTTCCAGATTTACAAATTGCTCAGTCCCGTTTTTTTTTTGTTTTTTGTATGTGCCTCGTGCCCCATGCGCTTGCTTTACTGCGAAATGGAAATTGCTTTTGCATTTTCAAAGCAATCGCCCCCTTTAAAAAAATTAAAAAAAAAACTTAAAACAAAGTAAATTAACATATGGCGACTACCAAAAAAAAAATGAAAGAATTTTATATAAAAATCAAACCAGAAAAAAAGTATAGCTAACTTTGGATTGTCGAAATTTAAATGCTCTTGCAAAGATTCTAATAAAAATTGCAATTATTACACTTAACAAAATGAAAATGTTTTTTTTCTATAAGTAATAATATCAATCAAATTGGGCTAAATTGTATAAAATACAACAAAACAAGGAATTGTTGAGTTGAGTTAAGATATCTTTTAAAAGTGAAGTCTTCTGATCGTTATTTACTATATGATATAGAGAATTGATCCGGCTGTAAAATTTGCAGCAGAATTTAAATACTTATACTCTGAAAGAGAATTTTATATTAATTGTTTGACATTGCTCTATTCAGTAGTCTAAAAAGTATGTTAATCCAGAACATATATGAATATATAAATATATATAAATTATGTTCCCAGTTTCTTTCCCATGTGTAAAATATTTTATGACAAAATTATAATACCTTCTGCAAGCGTTATACCAAAAAAAAAAAACATTTAATTTTGAATGTCATCAGAATGAGCGCGCTTATCAAGAAATTAGAATTGTAGAATTGAATTTGAGGTTTGGCGCGTTCGCTCTTTCTCTTTCTTTTGTTGCTGTGAAGAATTCTTATCGGCATTTGTTGTTGTTGTTCTTATTGTTTGGGTGGGTTCTTAAGTTAGATAGCGACGCATAGAAGCCATCACTGGAGTTGCTTCTGATGATATCATCGCCATCGTCGTCGTCGGTTGTCGTTGTTGTCGTCTTTGCCGATCGGCGATGTCTTCGCTTCAACGGAAATCCGCATAAACAACGTTGTCCATGTGCCACACTCAGTACCAGAGTGTGTGTGTGTATCTGTGTGTGTTTGTATGTTTACTTTAGCGTTTTTAGCAAGATAAACAGAAATGTTGCAGAGCGCTATTAAAACATAGCACAATTACTTATACAAAAAAAAAAAAACATATATGAATATAAGAGTCTTTAACCGAACAATGAACCATAAATTGAAAATTAAAATTCACAAAACAGCAGAAATTTTCCATATCTATTTAAGATTCCATTAAGTCAAATCTATAATATAAGAATTTAAAAAAAAAAATAAGTAAACAAGCGCACATTTTCAATTCATCTATAAACAAATTTCAATTTCAATGATTTCAAAAAAAGTATCATAAAATTGGAAAATTATTCATCAATTTCTTATAAATCGAATTACCAAACACAAATATATAAACAATATTTAAATCAGCTGTGTAGCATAGTTTTTGGATTTAAGAATTTACTAATAATAAATATATTTTTTGCAGGCCTGCATAGATGATAATCTCGACATGGTTGAGTTCTTGGTGGAGCACGGTGCTGATATCAATCGGCAGGATAACGAAGGCTGGACGCCGCTGCATGCGACTGCCTCCTGCGGGTGAGTTACTTTAATTTAACTATTTAATTAACTTATTTAATTATATTACATTTTCTTTTAACAGCTTTGTGAGCATAGCACGTTATCTGGTGGAGAACAGTGCCGATGTGGCCGCTGTGAATAGCGATGGTGATTTGGCGCTGGATTTGGCAATTGATGTACAGAGCATGGGCATGATTGAATATATGGAAAAGGTGGTGCAGGAGCTGAGCATTGATGTGGAACAGGCGCGCAAAGCTGAGGAGCAGGCCATGCTGAATGATGCCAAGAAATGGCTGCGCAGCGATGCCGCTGAAGTGGATCGACCGCATCCAAAAACTGGTGCAACGGCGCTACATGTGGCTGCCGCCAAGGGCTATACAAAAGTGCTGAGTCTGTTGCTCGCCGGACGTGGCAATGTTGATAGGCAGGATAACGATGGCTGGACGCCGTTGCATGCCGCCGCGCACTGGGGCCAAAAGGAGACAGCTGAAATGCTGGTGGAATCATTGGCCGATATGGATGTACGCAATTATGCTGGCCAATCCTGCATCGATGTGGCCGATCGCAAAATGGTCAAATTCCTCGAAGAACTACGCGCCAACAAGCGCAACAAGCGGCGTCCATCTAGTCAAATCAGGTGAGTCTTTAAAATTTAAAACAATTAAACAAAACAAATACATTTTCCTATTCTTTATTTTGCAGCAGAATCTCAGATGCGATTGAAAATCATGTGGACAAGACACCAACGAAACTCGTTCGCGTTGAAGTGAGAACTGATGCCGTAAAGGATGGTGCGTAGACTGAATTAAGAAACTTACAAATCTCTAAAGCGCCGCCTGCACATTATACATATATTTTAAAAAAAGAAGCTTTCTTTAATTTCCATTCCAACTTTTATGTATGTGTATGTCTTTTGTGTGCTATTAGGCTCTCATGCGCGTTAAACTTCAGTTCAAGCATTTATTAAATACATTTGCCACTGCCTAGTCCTTGTCACTTCATCTTTGACTGTCACTTTGTATGTTTTGCATCTGATCATCATCATTATCATTAGCAACATTATCTATCATTAATTCATTGTCTAGTCAATAGTTTAGTGTAATTCTCTCAGCTTGCAACCTCTTGTGCTCTTCTCTCTCTCTCTCTCTCTCCATTTCTCTCTCCGTCTGTGCTTTCACTATTTGTGTATTGTCTTTGTCCACACCGCACACTGCAGCTGCGAGCAGTTCGCTTAAGTCCGACGTTCAAGCTCCGCCCGATGCTAATATTCCTGATGAAGCAGCCACAAATACTGTGGCTATTGCTGCAACTAATGTTAAGGATGATAATGATGATGATGTAAATGATGTTAATGATGTGCCAACGCCTGATACCGATTCAGATCTCAGCGATTCTACAGAGAGCTCGCACAGCACAAGTTTATCCGAAAGCGAAAGCGAAGGTAGTCGGCAATTTGTTAGAGCCTTGTGTAAAATTCAGTTTAACTGCCCCCCTCAATGTGCTCAAAGTCTGCATTATGCCAATACTAACCAGCTAATTGATTGTATATATGATATTATATAGCACCTATACTCATATATATATATTTCAACTCTTTCAGCTGAAAATGTTAAACCCAATCAGCAAATTCATGCCGCCGAGCATCCCGTCGAGGAGGAGGCGCCCTGGCGACGCAAAACGCCTCGCACGCCCAACGACAGCCCCACTAAGAATCGTAAGCAATCAATTTGATATAGTATATATTTTTAATAAAATTATCATTTGACTTTTCAATTATAGAAGTTCCTGATAAAGAGCTGAGCGGCAAAAGTGCCAATGAGAGCGCCAACGATGTCATCTTGCGACGCACGCAAAGCTTTGAGAATGATCAAAAGTGAGTTAAGCCGCACATATGCCACACACTGCACACACACACACACAGACAGATATGCGTGCCAATACACACACACTCACACACACACACATTGTGCAAATTAACCCGCATTTAATATATATATACTATCATATACTTGAAATAACAAACAATTTGTATATATATAATGTGTCACAAATTGCACAAAATTTTTGGTTAGTTTTGCTGTTTGTGTTTCACATTTTGCTGATTGTGCGCCGCTTATCAATAAATACTTCACGCAGCTAACACTACACTCGCACACACTTGATATACACCTCAGCACACACACTCACACACACACCTTGCATTGGACATTAACGAAGCACTTTTTAACAATGAAAGCAAATTTTATGCAGTAACTTTTTAAATTTAGACATACTCTCAACTGTTTAGCTTTGTTGCTCTTACTCTCAAAAACAAAAGAGCTTATGAATCACAAATGTGAAGAATAATAATTATATACGAGTATTATATTAAATAGTAGGTGCAGCTTTTTAATTGAACCCCATAGAGCATTCGTGTTTAGTGCGACTCTGCGGCAAAGTGTGAAGCACAAACAATAACAAAGAAGATTAAACAACTTGAACAGTTTCTTATGTTATTATTTAAACAAAAAAAATTGATTTGTTTTGTTACCTTTTTTTTTTATTTGTGTGTTCTTATTTTTATGTGCAACAAAACAACAATTCACCAAAAATCACACCAAATCATCAAAACGCTTATCAAAAAAAAAATCCAATTCTAACCTGCCTGCCTGCCCGCACCGCACCGCCTGCCTGTCTGCCCCGCCTCGTCTCACCTCGCCTCGCCCTGCATTGCTGTTTCTTGATCCGAACCACGATCCAGATTCTATCAAAAGTACAATGAGCTGCGGGCACGCATAAAGGCGAACTCATGTCCCATTCTGCCCGCGACGACGACGAATGTTGTGCCAGGCAACGCTAATAACAACAATAACCAAAGTAGCAATAACAACAATAATAATAATAATAACAACAACAATTATAAGAGCACGCTGCTGTTGGGAAAAACTGCAAGCACAACAGGCATCAGCAGCAGCAACTACAACAACACAAATACAACCACAACAACAACACCAAGTACATTCAACACACACTCCAACACCACCAACAACACAACAGCAACAACAACTTCAAATCCAAGTCAAATTTATAGCGTACAAAGATCGGCATCCCTCAAAGATAACTCTGTGTATTTCAGGTTTGTTTTGTGCCAAACAAAAAAAACACATATAACTCCTAATCATAATTGCTAACTGTAACTGTAACTAACTAGAAAGTACTTAACAAACCTATATAACTAGAACTGTAATGTGTAACATGTAATCTGTAATCTATCAACTATAATCATTGCTTTTGCTTAGCTTCTTTTTACCATATATACATATTTATTATATTCCCGACAAATTCTCATTGCACAAAAAACAACAAAGACTATTTAACATATTTATTTAGGCAATGCGCACAATGTCGTCTACCTCTTTTAGATATGATCTATTCCTCAATGCAATGATTCTCTTTAATGTCCTGTTCTCTCTCTTACTTTCTTTCTTTCTTTTATATCTCAATCTGATATTCTTTTTGCTGCTTAAACAGGAAATCGATTGGTCCAGCTGCAATGCTCACTGCAGCGACAACAACGACAACAACAACGATCAGCTCACCCTCAACGACTGTGCTAACCCCACCAATACGCAGGTGAGTAATGATATATAGACAGAGAATCGAATTGTATATGCCGGTCTTTCCTATATTCCACTTTCCGCAATATTTTGCGAAAATAAATTTCTTTAAGAATGTTTGATTTTTAAATTTTTACTGTTTAACTGGCGAATTAAATTTTTTATTTTAACTAGCAAGTGAATTCATTCCGCAAAATTCTCTTTCACTAGCAAGTAAATTTAATCCGCAAATTTTTGTGCAGTGAATTTTATTTTTGTAAAATATGGTTGAAAATGGAGCAGGCAGAGACCTTATAAAGTATTTTTTTCTCACAAATGTACAATCTATTTATATTAAATAAAAATTTCAATCTTTATAAATATTGTTACTATCAATATATTTATGACAATTGTTGCTTAATATTTAAAGTTCGATAATCTGTGTACTCCGTGTGCATTGCTACGCCCTTTCTCTAAATTAAGAAAAAAAAAAAACCAACTAATTATATTTTAGTTCACCCGACCAACGTTGTTCAACCATATTATATTATTTCTAGTGCTGTTAAGATATCTTCAAATAATATAATTAAATTTGTATTCATTTAAAAATACTGCCTACTGTGATTTTCGCATTTAATTTAAAAAATACTGTCTACTGTAATTTTTTTTAACTGTATACGTATACGTTAACAGTGCAGTACGTTAAAAGTGCTGAATACGTTAACACTGCTGTATACGTTAACAGTGAGTACATCTGTTAAGACGCTAGTGACTTTTCCGGAAAGTTTTTTCAAATTTTTGCAAAGCTTCTTCTGAAAATTACGAACAACTTAAAAATTTATGTTGACCTATATATATTTTAAGCAAAATGTTTATATACTTATATAGATTGTAATTACAAAGAGAAAATACTTTATATATAAAAATATTCACAATTATTTTAAGTTATATAATTTGCCATCGGTTTTTATTATCATTTATATAAATATATATACCAAATTCCGTTAGCAATACTGCCTCTCAGAGCAACAGCAACAACAACAACAATGGCAACTCAACGGCGAGTGCCAGTGCCAGTGATGTGGAGACCCCGAAACCCAAACAATCGGCGACCAATATATTCAAGAACTTTTTCAAGTAATGATGATAATGAGCGTCGTAATTGTTAAATGGTTAATTGTTGCGTAACCCGAAAAACTAAAGTCAGCTTCTAACTAAATATTTACTGCCCTTTATTTTGTTTTATTTTTGTTTTTGTATAGCATGTGCTGCTACCTTTGTTTTGTTTCTATATTTGTTTATTTAATTGAAACATCAACTAACTAAGAAATTTCTTTTTAACTTGATAGATCCTTTGTGCCGCCAGTGCGCGACGAGGAGAGCGAAACGCAGCGCAAGGCGCATGCGAAGCGAGTTCGTGAGACGCGTCGATCTACACAGGGTGTTACCCTCGATGAGATCAAAAGTGCCGAGGAGCTGGTCAAGAAGAAGAATCTGGGCATGAACAATAACAACAATAATAATAACAACAACAGCAGCAGCGTAAGTAGTTTGTGTGCCCAAGCTAAGGCCAAAAAAAAATGAGAAAACCTATACATATATCTAGAAACAAAATCACCCAACAATTCTACACATTTTCAAATCAAATCAAATAGCGAATCAATTAGATCAGCCAGAGTTTGTTATCATTGAACATAATCATACTAGAGTATGTGCTCATTTTAATTGTAGCCAAAGAGTTCACCAAACATATACACATTGTCCACATTTGCAGAGTTCTTAACTATTTAGTACACCAACAACAACTGCTTATGGTTATGGTGTTGCCCCCCATTAATGTACTTGTTGTTTATGTCCCCCACACCACCCCACCTCCATTCCATGTGTTTATCCAATATGTACGTATGTATGTGTGTATGTGTGTGTAAAATGCATTCATCGATTGCAACCCTGCAACCGTTTTGACATCTCTTTCTCTCATACTGCAATTGAGAAAGTTCTCTCACTGTATACATTTATAATTTGGTGTTTGTCATTCTCACTTATACATATGCATATGTATATGTATGTATATTTCGCCCCCTTGTGTGTGTGTGTGTGTGCGTGTCTGTGAGCACGTTTTTTTAAGCCTAGTTTTTAACAATAAGCTTTATGGTAGCACTTAGTTAAATCATATTAGTTTCCCAGACACTATGTAGCAAAACGAGGGCTAGTTCAACTATTTGTAGCATTATATAAAGTATGAAAAAGTCTTGACTTAAAAAATAAACATAAAACTTCCTTTAGTTAATCGTGTTAACTGATCAGAAAATATAGTTTAAATCCTGATAATTTGTTTGTTTAAATAAGCAATCGGCTGTTTAAATTCGTCAGAAATACGAAAATTTTAATACATTAGTATACAACAGTGTGACCATATACAAATAAATACAAAAAAGTAAAGATTTATTTAAATTGTCAGAATCCTCAACAAAACAAAGTAACTTTCTTGGCAGTAGCAGTCACAATCAAATCTATTATAATATTGTTAAAAAAATATCTCAATTTAAAAAAAAAAAAAAAATTAATTATATAGTTTTACTAAGTACCTCACTGCTGCATAGTGTTAACTTAAGCAAACCCCAAAAAAAATGTAGTTAGTTTGATCATATATTTAAAATCAATGATTCATCCAGCCATCAATCAGTCAGTCGATCAATCAATCAAAGCTCATTTAGCGTACGTTCATTCTGTTGATCGCACAATCAACGCTGCAAACTTAACAATCAAAAAACCGAGTGCCAATCAAATTGAGTTTTTACTGCGATTGCGTTTGAGATATCGTCTTCTGCATCCGAGTTTTATTATTGTGCTGATCAAATTGAAAAGCCCGCAACGCAAACGCCCCCGCCCCGCATCGCCGCTGCCCGCCGCAAACAAAAAAAAATATATAAAGAGAAAAATCTCACATTGGTTCATAAAAATCATAATTTTCATTCATGTGCAGTTTAATTAGAGTAGCTTTATTTATGATTTCAGAACACAGAAATAATAGCGTATTTAATTGTATATGTATTTTAAGTTAATTTATTTTATATATATACAACTGATTGCTCAGTTTTCTATACCACTATATATGTATATATATTTATATCATATTTATGTATTTTTGCATGTGCTCAATTCGCATGCGTAAAGTTCTCTTACAAGTATATCAAAGTGCCGGGGCACTCTACGTATGTTGTATTATTGTCGTATGTTATATCGTATATTGTATACCGTATATCGTAACTTACTAGACTTACTTACGATCGTTAGTCAGAGCCCAAACACCTATCCCAAAACTCATCCAAAAACGCCATTTGATTTTTTTGTTTTTGGAGACACGCGCAGGTCAACTGTTTTTTTTATTTGTTCCAAAACTAATATTATTAACAGAATGAAACAAGCTCCACATCAAGCACCACTACATCAACATCAACAACAACAGCAACTCCAAGCACAACTGCAACAACAACAATAACCACAACAACAACCGGCAATAGTATCAACAACATTGACAGCTTTAATTCAGAAGAGCCACAGCCACCACCACCGCCTACAACTCCACCACCAGCCATAATACCCAGCACCACAACCACAGCGGATGATTCGGAAATAATTGAAGCTGTGATTGCCACGCTGGCGCCAGCGGATGGCCTTGTGGCCGATACCACCGCTAGCTTCACCCTGGCAGCGCCAACCACACGAAAATCACACGATGACGACCATGACACAATCGCTGACAGCAATGCAGAGGATGACCAACTTACAGCGGTCAGCGCCAGCTATACGATGGTCTCGAAAAAGGAAAAGCCAAGCGATGACTCAAGCAGCCACAAACAACAAAAGACTGACCCAGGTGCCAAGCCAACGAGTGTGGACACTGCATCCAATATCGAATCAACAACATTGCATGCAAGACCCACAGATTTGGCGCTGCTAGCGCCAGCTGAGATTAAACCAGCGATGACTACGCCTGCTACAACACCTGGGGCTCTGGAGAGTCCCGTGCGACTGCGGGATAAGCGTAATCTGAGCACTACTGGCCAAGAGACGGATACCAAATCTGAGACGGCCTCACCAGTAGGCGCACATGCCGACTTCAATGCGCGCGATTCGTTGCTCAGTTTGTACGCACGCCGCACCGTAGAGGGTGGTGCAGGTAGTAATACTGGTGGTGGTGGTGTTGGTGCTGTTGCGGCTGCTGGAGCTGGTGGCACAGCTGTTGCAGCAACGACATCGTCGTCTTCATCCACATCCTTATCGGCAGCTGAGCGACGTCCGTCTTGGCGTCTCAAGATCGATGCGGGCTCAAAGGTATGCACACACAGTTCAACAACCAACAACAAACCTACAACAACCACAACAAACTCAACTACCCAACTGACCTTTAATCGAACCGATCTTAAACCAAAACATACTTTTGTACTATCCATAAAACTATTTCCGACTGGCTTTATAAGAAAACAGTGTGCAATTTTTTATAAAACTTTAAGTGTAGCATGTTTAGAATATTTAAATATTTAAAAACAGACAAATTTAAATGAACTTCGGTGCACCGAAGTATGATATACTTTTGCAACAAAATAATTCATTTAATGTTTTTAAATATAAATGTTTCTATTTGATTTTTGCAAGGGTATTTGCTATTATTATTATTTTTATTGTAGGTCTTATACATCATATATTGAGTTTTTAAGTATTTTTATTTTATTTTTGTCTTACTGTTTTGATGATTGCTCTTGATATATATTTATTTAATTTTTTCTCATTTTGTACGCCTGTTTCAATTGCTACGCATCTGCATATATACATTAATTAACTATCCTATGTATAATAATCTATATGTATGTATTTATGTATTATTATTATTATTTTTTAAATGTAGTACTCTTAAACATAATTCCATTATGTACATATATAAATCTCTCTTACTCTCAAAGAAATTCCATAATATCGCATATTCGGCTAATGAACATTATTGTATATAGTATACATTATACATGCATATATATATGCAACTTCCATCATGGATATTGTCATTAATTAATCGCTTATTAATTTTGCCTATGTATGGCTTGCTCTTTTGTATGCCCAAAATTTTGTATTATTATTTAATTTTTACCATGGTTCAACCTAATCTTACCTAATTTTTACTAATAATAAAAGATTAGATAAATTCAGGAGCAGAAAATTTAACTAAATTGCATTTCAATAGAAATATTTTAAGCAGAGGTTTTATGATAGAAAATCAAGTTATGTGTTGTAATCAAATATATCTAGACAACTTTTAAAACTTTCCGAAATACTATTTTATTAAATTCCTTTTAAAATTCTTTATGTGCGGTTACATTTTAATTTGTTTAATTTGCATGTAATTTTAAAGAAGTAAATTAGCGAAGAATTAATTAGTTCCTTTATGGTTAGGCTTTAAATTGGATGATGGTTATGATGATTACTAAACGTGTACTAAAAACTACTTTACAGCAGCAAATAATTACACTAAATGCGCATTTATTTATACCAATACCAAAGGATACAATAACAACAATAATTAAACAAAACAATAACAACATTTGCCAGCATAGCTTTTTATAAAATCAAAAAACACATGCACACAAAATACAAAAAATACAACAAACAGAATTTAGCCGAATGTAAATCAAAATCAACAATGCATTTATTTATCTGCAAAGATCAATTATTAATCCTTATACTATTCCCCGCGCAGTTCAAGCTGGAGGACATCACCAGCGGTGGCACCTACCCGCCCAATCAGAGCACCATCATACCAAGTGCACCAGCCGTCATGGCTGCAGTTAATCTGGCCAACACAGCGGGCGCTCAACGTCGCATCAGCAGTGGCCCAAATGCGCGTAAGTTGTCTACAATTTTTGAATAAAGTTTTCCAAAATTATAACTTTAATCTTTACTATTTTTTCAGTGAATGCTTCGAATCAATCACTCAATTCTGTGGGACGTCCTGTTTCAGCGCCCAGTGAGAGCATCAATAACAGCGCATATGTAACGCCTCCAGCGCGCAGATACGAGACATCAACGTTGGCCACGACTGCCCCAACAACTGCCACAACCGCCAACAATTCCGCGACTGCAACCAGTGCCAACCATGCAACAACAGTGTCCAGCACTACGCCCAGCCATGATGATAAGGGTAATCTGCACATATCTGTCATTGCCCAAGCCATTGCCGAATCAACTTATCCAATCTATATATAAATCCCCCACAGATCACGACAAGGAGAACGATAATCGCACACAGACTGTCATACAACGACGCCGCAAGCCCAAGCGCAGATCAACGGGCGTTGTGCATCTCGATATGGATGTAAGTGGAGCACATTTAGCTAACATTTAATCTCTCTCTCTGCGTGCTGCCTGCTAATTGTCAGATCATTTGCCAAACTAAATGAGCCGTGTGTGGGCAGCGTGTAGAACGTTTCTTAACTAAATTTAGCACAAATGCTAATTAGTCAAACTAAATTTCTTTCTTTATTTTTGGTTTTTGCTGCAGGATCTTGATCCGGAGCGTCAAAATGAAACGGCCAACAATGACAACGAGGAGAAAGATAAGGAGGTGAGTCAGCCACCGAAAATGATTGATACAGTACACGCTCGATAGAATGAACTAATTAACAGTGAACTAATTAGCAGTTTACCTATTTTTTAAGTGTTAAGAATCGCTTATATTACCGATTATTCACTCTTTGGAGCGTGCACTGTATTTAATTATGCATAGAATTTTTAAAAGTCTGTTCCGAATTTCTTTATCATTTGAATTTTGTTGCAAACGTTTTGGTAATAATTGAGATATATTTGGTTATAAAATAATGTAAATCAAAAACACTTCTATTTGACAATAGATTACTATATATACTATATATTCAGCTTATCTATATATACATATTTAACATATTAAAGTAGATCAATCAACTCAAATGATTCTCAATTAACAATTTTATAAATTCAAAACGTTTAAAACAATTTAAAATAATTTAAGTCAAATAATATAACAACAAAGCAAATATTTACGATATTGTGATTTTGGAACATGTCATTTTTATTTAATTATTATTTAGCTTTACCTACAACAACAACAACAACTTGAACAACAATTTATTGTACCATTTGTTTTAAGTGTATATTTAATATTTTCACACCTTTGCTAAATAATTGGGTTCAACATTTTGCGTCTCAGTTGTCTACGTTTTCCCAACAGCTGCGTAGTCTTTTGAATCTGCACCTGAATCTCTTATACACACACACATTCACACACTCTCCCCCCCATTCCCCTCGGCATCTCTGCGTTCGTTCGTCACACCTTGTCACAATTTTAGACATTCCCGTGCGTCCTTCAAAGTAGCTGCTGCTGGTCTCTCTGCTCGTTCTTCTGTCTGTTCCAATTAGCAGGCGACCTATTTATGCTAAAAAAAAAAAAGAAAATAAAATAAAAAATAATTATGATTGCTATTAGAGGCAGAAAAAGAAGAAGAAGCATTAGTGCACACGTGGCATTGTGAATGCCATTGCTCCAATTGTTTATATTGGTTGTCATATTATTGTGCAAGGTAAAATTGTAAATCCTTTCATGGCCGAGGTCAAAACTATTAGTGCACATCCAATTTATAATAATATACTTATTTAAGATTTGGCGACTTTCTCTATATGCGACGAACCTGTTAACAATTATTTATGCCATACATTTGAGCAAGTGTCATTTGTTTGTCATTAATAAAAACTGTCACATTTTCTAAATGCATTTTTGGCATTTCGGTTTAAATTCACGACTACATTCGGCAGACAGTTTGTCTGCTTGTCTGTCTATATATATGATATATTTGAGAGACATTTTAAATGCATTGTGTATGATAAAATAAGAATCGATTTCATATTTAATGTTTTTCTATATCTTGCTTTTATTTAAATTGTTTACTATTGTATTTTTCTGCTATATAAATGCAACGAATAATCGATTTTTAAATCAATTTTCTAGTAAATCGAAACATATACCATGTGTTTTGGCATATTTTGATAGCCTTCTTTTCAAGAATAGAACAAGTCTAGCTGAACCAGAATAAACTTTGATTATTTTTGACTCTATTTATATTTTTATGGCCTATACCCAGAAAGTGGGTTAAAAATGCCAGAAAAAAGTTTTTGACAGAAAAATTATATCAATCTATAAATGGTTAACATCAATAAGATGATCGATTATATAAACGCTCTAAATTTAAACAGATTAGTAGCTTTATTCATAAGATAAAAAATGCCCTTTCTAATAATCTTTTTTACTCAGTTGCAGTTCGTTAAATAGCCTTGAAATTAAGTTCTTGGGAATATTAACAGAATTAGCCACATATTCTAAGAATTTCCTTATGATCTGTTGAAAAATTCTAAAAATTATACATGAAATTAGTTTTTATACAGCATCTAGCATCTATCTAGCCTCTACTCTTCGACTGTTTGCCTAATCATGTCAACTCATTGGCACTGATTGACGATGTCAAGTGTTTTAGCCATATTTTTAGTAGAAGTATAGCTAAAGCTATTAAACACTTTCACAATGCACTTTTCACACAACAAATTGACCACTTTGAGGAGGAACATGCCCCACAACAATTCACACATCGCTCACACGTACATTGAACTTTGTTTTAACGAAAAAGCAAAATAGAAATGTACACAAAAAAAAAAAATTTGCGCCGCATTTGTCGCTAAATTTAAACATTTTGTAATTTTGTTATAAGCATTTGTTTCCTCATTCCCTGCTGGCTGCACTTTCTACACTTTCGTGCTGTTTCTGTGGGCTTGTGAGGAGGAATAGATGCAGTTCGGTTTGGTTTCTCCGTCATGAGCTATTTTTATAGTGACCAAACAAAACTTTTGGCCTATTTATGATGTGTGTACGCTTCTTCTTTAGGGGGAGCAAACTTCTGTAGCAACTTCAAAAGTGTGTAAATATAGATTGCATACTCTACTCATCCCTCGTCTCCCACTGGGAAAAGTATCCCATCCAATTCCATCTGTCACGTGTCAATGACTGTATTTCGCCTTTTGGCCCAGTTGCCTGCCTGCAACTGTGTTCGAATAATCCTGCTGGGCTGCATCAGCTGACCCCAGCATAGTTTATACATTTGCCTCTCGGACATTGGGCCAAATACGTGTGCGATTTACTAAAATTAGATTTGAACACACAGGTGAAAAATAAACATACACACCTCAGGTTTTGTGTGCGCAATTCAAGTGAAAAGTCCATTGCTGCCAAGGCTCCCGAGAAGTAAAATGTTCTAATTGAGCGTGCAAGAATAAAGAGACACCCTGTAAGCAGTTCTTAAACTTTTGAGCAAATATACAAATCAAGCAGTGCTTTTATGGCACATCAAGCAGTTAAATGGCAGTGCTAGCAAGCAGGGCAATTGGTTTTATTTTTGGAAGTATAAATTTATTACGTATTATCTAATTGTTATGAGTTTAATAATAAATCAAAAATACTTAGAGCTTTTAAATCGTTTTATTAATTTATATTAAATTTGAATAGGTTCAAATAAACTTGATTATTAATATTGTTAATCAACGATGTGCTGCCTTCAAATATACCCTTTTAAACATTTCCAATGGCTATATAAACTCTTTGTTTTTATATCTTATAAGTACACACACATTATAATAATTATATTCATTAGTTTTGCCTGCGTTTTTCCGGCATTTGTGCGTTCTCTTTGTATACTTCTCTTAACTTGATCTCTCTCTCTCTATCTCTCTTTTGCGTTTTATTTCTGATCGTGCGCCAAGTTTTCTGTTTTCGAATAAAACATTTCAATACTTTGATGGGGCCGCACAGTTGAGTATTGTACGGCAAACGCAACGGATCATCAACAGGCTACAATAAAATTCCACAGATCAATCTAAACAGCAGCAAAATTTAAATAATTGTATTAAAGTAAATTACAAATTAAATACGCCCCAGTGCATTGACAAAACCACAAAGGCTGTCAAACGTGTCAAAAAAAAAAATTGCAATATTTGCTATCAGTTTACCCAGAGATGAGATTCGAGACTCTTGAGACTCCACAAGAGGCAACATTATTGTGTGTGTTGCCACAGTTGGTTTTCAATATTTCAATTGAACGCGTTGCCTTATATAGAGAATTGCGCACAAGTTTTGGACATTTCAGGTTATTTCGACTTTGAGGCACTTTATATGGTCAAATATTTTGATCAGTTTTTAATTTGATTTCGTGCGCGTCTAAAAGCATATTTGGATAAAGGTTAAAAGTTCAGCGGGTGGCATTAAACAAAAGTGGAATATATATAGTTAAAATTCAATGAGAATTTATTTACAAAAGTTTAAATAAGTTTGCTTTTCTATTTTCTTGGCAATATTTTATTTTCATTTAAATAGAACCTCTTCATTTTCTACAACTAATATTTATTTTCCATCTTAGAATCCCATAAAACTTGCTCCCTGCTCTTGGCATCAATTTATCTTGCCATGACACAATACAAATTTGTGTTTATTTTTATTTTTCAAATGTTTTATGTGAATTTAGTCGAGTTAAATTGCGGAATTACCTAAGACTAACGGTTGAAGTCGTAAAAAGACTTTTCCAAAATATACTCATCATATTCTTGCAAAAGGCCAAACAATAAAAGATTTTAGTATTTCTTGGCATAAACGATTCATTCATAGACGCAATCTTTTATAAATGGATGCCTCATTATATGAGGAAATAGACGAATCATAAATTATATGCACTTTTTGATTAAATAGAAACGTTTTTGTACTCTGTTCAGCAGTATAAGGGGGTATATTAGCAAGACTTAATTGAATTTAAATTTAAAAATTAATTTTTACTACAATTTGCAAACTTTACGCATTTCTTTTTTAGGGAAACTATCAATAGTCTTACTATATAAAAGATTCCATTTAAATAAGGTTTATTTTGAAAAAGTAATGCCTTTTTAATACGTTTATTATTGACAATTCTTATAAATTTATTGTAAGTTTTTATATACAAAATTAAATATTATTCCGTCTGTCCTTACCATGTTATTCGCTTCTCTCTGCGATTCTCATAACTTGATGGTAGTCTAAATATCAACTAGTGAGTGATCCGCCTTTCTCAGCGATTCTCATAATTTTATGGAGGTGTGATCAGCCTTATCAAAAGTAAAGTTCCATTTTAAAAATTCCACTCTTGATTCCAGGGAATGCCATAGTCGATATCTTTATATCTCAAAGCATGTTTGCTTAGTGTTCTTTCATGTTTGTTGCTCGACGTCTCGCGTGGGTGTAAAGCATCAACTTAAAATATTAAGACTAAGCGGTAAATAAATAGAACACAACATGGAGTCCAACCCATAGATTACTCGAGTTTTGTATGTATTTTCAATATTATTATTTAACGACTAAGAACAACAGATCCCAAACGGACAAGAGACCCCCAACACAGAGACACGTAGGGTCCGGTCCAATCGCCGCAATGCGGCAAATTTAAAACAGAATGTCAAAATTTATGTCTTGACGTCATTTTCTTCCGCTTGATTGAGGTAAAAGGCGATTGCGGGTGCGGTTGCGGCGGGGGGATTGGCACGGTTAAGAACCACATGTCAATATTTCGTTTTCCTTTCACATATATACTATACCAAGACTGTTTCAATTTATACAGAAAATTTGTTTGTTTTTCCACTTTTGTTTATGCCAAAACGAAAAAATTAAAATGAAAAGAAATTCACAAACATTTTGTACGCCTTTTGATTCCTAATTGTAAAATCTGAAATTGGAAAAGTTCTCTGGGAAAACTGTTTAAGCGTAATTGCAATTTAGCGGCGTCGATTGATATAGGAGCCGGTGTGGGGCCATTAAAGCTATATTAATATGAGTTTTCCTTGTAGCTTGAGTGTCTATTCTTGTGTGTGGTGTCATGTCCTTTCGCTCAAGATCGCGCACACAGGCGCCACTCGCCAGTCGTCGGCGTTCGCTCTCCTCCAACAACTCGCGCATGGGCGCAGCGGGAACAGCAGGCAGCTCCGGTGGCTACAATTATAATGGCAGTAGCTATAATACAAGACCATTGAGCACAGGCTACTTTCCGACCAGCAGCAGCGGCATTGGGGCTGGCAACAATGGCAGCTATCAGAGTCCTTACACCAGCATGTATAGCTCCAGGGAGAGCCTGTATGGCGGTGGCGGGCGTGGCTCGTCGGGCGCCTACTATTCGAATGGTAATGCGAGCAATCGTTATGATTATGCCAAATATCATCAGACTCATCAGCCTTATCAGCATTATCAGCAGCAGTCAGCAGGCAATTGTTCATCCGCATCTGCATCCGCTTCTACATGCTCATCCGGCAGCTCCTCTGTCGCCACCAATAAAAGCAATCATAGAAATGGCAGCTACTATCAATTGCACCAGTTGCAGGCTTCTTCCGCTGGCAATCATCAGAATCATTACCATATTGTGATTAGCAAGCATAGCAGCAATTGTTATGGCAACTCTAAAACATCTGCTCTTTCCAACAATTCCACTTGCACCTCCTCTACCTCATCCACGACCTCCTCCAACTCCAATACAGCGAGCAGTGGCTATGACGGTTCATCACGCTATGGATATCCCAGCTCCTCGACTTCGTCCAACTATGGCAGCGATCATCGTTATGTCAGTCCCTATCTAAGCAGCTATGACAATGGTGTGACCACCGCCTCGCTCAGCTTCAAATCGCCTAGCTTGAGCGCCTCCAATTCGTTCAAGGGCCCCTCCACCTCCTCGGCCAGTGCACGGTTGCTCAAGACCAAGTCGTTGTCCACCTCAAATAGTAGCCTCAATCAACCTGCCAGCAGCAGCACCCCAAGCAGCGTTGGTGCAACTGTGGCGGCCATTGCGGCCACACGCAGCAATTCATTGCGGGAACAGGAACGCAAATCTCGTAATCGTACCCGTTCCCGTAGTGCTGCACAGCGTTCGATTAGTGCATCCTCGGAGAAAAGTGAAGGCTACGAAGTAAGCAAATGTCAAATGTTGTTTGTTGTTGTTGTTATAGGCAGCTAAAATGGTTATTAAATAATGGAATCTGTTATGCCAGTGCTCTAATCCTTTGTAATCTTTTTTTCAGAGCGGCAGTGAACGCACCTCGCGCTCCCGCACTGCGAGCATCGCCACAACAAGCGCCAACGATTCAAAAAGCTCCAGCAGCAGCGACAAGGCGGAGAATGGAGATGGCATTGATTATAAGGCGCTCTGGGAAGCGGCCAAGTGAGTAATACATTAGATGAGAGGTCTTTTAAATGAATCAGAGTCAATTTGATAGTAGAATTTCTAGAGGAGTACCAGGAGTCTCTCTATAGAGAAATAGGTTTTAAAAGAAGTTTAACCCAAGATCTATCCAAAAAGGTCTATGTATTTGCAAGTGAACAAAGAGAACTCTGTTGATTTATAGAGTAAAAAAAGAAGACAAATTGTAGATAGTCGTGGCTACAAAGTTTAATTACGAATTGATTTCAGAATTGATTTTATTAGCGAAATTTAAATTTGAGGACTAGGTTAAATTACAGTTTAATTACGGGGGAAAAAGTGAAATTTCAATTTAGTAGCAAGGCAATGAAATCAAAAAATTAATTGAAACAGTTCTATTATTTTGGTAGTGTCCTCTTAAGAGTATTGCCCCGCATCTTAAAAAATTGTAGTTCTTAGATTATACAGGGGCACCGCAGTAAGCTTCAGACGGCCCTGATTTTTGGTACTACCTAGACCTTCTAAATGTGAATTGACTTATTGGCCTAGTTGTAGTTAGTGACTAGGAAATTTAGTTTCAATTTCAATATCTTTAAACTATTTACAGACTGGAGAACGATAAGCTCAAGCAGATGCTCAAGCAGAAGGATGACGAAGTTGTACAGACGCGTGCGACGCTCGAGCGATTTGCCAATGCCGTAAGTAAACACAGCTAACATGCCACGCCCACTAAAACCTACAACTCAACAGTTATATATATATTTCTAATATATATATATATATTTATAAACCAAAGCAAAACTCTCTCAGCAGTAACAAACAAAACAACACACAAACCAAAAAGTTGTTAAAGAGACAGCTCTGTATTTCTCTCTTTTATATACTCTGTATCAGCGTCTGTTTTGACCAGGCCGTGCTTTCTCTTACACTCTCTTTAATATTACACCAAAACCCGCAGCAATGCAAACACTTTCTCCTAAATATATCAATATACCAAACACTTTTCAAATATTTGCTAATCCCAACATGATTTTCTGACATTGCTCAATCAAAATTGTGCCCGCTTGCCTCTCGCGCTCTGTTTCTTATGCTCTTGCTCTCTGTTTCTGCAAAACAAAACAAAACAAAAAAAGAAACAACACTACAACTGAACAACAGTAACAAGTTAGATACGGTACAAAATTATCCTACATACAATACAAATACAATTACAATTACAAATACCTAAAAATATATATTAAAGATATCGCAATTTCAATTGAATGCAAATGCAAATGCAAATGTAAAACAAATCAACATTTGTTTCATTTCACATTCGCAGACAACTAAAAATTCACTCTCTGAGATTGAGAAACGTGAAAGAAGAGCTATGGAACGCAAGCTTTCCGAATTGGAAGAAGAGCTCAAGGTAATTACAAAAGTGTTCCCCTCTCCTGTGTGTCTACCCCCTACCTACCCCCCCTCATATACAAATTAATCGTCTTGCCTGTATGCTGTTTGTGTTTTTAAAGAGTCCCAGGTATCGAAAACTGTTTCGTTAGATGCCGTCACCAGATCTTTACAAAACGAATTATTTCTGCTTTGTTTTTTTAATATTATTTTTTTTTATTTGGCCGAAAGTTTTATTACCATCTAATTTGTTGACATTCCTTTTGTTTTTCGTTATTTTTGTTAAACCTGCCGCATGTAAAAGGAGTTGGCTAAGCGGCCCTCTAAAAATCATATGCTTTGTTTTGTTTTTTATCCCATTTAACCCTTAATTTGCAACTTAACAATTTAAAGCCATTCTTTTATAGATGCACTCCGAATCGAATTCCCCTTAGCCAAATTTTGAAATTTTGCAACTATTCTTAATGAAAGTGAGAGAATATAATACAGTTTTTATGTGTATTATCTCGCTTTATATTTTTGGCCACTCTGTGAATGTGTTTTACAGCACAATTGCAATTGATTTATAAGTATTTCATTATTATTATGTTTTTTTTTTTACTAGATATAGCTGCACAAAAGCCGCTGCTTTGATATGTTTTCTTTTATTTTGAATACACTACTTTTGAACCCTTCCGAAATCCAAACAGTTTTCATCTGTACATACGAATCGTACATCATATTAAGTGTATAAAGTTCATCAAGTGTTTTGTTTTTCTTACATGAAGCAATCATAAAACATGTTTTACTCATTTGTCTATTTTGTTGCATATTCTCATTGTTGTCTCATGTCATTGTCATTTGTCATTCATTCACTCTCTTCGTCTAACATTTTGTCAGCCATTTTGTTATGATTTGGTCACACTCCCATGCCGTTACACGTTAATCGTTATTACGTTATACGTTACACGTTTTACGTTATTCATTTGGCGTACTCTTTGTTTTGATGCGCCACTCTCTTTTAATCTTAACGCATATTGCGCTCATTTTCAAAAACGCTCACTCAAATTATGTTTTTCTTTTCTCTCTCTCTCTCTTCCCGCCGCGCGCCTCATCCAACGAATCGAAACGAATTATCGATAAACAAAATAAAAACATCAAAACATAACAACAACAACAAAATGTACATACATACATTTATCAAAACATACGTTTTGTTTTGTATTTTTCTTCTTTCTCGCTGTTGTTGTGTCGTTTTAGCTCTTGCAGAAGCTAAAGACTGAGAACGATCGTCTGCGTGCCGAGAATCGTGCCCTCACGCGAGTTGTCTCTAAGTTGACCACATCGGCACAGAGTCAACTATCCAAAACGAAATAGGCATCAAATTGTTACTTAGCACATGCACCCACAGCAAAAATACAAAAAACAAAAAAAAGCAAACATAAATTTAAAAATTAAACAACACAAAAAAAAAATTATTAAGAAAATAGTAAACTCGAATATCATAATCGTAATCGTTATCGTTTCTATATACTTATATCACATATACTCGTACTGCATACAACATACGATACATACAATACATAGTTCAATCTATATACTATATATCCTACACACATGCATCGTTTAACTTAAAGATACTCGGACAACATTTGCTTTACTTAGTTATGAACAATTGATAAACATTAAATAGACTTTAATAATATATATACTCTATATACATAAACAATTGCATTGTTATTGAGCGCAACGTGTAACAATAATTAAAGAAAAAAAATATTTATATATATACATATATGTATGTGTATTGTAGCTAAAAATTAAGTTTACAACATTTGGGCAAGATTAAGCACTTATAGCTTATAAACAAATACAACTCATACGTGGCAGGCAATTTCTATTTTTGCACCACTGTACTAGTATATTTAACAACAATTTAGGTAAAATTTTTGCAAAATTTCTATTGTATTAGAATAAATTGTATTAGCAATATATATAAATATCGATAAAAAGAATATAATACAACATATTGGAATCTATATACACACACACAACATACGTATACAATATATTCGAATAATCAAAAGTAAATCCAAATCAAAAATTCATCGATACTCAAGGATAATGCGTATTGTGTCAACTGCTGCCCACCCACAACAAACAACAAACAACAAACAACAATCAACAATAGCAACATCGATCTATATATATCTTTAGAGGCACCATAAGCATCAAGCATCCCAGCACAGATCTTGTTTCTTATACAACTATGCAGTGAGCTTTACGGTAAATTTCCCAGCACACATTAGAGCCCACAATAAGAATCTGCATTATATATACTACTTTGAGCTGACTGTTGTTTTGTTGTTACATAATATCAATATCATAATAACTAAGTTATATTTGTATTATGTGGAAGTGTTTCAAAAAAAATCAAAAAAAAAAGGAATTATATTTTCTTTTCTTAAATTATTAAAGTAAATCGTAAAGTCTCCATTTTATTGTGATTTGAATCCAGCTTTTTGAAACACTCATCTGTAAATACCTAATGTATAATTTATATATTAAACTACTATATAACTCTATGCTTTATCAAAATGTTCCCTTGTTGTTAATATTGTTACAAAAGTTTTGCTGAAATTTATACTCATGTGTGTGGTTTTTTTTTTCTCATCTATTTACACAGTTATATCAGAATTTTGAATAAAAGTTTATCCACATTATCGTTCTTTTAAATGCTGTTTATTGTTTGTTGTCTATTTTTGATATTCTACACAGTCTCCGGTATCAGGGCTTTTGTGTGTTATAATAAATCAAATAATCTATATGCAGATTTAATAAATATATGTAAATATTTAGTGGAAGTTTGGCTTATCAAAGTGATGTGATATGATTATTGCAGTTTTTCTTGGTTGTTGGTGGAGTGCATGCCATTTGTCTCACTTTTAGGGCGTTCTTCAGTTGAGAGATTCGAGGTTCTTGAGATATTTTAACTAATTGTTTGTTGTTGTTCTTGTTGTTGCTGATGCTGAGATGCTTTCAGTGAGCGCAACCACCAACTAAACCGCATGATATTTTCTTAATCAATTTACAATATAATCCTCCCCTTAATCTGATTAGAGTCTATATTCAATGTGCTGTTGCGCTAATTGCGTTTACTATATTTAATAATTGATACTAATTATTTTTTTTTAATTTTCTTTTACTTTTGCTGCACAACCGGTAATTATCCCAACTAAATAAAATTGTATAAATAAAATAGCAACTTGATGTCTACAAATCGGATAATCATCGCCTGAAGGAGGAGAACGCTGCGTTGATTAGAGTAATTAGTAAATTAAGTAAATGAAATTATGTTTTAACTTAAATTTACTCAACAATATCAAGAAGCAAGCATCAATTTCATTTGAGCGATCAGTTAAAGCTGGCTTAAAAAAAATGTAATCAAGTTAATTAACTAAAGGAAAAAATTGTTCATTATTATTTTTGTGTGTTTAGGCATTTAAGCGCTAGGATGAAACCATGTTTCGAAAATCGTTGAAAATATTTTTGTTTTTTTCCTTTATTATTTTTCTTTTTCTCTTTCTTCCACAATAAATACTATAAGGAGAGATTGAAATATTTATTGGATGTACTATTTGGTCAAAAAATTATATAAATATATATTATATACAATTTAGAGAAAATTATAAACATCAAAATATCTAATTATAGTTATAGATGTTGTATAACAAATAATTTTCAAACAAACATAATAATGAAACCTTTACATACAAATACTGAGAAAATATTCATCAAATGAGCCCTAGTTACAGATTAGTTTAACTATATAATGCATAAACATATATTTTTCATATATACATACATATAAATTATATACACACAACACACACACACACACACACACACACACAAAATCATACAGCTTAAATATTCATGTTTTTTATAAGCTGCAATAAGAAAACTGTTTGTGAGAAATATTTTGAAACCAGCCCACGGAACGTCAACTTACTAATTGTAATATTGTAATTGTTTTTAAAAGTAAAACTCATTTAGTTATAAACATAAATTTGTAATCAATGATGGATTATACATATGCAACACATTCAAACAATTATTATTTATCATTATATACATATATGGGGCATATGAAAATCAGATCTGCATAATAATTAAAATGCGATACTAAGTATATCATATATTATAACATGACAATGGCGCTCTTAATGCATACGGATTGTATATTGTTGATATGCTCTTAAGTATATGCCGCATAATGTTGCATATGGATAAAAGATTTAATTGATTATGTTAATTTTAGTTGTTCACTTTGAAACGTATTATAATATATCGTACTATACTTATTTGACTTTCGCTTATACAAACATAATTGTAACGAAAACACATGATCATACGCATATTTCTGTTATTTATTAAAATTCGTTTAAGAGATTTTGTGTTACTCGGTGAGGAGCGATAAACAACAACAAAAACAAAAAGAAAAACAAACTGAGAAAAATTAAGTGAATTGTGTAATATGTAAAATTGTGAGAAAATATTTAAGAAAAATTTGATTCAAATACGAAACTTAATAAATGTGATCGCAAAATAATATAAGTTTGTCTCTTTATCAAAAACTACGAAATATGCAAGTCTTAAATAGCAAATCGTTACAACCAAATACAGTACAAACTCGATACATGTTCTGCAATAACTAAAGCTATCCCGAAAGTCTTTACTTCAAAGCATCTTGTAATAATTTACTATTTAATTTTAGAAAAACAAGAAGACGATTTTCTTTAATCGACATTTTAAATATTTTTTCAAATGAAAAATGCTAAAATACCTTTGCCTTGAAGCCCCCCTTATCTAATTCGCAACTTATTCAAACAAAAAACAATTAAAATAATTATCTAAAAATGACCTTCTCTAAATTACCATCTCATTACTTTACATTTCGCCAGTAAAGATAAATAATTTATAGACATGGCTATGGCTGTGGGTAAAGTTAAGCACTCAGAGCTCTTCTTGGAATAAAGATCTGAAACGTCAGTCTTAATTGTAATAAAATTTATCAGTTTGTCGTTGTTATGCTTACCCAAAAAATGCTTCGATATTGCTTTATGATACAAATGAAGAATCAACAGCATTATTATAATAGGACTCATAAACCATGCCGTGGCTATACATGTCCGTATGTTGATCCGAAGGTTAAGACTTTGGCTATATAAGACAAGCCAGCCATAGGCATCAAATCAGTTAGTGTTTTACATTCAAATCTAAGAGTTATAATGCTAAGGTTGATCGCAATTTTGGCCATTGTGGCGCTGGGAGTTGCTTTGGGACAAAAAGTCGAATGCGACATTTGTATGGATAATGATGTTTACTGCGAATCGGAAACGGAATATTATTATTGCATGGGTAAGTTGGGACTGTATACTTAAAGAGACATTGTTGAAAATACGAATTTTAATTAGGTGGCGAAAAGATTGGAACCCGGAGAACCTGCGAAAGCGGTGTTTGCACAAATGGCCCTAAAATTTGCGTGGAAACAGCTGACTTAAGCGATGATATAAAGAACGTGTGTGCAAACGGTGGAAGCGGTGCAAGCTGTCAAAAATGTGATGGCACCCAAACTTATACCTGTGTCAGCACAAATAAGGCTGCTCGTTGTATCGGGACTGAAATTGTCGCGGAGGTTGATTGCAAAGAGGATGAGGTTTGTGTGGCAGACGCCAACGTCTATACGGAGTATAAGACTGTCTGCATTCCCAAGTCTGTCGCGAGCTTTGTAAGTATTTAAGTCAATGTTCTTTACTTAAAGACTTATCAAGAGTTTCTTCTTAGATTAAAAAGGACCCAACCTGTGATAATGATGACTATACTACTGCTGCTCCAGCAACGCCACCGACAATGAGTCCATCTGAAAGAAATGCCATTTGCGATCGGGAATCAACTGGTAAAACCACAACCTGGTTCTATGCTTATGCCGACTCAACATGCAAAAGCTACGTATACTGCCAGAAGCACCCTGAAATTGGCTGGTACGCACCCTCGTTTGGAACATGTACCTCACCCAAACCGTACTTTGATACAAAGTTAAGGGAATGTTTGGCGACCAAGTCGGCAAGCTGTCTATCTGATGCCCCAACTTCTAATGGAGGCACCAATGGTGGCACTAATGGAGGCACTAATGGAGGCACTAATGGAGGCGCTAATGGAGGCACTAATGGAGGCACTAATGAAGGCAAATAATGGTTATTATAAAACATAAATGTGTAAATATAGATGTTCCCAGGACCAAAGGAAAAAAAAAATAATTTTCAAAAATTGCATGCTTATATAAATTATAAGCTAACATACTTGATTATAGTTAAATATACGTTTTATTTAACAATACTACGTTCTTACTTGCCAACTTAAATAATCTACAAAACTTTCAAAAAAAATAAATACAGAAAAACAATTATTGTTTACTTTTAAATCAATGAATTATTTGATATCACAATTAAAAACCTATTTTTATGTCAGAATTAAAATCCCTTTTCTATTATGTTTGAAAAGAAACTTATGTTACTAAACCTTGTTAAAATAATTTATGTTTCCACAAATTATTGGGCTAATTTCTGTAAGCTCGCAATGGAGAATTCTCTAGGGCACTTAAAACAATGTACGGTTCAATTGAATTGAAGACATGCCGATATATAGGCAGCAACGAAAGTCAAGTGATACTTTTCCGTAAACATTGCCTTTGATAACATTGCAAATACAAGAACATTTCAAATTAGTATTACTCAGTATTTTCTTTGAATATAAAAGTAAATAAATATGAAAATCAAAGTTGCAGGTATTTACAATATAAGAATTTTAAGGAAATTCTTGATTAATGTACTTTGTCTTTGGCTTTTATATGCGTTTTAGTAATATGATATTTTTAGCAATTCTAACCTAACACTTGTAGTTTTCCGTAAAGTAAAAGTATGTTGGATTAACGTAGATTAAAGTAACGTTGTGTAACGTATGTATAATGCGATGATATTAATATTTGTAGCCCGTTTGACTTTTTCCATCTTATAAAATTTTCTAAAATATTTTTTCTATTGTTTAGGCAAGATGTACGTTTATATTTCTACTGGAAGTTGAGTGCACTATCATACATGATATCTGGTAGATATCGGACGGGATCTTCAAGTTGTTTTCCAAGCTGCAGCTACTGTTAAATCACAGCAATGATCACATACAGAGAGGTGGCAGATTCTGGTTAATATCAGTCTTAGCCACACCGTGGAAAGAAATTATCAACATAACGATATTCCTAATAGTCATGATTCCAAGGATTTCATCAGTTTCAAAATAAGTTTGTTCTATGTGCAGATCGTCTACACAGCCCCAATTAAAGTTAAGAAGGAAGAAAAAATGTTAATTTTATTTATTATTTATTATTGTTATTTATTATTACATACAATATCTAATATTATGCCTAAATGTTATTTAGTTGAAATATTTCTTTAACTTGTCATTTTTCTTGATCATGTGCTGTTATAAAAATATCATAATAAATAATGTAATACTTATAATATGTAAAATTATAAAACATAATTTATAAATATACAAATATAAAATAAATAAATAAATCGAGAATATATATTATTATAAAATAAAGCGACTTCTTTTATTTATCAGTTGGCTAAGTAATTCTCGATTTCAGGAAGTATACGCACAAGAAAGAAGAAGAAACGTAATAAATGTGCTGGGGCAGCTCAAAGTACCAGGCGAACATAAATCGCAGAAGGTAGATTTTCCGATTTAAACCAAAAATGTTAAGTTAACACAACTCTGTTAATAACTTAACATAGCTATGTTAACTTAACATAATTATGTTAAGTTAACAGAGCTTCGACCTTCTGCGAACTTCTGTTCGCCTGGTACTTTGCCCATTTAACATAGCCAAAACTTAGAACTTTTGGGAAGTGAGCTTGCCCCTGAAAGTATGCAATGAATCTTTATTAATTCTTTAATTTTAATTGTTTTTTTTTATAATAGTTTTTATTTTGCTATATGTTTTTTTATTATTTATGTTATTTTGGCAGCTCCTAATTATTTTGTTAGCATTTATTATTTTTTCGAATTGATATCTGAAAGAAGCTGAAAAAAATTCCAATAATTAAAAAAAATGCAATTTGATAAGTTCATAGTTTTTATTTTTATTATATTTTTCCACTAAGGATAAATCTTAAATTATACAAAAAATCAATTATTTAAACAGAGAGCTAATATAAATATAATAAATAATGGAGAGTTAAAATAAATTAATGAATATGCTTAAAAGAATAAAAAAATAAATATAATAAATAATGGAGAGTTAAAATAAATTAATGAATATGCTTAAAAGATTAAAAAATTAAATATAATAAATAATAGAGAGTTAAAATAAATTAATGAATATGCTTAAAAGGTATTTCTGCATGTTCAAAGTATTTGGAAAGTTCTGCTTAATTTATGCTATGGCTTCATTCCCGACACCGTCTCAGCAGGCAGAGCAAACTGTAAAGACAAATAAATTGACATTAAAATATTTATTTAGTTATAAAGTATTACTTTCTGTAAAAATTCTATGAAATTGGAATGTCAAACTTTTTATATCAGATATTATTTATATGAATAAATTACCCATGCATAAAATGATAGTTTCGGTTTATAGTGAGGATAAGATCTGCATTCGGCATTTGCATAGATTTAAATACGATAGCAAATAAAGATTTATTTGCATTTATTTATAGTCATCGTTATCATTTTTATAACCTTGCAAAAGGCTATTAAAAATTTGTCTCGAAATATGTAATGTATAGAAGTAAATTCTTGATTATAAATAATCTAATTAAATTTGATTAATATCGGACGACTATATCATTTAGCTTTCATTGGAACGATCGGTCGAATATTGGAATACCGAAGATAGGGGTTTTTTGTTTCTTAACATTCCACTATTAAAGATAAATATTATATGGACGTAGCTTTAGGTAAAGATAAACCAACCGTGTGCTTCTTGAATAAAGCTCTGAAACGTCAGTCTTAATTGCAATAAAATACAACAGTTAGTTGTTGTTATGATTACCCAAAAAATACTTCAATATTGCTTTATGATACAAATGAAGAATCAACATTATTATTATAATAGGACTCATAAACGTGATGTATGACTGTATATTTGCATTTGTTGATCCGAAGGTCAAAATTTTGGATATAAAAGACAAGTCAGCCATAGGCATCAAATCAGTTAGTGTTTTACATTCAAATCTAAGAGTTATAATGCTAAGGTTGAGCGCAATTCTGGCCATTGTGGCGCTTGAAGTTGCTTTGGGTCAACTAAATATGAAGTGTAACACTTGTATGGATAATGATGTTTACTGCGAATCGGAAACAGAATATTATTATTGCATGGGTAAGTTTTGACTGTATACTTAGAGATACATTGTTGGAAAATACGAATTTTAATTAGGTGGCGAAAAGATAGGAGCCCGGAAAACCTGCGAAAGCGGTGTTTGCACAAATCACATTGATATTTGCTTGGAAAAATCTGTGATAACGACTCCGATAGAGAACGTGTGTGGATTTGCTAGAAGCTGCCAAAAGTGTGATGGCAACCAAAAGTATACCTGTGTCAGCAGTAGTCAAGCTGCGCGTTGTATCGAGACTGACATTGTCTCGGTGGTTAATTGCAAACAAGATGAGGTGTGTGTGGCTGACGTCTATGAGGATTATAAGACTGTTTGCATTCCGCAGTGTGTCGCGAGCTTTGTAAGTATTTAAGTCAATGTCAAGTTCTTAACTGAAAAACTGATCGAGATTCTTATTAGATTAAAAAGAATTCAACCTGTGATAATAATGACTATACTTTACCTACTCCGGCGACGCCACCGACAATGAGTCCATCTGAAAGAAGTGCCATTTGCGATCGGGAATCAGCTGGTAAAACCACATCCTGGTTCTATGCTTATGCCGACTCAACATGCAAAAGCTACGTATACTGCCAGAAGCACCCTGAAATTGGCTGGTACGCACCCTCGTTTGGAACATGTACCTCACCCGAACCGTACTTTGATACACAACTTCGGGAATGTGTAGCAACCAAGTCGGCAAGTTGTCTATCTGATGCTCCAACTAGTTAAGTTCCCACTCCTGCTCCTATTACAACTTCTACTGTTACGGGTTGAGTCTCTAATGCAAGCACACAATAGTTATTATTAAACACAAATATGAAAATATAGATGTTCCCAGGACCAAAGGAAATAAAAATAATTTTCATAAAATGCATATCAAATTTTAAATAAATTTTAAGCTAAGATACTTGATGATTGTTAAATATACGTTTTATGGAACAACATACTTGCTCAATTATATAATCTCTAAAACTTTCAATAAAAATAAATACAGAAAAACATTTATTGGTTACTTTTAAATCAAATAAATTATTTTATGTATGAATTAAAATCTTTAGTTTTATCAGTATTCTGTATGTTTGAAAAGCAACTCATGGTACTAAACCTTGTTAAAATAATTTATGTATCGTCAAAATTATTGGGTTAAGTTCTGTACACTCGTGTTCATATATACATACATAATTATATACATACTAATGTATGCGCATACATACGTCATCATTTTGAAATAAGTGATATAATATAATACTAGTGCTTTCTCACGTTGTTGGCTGATTTATAACTCGAGCAGATGCGTTGCGTATCAGCTTAGGTTCAACGAGAGAAATTATTCTTACATACGAGTATATTTGAAATATTCTTATTTTATTGCTAGTTGTGTTGCATGGCCACACATAAAATATAAGTACTATACAATCAAAAGTTCTCATTTAATGATTCTTAATATTTCATCGAGACAAAAGCAAATAAAATATTTTTGCTGTTGTCGTTTCTGTTGATGTTTGGGCGGCGCGCCTGCATTGGCTGCGATTGTCGTGGCAATTAAACATTAAATCAAATGAATTGCAGAAAACTACACAACTGACACTGAATGACGATGAGCAGGAGGCTATGTCTGAGGCAGAGGTTGTGGCTATGGCTGTGGCTGGCCGTAACTAAATGCGCAAATGGAAATTATGGCCATTGACGACGCACGATCTGCCTGGCGTACTATATGTGGGCAGCGGCGAGTGTACAAACTGAAAAGTAGATATATAAAAACAGCAACAATATAGTACGTAAATATAATAAGTAGACAAGAAAATGATGGATAGTTGTTGCCTGCATTGGCAGCAGCCTGAACATACCTTTGGCACTTTTTGCGTTGTTGCCATGTAGCCGACACAAAACGATTGTGTTGTGTGACTCCACATTATCTCGCCGCAGCTTTGTTTGGGATAGTAGAGCAATGTCAGTGCGCCGGCATAGAGATCCTGCTGTTGCGGCAGCAGCGGTGAATCCAGGAATTTTTGCTTAAACGTTTTGTGTAGACTCGTCACTGCACAATCGCTACTGAAAGCGCCGTTGCATATCTCTCGGGCGAGCAGAGTTTTCATCAGGTACTCACCATTGCCCGTTGTGCATGTAGCAATGGCCAAATCGTCGGTATCGGTTGCCCAGCAGCCGGCACCATAAGTTGCCGCCTGACCAACACGACCAGGCACCTTGAGTAGAATACCGCCGGAACTGCAACCGGCTGCAGTGTTGCCAGCGCCATCCACGCACACGGCACCAACAGTATCCAGTGCGGCTGCTAGTTCGACTTCGTTACCCGCCTCGGGAACAACGTCTTCGACGGCTTTGCTGTTGCCCACAACCAAATCGTATTTGCTCTTATAATGATTGTAATGGAACTTCGCTTTCGATGAGATCAGCACTTTGGGATCGACCATCGCACAGCCCATTTCTTCAGCATACTGTTCTGCGCCTCTGGCCGCCAAAATCATGGGCGGAATGCGTTCCAATGGTTGTTGATCCGACTGCCCATCACAAATGCGACGCGCCAGTTGTATGGGATTTTTTACGCGGCTAACATTTGTGCATGCGCCAAAGTTAAGTGTGGTGCCGTTCATTATCGCTGCATCGCACTGCACCGAACCATCTAGGCAGAGATTAGAGCCAAAGCCGGCATTTGTGTGCCCGCAATTCTCAAGACGCATTATAGCTGCTTCGCAGGCGTCGACGGCGCTGCCACCGTTCCGAAGAATTTCCGTGGCCCGTATACATGCCTCTTTTATGACGCGCTGGTATTTGGCTTCGTCGATGCAATTTCCAGCACCTGATTTGAATTAACATGTTAAACATGTTAATGAACAAAACACATCAATCAAAATCAAGTATATCGAACCTGTATGCACCGCTACGAAACCAGCCATGCCGTTGTTCTGTAATTGCTGTTAGCGCCAACTGCACTTGCGTTTGGCGGCCTTTGTTTACGACAGACTAATGCTATTTTAGTATTTGTTTGTTTAAACAAATTTGGAAACTGAGACGAGACTGCAGCGACCGTTTGCGGAATGCGACAAAATACTAATGGTAGTAAAATACTGCGTATAAAGTGCCTTACAACACTGGAAAATAAGGTTATTATGGTTACCCTAAGAGAGTACTAAAAGTCATGTCAATATTTGAATATTATTATTATTAGGTTGAAATCTACAAAAGTAAGAGCAATAAGTAAATAAGTCAATCATCATAAAATCAAGCTATTGATTCGAAAAATGTTTTTTCTTTTATATATAATTATGACTACTGTAACCTGAATTATTGAAAATTGTTAGCTGGGAGTTTTTTAAAGTTATTTCACTAAATTACAAAGGAAACAAACTGTTAAAGTTCTTAAAAAAAACTAAAAACAATATTAATGTGAATCAATAAATATGTATTAACTTGTACAAAAAAAAGAAACTCATTACAATATTTAATGGGGTCTTTACATGAATTTATAACAATAAATTTTAAAATTAGCTCGCCGTTTTGGGGTTGCTTTTGTTAACCGCATTTTGAAACAGCTGCGACAGCACGTTTCATGGCGGCAAATTCATTGTCAATTCGATATATAAGCACAGATCTTTCTAGTTTTCAAATCAGTTCGAACTGAAGTTTTTTAAAATGAAATATATCTTGATTTTGGCTTGTCTGACTCTTTACGTCGCTTACACTCAAGCTCAGCCGCCGCATTTATGCATTGGTCGTCCAAGTAAGAATTAAAAAAACAGTGAATATACAATATTTCTTACCTTCACTTTTGACACCCGTCAGTAACCCAGCTCTGTACTGGGGGTAGAGATAGCGGCCACAGACGTCACCGACATTGTGACAACTTTTCTATGAGAGAAATGTGGTATTATGACACGCGTTCCCGAAACTGTCAAAGAATGCAGTATCTTGGATGTGGTGGAAATGGAAATCGTTATTGCTCACAAGGCGACTGCATTCGTAAATGCAGGCGGTAAAAATTTGACACATAATGACACATAAGAAAATTTATTAAATTGATTGCATACATTTATAAAAATGTTTTTTTATTTTTATAAAAGACTTCTTAATTCGGATTAAAAAAAAAGAACAACGAGCAATTGATAGAATTTTTGATTATATATACTATATATAAAAATGTTGGAGGCTCTGTAGCAGCAAGTAGGATAAATGAAACCTTATTTATATTTAATTTTTAAAATTTGTGGAAAGACACCATCAATTTATTTAAATATTTTAAGATTTTGATTTAGTAATAAAGTATTTAAATACAGCTGCTTTTGAGCGCATGGTATTTTATGACATATTTTATTTCTTAAAGCAAATTTGGTATTTTAAAGTAAGTCGCGTCTGGCCACTCAAATTTGTGACCATGATTTTTGCAATAAAACTGAATAATTGCAAATAAAAAGTGCAAGATTTAAAATTTTTAAATATGTAATTGGGCCATGCAATTTAAGGACTACAATCCCAAAAACACGCACATAAATCTCTAAACGCATTCGATAGCTATTATCCACAGCAAGTGTAAGTGAAATGTGAAGAAAGTGTTCGTTTGTCCAAGTCAAACAACTGTTTGTATATTTGTGGAATTGTGTGTGACGTCTGGCTGCACTTGTTATACACTAATACAAATTAAAATATGTAAAGAAAAGGAAAAACCACTGCAATACTGCAACGCAAAAAGCCAACAGATTTACATAGCAAGTAAACCCACAAATACTCTACTCCGTGTAGCTTAAACACGGACATATAGCTAAGTACGCCTTAAAAAAATGGACAAATTCCCATTAAAGGGTAGTAGAGAAGCTGCCGCAGAAGGCAACAGCTACATAACCGCATATCAAACAGTCATGAAAAAGGTATGTAATAGTATTATATCCAGGTTATGGTACAAACTACACAATATTCAATATTTAAACATGTGTTGCCTGTAAAAGACTTGTAAATAAATTATCTGGCATATGAGGGGCGGAAATGCTTTTATAAAAAGTGTCTACGTGGGTGTATTGACTTTTGCTTGCCGAGGCAGCTGAGCAGTTGAACTTATAAAGCAATCATCCAACACCCCTCGCATTACTTTGCCGTGCAAAGAAAACCCAAAATGACATTTAATCTTATCAGTATCAATGCGTAAACAAAGAAATCTTTTCTGACCTAGCTTTGTTAACGTTTAGTATGATTGCTGATCATGCATAATGAAAGCCACATTAAATTTGTCACTCGAAACGAATCTTGTGGAAGCAAACAATACTGCCGCCACTCGATAGTTGCGATATTTTAACAACAGGCGTACACAAAGTAAAATAAATGCATATTTTCATGAGTCTGCCTCCACCTCTCTATGCCTTCTTTCTACAAACAACAACCATATCATGTAGCTTTATACACTTTACAGTCAAACGGTCATACCATAGGAGACGGTGACGGTGATCATCCACTGGCGCCACATTCAAAATTATCCTATACAGCTGCAACCACATCCCTTACAGCTGCCACAGACGACGAAGATATGATTGATATAACGCCACGATCCAGTCCAGGCGAACTAATCGGCGGCGTTGGCGGCTATCACCGTGAGACGGCCACCGAATCGGATACTGAACGCGAATATGCGCCAAATCCGCGAACAATGCACCATCATCAGCATCAGCATGTGCCAACTCATAGTGCTTTCGGCGACCCCATGGACGGTGAGTGGATAGTTAAAGCAGTAACAGATCCATGAGTGTGTTTGCTTTGATTTTTTTTAATCTTAATCACGATCTCGTGGTCAGCGACGTCACATCAATTGTGACAGCGTGGCGACAGATGTACTTATTATTATTATTGCTATTATTATACCCATCCGTACATGCGGGTGGAAAGGAAAGCGGGGACGCTTCTCGTTTTCATATAAGTAATATGTATAATATATGTACATACATATGATTAATACACAGACATGTGCATAATTGCGTTGCCATTCGCTGCTTTTTTATCGTAGTCATATTGTAGTTCGGGCTCGACTGTGGAGTTTTAATTTAAATCAAACGCTCTCACTAGTATATACAAATGCATAGTTAATGATTGAACATAAGTGTTAAAGGTATTTAAATAAAATGCATGAAATTTAAATTGATCTCGGCTAAATTCAAGGTTATTTTTCAATGTTTTGTGATTATATTCTTTTGATTTTTCATATTCGCCAATTCTTTTTTTTTTTTGCTATATACTACATATATATTTCAATTAATATTTATTTACTGTCTGATGAATAATGAAAATAAACTTGAACGACCAAAAAGTTGTCAAATACGAAATGTTCTCAAATAATAAACAAAAAATATATATTTTTTGCACATGTACTACGCTTTAGGAGCACTTTCGTTTTATGGCTCCTCAGATGTGCAGGATGATATCCCTGGCATTGGTCAGTATGAGGATTTCCACACAATCGATTGGCAGCGAGACATTGCGCGTGATCGTATGCGGCATCGTTACATAGTCAAAAAGCGACAGGATTCGGTTTGGGATCTGATTAAGGTAACTATTTGCAAATGTATGCATTCGAATCTGAACTAAAACTTTTCTTTAACCACAGGGAGCAATTGACGCGGGCTCCGGCTGGCTGTGCGTACTACTTGTGGGCATTGCGGCGGGCTGTGTGGCGGGCATGGTGGACATAGGGGCCAGCTGGATGTCAGATCTAAAACATGGCATTTGTCCGCCCGCATTTTGGTTTAATCGCGAGCAATGCTGCTATCCAGCCAAACAATCTGTCTTTGAGGAGGGCAACTGCTCCACGGTAAGTTGTGCGAATTGCAAACAGAAAATATAATTACATATTATCTCAACTTCAATTTTAGTGGAAAACATGGCCAGAGATTCTTGGCCTCAGTCGCAATGGCACGGGGCCATATATCATTTCGTACATTTCGTATATTCTATGGGCATTGCTGTTTGCTTCGCTTAGTGCATCGCTGGTACGCATGTTCGCACCATATGCTTGCGGCTCGGGCATACCGGAGATCAAGACCATATTATCGGGATTTATTATACGCGGATATTTGGGCAAATGGACATTGCTGATCAAATCAGTGGGCTTGATGCTCTCCGTGTCGGCGGGTCTGACGCTGGGCAAGGAGGGGCCGATGGTGCATATTGCTAGTTGCATTGGCAATATATTCTCGCATCTGTTTCCCAAATACGGACGAAATGAGGCCAAAAAGCGCGAAATTCTATCGGCAGCATCTGCAGCCGGCGTCTCAGTTGCTTTTGGTGCACCCATCGGCGGCGTATTGTTCTCTCTAGAAGAGGTGTCCTATTACTTTCCACTAAAGACCCTCTGGCGCTCCTTTTTCTGTGCCCTAATTGCTGCTTTTGTGCTACGATCACTGACGCCATTTGGTAATGAACATTCCGTACTGTTTTTTGTGGAATACAACAAGCCCTGGATATTCTTTGAGCTGATTCCTTTTGTCTTTCTGGGCATCATGGGCGTGAGTATCCGGTTTATATATGATCCAAATATTATAATTGCTCAAATATGATATATTTTAGGGCGTCATTGGCACGTTCTTCATAAAGGCAAATTTATGGTGGTGCCGCTACAGAAAGTTTAGCAAGTTGGGCCAATATCCTGTTAGTGAAGTACTGTTTGTCACACTTGTTACTGGCATCATCTGCTATCCCAATCCTTTCACGCGCATGAACATGAATGAGCTGATCTTCCTGTTGGTTAGCAAGTGTTCGCCCGGCGACATCACCAATCCCCTCTGGTATGTATTATAGCGTAAGTTCTGTCTAAAATCGAAAGTAACTATTCTTCTATTCGTCTATGTAGTGACTACAAGCGTATGAACGTCACCACAGGCACCAGCAGCAGCTTAATCGAAGTGACCGAGCCAGGACCCGGCGTCTATAGTTCAATTTGGCTGCTCGTTTTGACCTTTATATTAAAACTGGCACTGACCATATTCACATTTGGTATTAAGGTGCCCTCGGGCCTATTTATACCCTCACTACTACTGGGTGCCATTATGGGCCGCATTGTTGGAATTGGCGTGGAACAATTTGCGTATAGCTATCCAAACTTTTGGTTCTTTACGGGAGAGTGTGCCGACAGCAATTTGATAACACCCGGCTTATATGCAGTTGTGGGCGCTGCTGCCGTACTGGGTGGCGTCACACGCATGACCGTCTCCCTAGTAGTCATCATGTTTGAGCTCACTGGCGGTGTGCGCTATATTGTGCCACTGATGGCTGCTGCCATGGCGTCCAAGTGGGTGGGCGATGCATTAGGCAGACAAGGTATATATGATGCGCACATTGCGCTAAATGGTTACCCGTTCCTGGACAGCAAAGAGGAGTTTGCGCATACAACGCTTGCGGCAGATGTCATGCAACCGAAACGCAATGAAACATTAAATGTCATTACACAAGACTCGATGACAGTGGAAGATGTAGAGAATCTGCTAAAGGAGACCGAGCATAATGGGTATCCTGTTGTAGTTTCTAGAGAAAATCAATATTTAGTTGGCTTCGTGCTGCGCAGGGATCTTAACTTGGCTATTGGTAAGTTTTTGAACTTTTCCATAAAAATAAAAACTCAATTTTAATTATTTGTTATTTACAGGCAACGCTAAACGTCTTATTGAGGGCATTAACAGTAATTCTATAGTATTATTTACATCCACAACACCTACACAAAATTTGGGACCGCCACCACTCAAATTAAAGAAGATACTTGATATGGCACCCATTACGGTGACAGATCAAACGCCCATGGAAACTGTAGTCGATATGTTCCGAAAACTGGGTCTACGTCAGACACTAGTCACACACAATGGGTAAATGGATATGAAAATGCTCATATGAGAATTTTGTTTAATATTTGATATATTTTTAGTCGTTTGCTGGGCGTAATAACGAAAAAGGATGTACTTCGGCATGTAAAACAAATGGATAATGAAGATCCCAATACTGTTCTATTCAATTAAGTTGAATTTATTAGCCAATCAACAACTAGACAGATGCCTAGTTATTATTATTACCTGTACTATCGCAAAACCAAGAAAAAATTTAATATTAATAAGTTAAAAGTTGAGCATGAGAATAGTGGTTAGTAAATAACGATCGGACCTTCGAACGTGAGAGATTTAGCAAAATTGTGTGCGTGAGAGCATTATACATATATATAGATATATACTTCATATATGCATGTATATATATGTATATTTCTCGTTAATGTTAATTGTATAATTTATTAAAAACTAGTGCAAATGTTTGCTACCCATTTATTTCTTACCACTCTGTAATTATGTCATAAACGTATGCAAGCTAATACTTTCTATTTTCTATATATATACTTTAATTATAAATACCTAAACTATTTTTTATCTAATACACTTATGAACATCACGTGTGGAGTGTTTAATAGTTTGGATTGAAGTTAGTGTTTTTTATGAAAATGTACATACGTACAGGGAATGAGCAATTTTTTATGCTGGCAGCACAGGCAATATCTACGTATGAATGGAGAGTTTTTACTTGAAACAATGTAAAAGAAATATCTTTAAGTTTTGCATTTCGTTCAAAATTCTTAAAGAAATTCTTATTTACTTATATATTACATAAATATAAATATCAAAATATTGTGTTTTGTTAGAGATCTGTGAAATTTTAATATAATCTTGTATATAGCAACATTAAAAGATGATAATACCATAAATAAATTTAAGCGCAGCTATACAAAATGCAAATGAGTTATATTAAATCAAATCTTACGCTATTTCTTCACATTAAATCTGTATTCAATGTACTTGAAATAACAAAAAGATAATAATCTCAACATATATTCCCTAGCAAGGAGGCGTTAGCTGTAATAGTTGTCTATTTACAATTCAGATGAACTAGTATCAATCACAGACAATATCAGTTGTTGCCAAACGATGCAAGTTTGAAATCAAAGTAAACTTGGCAACTAAAACAAATTTAATTTTCATACGCTTTTCAGAAAAATCAAAAATTATGTTTTTAGCTTGGACTAAATTGACCAAAGGTAAGCATTTCCTTTTTAATATGCAATACCAAGATGACCAAGTATAACTCTTTTACAGTAAATGGCTTCAAAATTTGTCAACAGGAAGGATTAAGTTCGCTAGGACAGCCGGCAAGTGTCAACTTATCGCTGCACACTGATATCTACCCGCACAGTGCCCGAATATTTTCTACAAAATGCGGGGATAACAACCAAAATGATAAAAATAAATGCAACGAAAACAAAAAGACTTGCTGCGATGATTCAAAAGGTGTATGCCCAGATCCCTGCCTCAAGGACGATATTATGGAGCAAATTGCTGAACACGTTAGCGGCAGGTGCGAAAAAGATCCATGCAGCACGGTCAGGGATCCCTGTTTGGAATTCGTCAAGGAGCATATAGGCGGAAAAAAGAAAAGTTGCACAAAAGCTAGTGATGCCAATAAAAAGACGGACACCAGTACACAACCGACCGACAGTAATAAACCGGCCGACAACAAAACGCCAGTTACCAAAATAAAATAAAGTTTGCCTGTGTAAAGAATATTAACTTTTAAATATGTGAAATTAGTTCAATACAATTTAAATTCAAGCTTTTTATAAAGAATTGTAAAGAATATTAACTTTTAAATATGTGAAATTAGTCCAATACAATTTAAATCCAAGCTTTTATGTATGGCGAATAGATAAAATTTGGTAAAATCATAAATATTACTCCCTGAAAAAATTATTTTCAATATAAAAAATCTGAAACTCATTGCCATAAAGTCCGGTGATTAGCCAGCATCTAAGAAGTTAATATTAAACGAATGGATTACTTTAAATATATCCTTATAAAATATGTTGTACGCTTACCCATTATCACTGCTGCTTATAAGGTTGCCACGTCCCCGCAGTGCTCCCTTGACATGAGCATGAGCACCATCGCTGACCCTATAATACTCCAAGGCACCGTCGTTGCTAGGACAGTAAATAATATTTGCATCGCGGCTGCAGGCAATGGCGTTCTTAAAAGGCAGCGGTATTTGAACAATCAACTGAGCGGTATCCTGTCAACCGATTGAAAATAATATGCATACATATGAAATATCTTGGTCCTAAGAAAAGTTGAAGCACATACTTCCTCCTCATGCCGCATATCGTGGTAGTAGGCTTGTCCACTTAAGTCACAGCTGATTACGAACTGATGTCCGTCCATTTCTGTTTTCAGTAGCGTGGACACCATGAAGCGATGCCTACGCAAAGCCAGCACCTGTAACTGCTTTCCGGATCTATCTGTAACAGGTTGACGGCCCATGCTCCAGCAGCGATAGACGCCACCATCGTTGGTGCCCAAAACAAAATCATCTAGGCCCAGTGATACCATAGTCGTTAGTTCCACGCCAGGTGTAGTTGGTAATAAATATCTAAAGGAGTTTATGTAATATTAGATTATTTATATTGTACACTTGTAGACACCTTACTCCCAGTCTAAGATCATTTGCCTGGCCACAATCCACTGCAATACAGTGCCATTGGCATAACAGGCGAGCAAACGTTGCTCCGTTACCCAATCCAGCGCCACGGCGGCGCTCTGTGTGGAGGAGACGTTGTGCAACTGCCTTATTTCCACATTGGAGTCAATGCTGCCACGTGCCTGCTCGTACAACCAGACGAAGAGCTCACCATCCATGGTGGCGCCAGCAAACATGTTCTTGTTATACACATTAGTAGACACACTGCGTAGACAAGACTTAAGCGGCAGAGTCTTGGCCTCCGTATATACTACAAAGCTACCATGGGCCATACGCTGTGGTACAAAAAGCTTCAGCTGCTGATCCACATGCTCACACCAGTCGTCGTGTGGCGCCACTGTTGTGGCTACCAATACAGGCGCATTGTTTGTGTGTACACACAACCAAATGGCCAATCCCTGTGAGTTCTCAATGCTGTTCATTGTCAGATTCTGATAGGTGTGAACTTGCAGTTGCTCCTGCAGCTTGCACTGACTTTCCTGCTGCTCGTCAATTAATGGAGTCGGCTGGCTTAGCTCTTGCTCCACCAGCGGACATATCTGTCGTAGCCACTTGGCCAGGGCGCGCTCATCGTAGTCGACGCTGCCACTTGAGCAAATGGGTTCCGTTTGGGTAGCAGTATGCTGCTTTTCCTGCGTTTCGGTGCTAACATCTGAGCTAGGAAGCGGCGGATCTGTGCCTGTGCAGTTGTCCACCAGAGTATTTTGCTTCTCTATCGGCTGAGTAGCCAGAAATTCGACCACAGGTGAGTTGTAATGGGAGAGCACATCCATTTTCCAACTAATTTTATTTGCGACTGCCATGGTCGGAAAGTTGGCATAGCAACGACCAACTCTAAAAACCCCTATATGAACTAGTCAATGTAAAAACAATCAGGGGAATACCATGCTGAAATGTGTACTTATTTTACTTTTTAATATGGTATATTTTTTAACTATTAAGATAATATGATATTAATTAACATTTTACCGAATGTTTTATCATGTAAACTTTCTTTATAAAATCATTTTATGGATTGTTAATTATTATTTTTGTAGCTCCGTTATTTTAAACATGACTGTCAAAATTGAATTTTTTTTAGAAATCCAAGTTGGCTCTGACTAAGCTGGAAACTACTAGAGTGAAGTGCAAAAAATCTAAAAAAATAAAGAAAATATTACCGTCCACAAAAGAGAGATTAAATACTTTTCTAATCTATTTTTTTTCGAGAATATAAAAAGCGAAAAACTTTTAAAATGTTAGCTTGGGCAAGATTGGGCGCAGGTAAGTGTAGGAATTTTGTTCACAAGCATTACCATATTACTTTGCTGTGTTAATTATTTAAAGTATGCGGAAGAATTGGCTTAAAAATTGGACAACAGGGAGGATTTAATTACCATCCGCAGCAGCCAATGGTAAAGTTTCCGAGTTCCCGTGCACGTGCCTTGCACACTGCAATGATGCTCTGCAAGAGTAACGCTGATGATGCTGACAAATCTAAGGAGTGCCCCCCTGATCCCTGTGAGGAGGAGAAACAAAAGGAGGCAATTGCCGAACATGTTAGTGGAAGGTGCGACGATTCAGATAGCACTCCAGTAGATCCTTGTGCAGCTGTTGACACACTTGAAAAGGTTGCTGAAGGTTCTGGAGACAAGGCTCTGGGGCAACTGCTTGGAAAGCGCCGCGAGGGCGTTATTCATGCGGTCATTGGACCAGTCATCGATGTTTTTTTCGAAGAGAGTGTGCCTGATATTCTTAATGCTCTCCAGGTTCAAGACGCGCCAATTACTAATTTAGTTCTGGAGGTAAGTGCTGTCCATTAAACTACAAACAAAAAAAATGCTTAACTACTTTAAATACCGCCTAGGTCTTTCACCATCTGGGCAATAATGTGGTGCGTTGCGTGGCCATGGATTCTACGGAGGGTCTCAAGCGTGGTCAAAAAGTGCTTGACACTGGTTATCCGATACGTGTACCTGTGGGCAAGGCCGTATTGGGACGCATTATTAATGTGGTTGGTGATCCCATTGACGAGCGCGGCGATATTAAGAGTGAATTTTACTCTTTTATACATAACGAGGCGCCGGGATTGACGGAATTAAGTGTTAAGCCTGAGATACTGGTTACCGGCATCAAGGTAATCGATCTTCTGGCCCCCTATGTAAAGGGTGGTAAGATTGGTCTCTTCGGTGGAGCTGGCGTAGGTAAAACCGTGTTGATTATGGAGCTAATCAATAATATTGCTAAGTCCCACGGAGGCTACTCGGTGTTTGTTGGTGCCGGCGAGCGTACACGCGAAGGAAACGATTTGTATCACGAGATGATCGAGAGCAAGGTGATATCACTGGAGGACGAGTCGTCAAAAGTAGCACTCGTCTATGGTCAGATGAATGAACCACCAGGTGCGCGCAGTCGCGTGGTCTTGACCGGCTTAACCATTGCTGAGTACTTCCGGGACATTGATGGACAAGATGTGTTGCTCTTTATTGACAACATTTTTCGCTTTACTCAAGCTGGCTCAGAGGTGTCTGCGCTGCTGGGTCGAATACCTTCTGCTGTTGGCTATCAGCCTACGCTTGGCACCGACATGGGTACCATGCAAGAGCGCATTACCAGTACTCGCAATGGTTCCATTACATCCGTGCAGGCGGTCTATGTGCCTGCTGATGATCTAACGGATCCGGCACCAGCTGCCACGTTCTCCCATTTGGATGCAACCACTGTATTGTCGCGTCCAATCGCAGAGTTAGGCATTTATCCAGCTGTGGACCCCCTGGACTCTTCCTCTCGCATTCTTGATCCCGATATTGTGGGCGAAGAGCACTACAATGTCGCCCGCGCTGTGCAGAAGACATTGCAAGGATATAAGTCGCTGCAGGACATTATCGCCATTCTGGGCATGGATGAGCTCTCCGAAGAAGATAAGCTAACTGTGGCACGGGCTCGTAAGATGCAGCGTTTTCTATCCCAGCCGTTCCAAGTAGCCGAGATATTTACCGGTCATGCTGGCAAGTTGGTGCCTGTGGAAAAGACAGTCGATGGTTTTAAGCGTTTACTTAATGGTGAATATGATGACATACCGGAAATAGCATTTTATATGGTCGGCGATGTGGATGAGGTGTTGGTCAAGGCGAATCAATTGGCAGCTAACATGTCGCCGGATGGAGGTGCAAAACCAGAAGCCAAACCACCACCCTCAGATGACAAAAAGGACGACAAAGAAGCCAAATCAGAGAAAGCTAAAGAAGAAGTTAAAGATGACAAAGAAAAGAAGGAAGATAAGGATGATAAGGGCAAAGAGCCACCAAAATCCGAAAAAAAGGATGATTCAGACAAGAAAAAGTAGGGTAGTGTTCTTACATATTTTTGTCAATTTTATAAATATAACATACACAAATTAATTAATTAAATATTTTTATGTTATTATTATTAGGGGAGGGATTATTGTATCGTATTTGTATGTTATTAGAATTATAATAATACAATAACAATAAATACTTGCAAACCATTTCCAATATTTATTCTTCCCATGAATTTTAATATTTTTTAAAAGAGACACCGTTGTTTCTTTAGTTACTTCTTCGGTGTTTGATATCTAACCAACCTAACCTCCAGCTCTTAAATTCTCTGGAAATTATTAAAAAATTCTTTATGCTACAAAACATAATTTTTAAAATGTTATACTATTGCGCGCAAGTAATCTGTCAGCTGTTCGAATTTGGAACAGCTGATATTCGATTTCTTCCGGCTGCATTGTTTTGGTTACGTACAAAATGTTGCGTGTTTTTTATATTCGTTTTGGCAAACGCTTATATTCTGTGAAAACGGCCAAAAAAGATGCCAACAAATATACAGACACCATCAATTTGCCCAGAACCAAGTTTCCCAATCGACTGACCGCCGCCAAGCGCGAGGAACAAGAGCGAGAAATTCTCGATGTAAGTGTAATTCAGATAAGGCTCAAAAAAAGTCTTACATTGGTAAAACATTTTGCAGAAGAAAATTGGGGTTTCTTACCAGTACCAGGAGCAGCATAAACGTCAACCTACCTTTGTGCTACATGATGGACCGCCCTATGCCAACGGGCAGCTTCATATGGGACACGCCGTCAACAAGATACTTAAGGACATAACATTGCGCCAGCATGTGGCACATGGGCAGAAAGTCAACTATATACCCGGCTGGGACTGTCACGGCTTGCCCATTGAGCTAAAGGCCACAAGCGCAGCGGCCGGCAAGCATAATGCTCTGGAAATACGGCAGAAATGTGAGTTCTCTTGAAATGTTGAGAAAAGTTTTCCCTAATGTTGCTGTTCCAGCGCGCGCCTTTGCCAAAGAGGCTATTGAGTCGCAAAAAGAGGAATTTCGCAGCTGGGGCATACTGGCCAATTGGCAACCAGAAAATATATACTTGACTTTTGAGCCGGACTTCATTGCCAACCAGCTGCAAATGTTCTACAGTCTATTCGAAAGCGGCCTTGTTTATAGAGATCTTAAGCCCGTTTATTGGTCACCCTCCTCCAAGTGAGTAGCATATATTTAGAGCTGATGCCTTATTGAATCCGATTTTTAAAATAGAACAGCGCTGGCGGAAGCGGAATTGGAGTATGATGCACATTTCACTAGTCCTTCGGTTTACTTGCGCTTTGCTCTGAACGGTTTGACAAGTGAAGCTGCAAAGAGCCAACAAATATATGCGCTGATTTGGACCACCACGCCCTGGACGTTGCCCAGTAATCAGGCGATCTGTTATAACAGTTCGTTGGAGTATGTGCTGGTCAGATTGTCTAACCGCAATCCGAATGAGCTTTATGTCATGGCCTCAGCGCTAATTGCAAATTTTGAGGCCAGTACAAACCTTCAATGTGAGATTGTTGAGCGCTTGACGAGCAGTGTATTGGACGACTGCACCTACCAACATCCTATAGATAAGGATCAAACAATGCTGCCATTTTTCAATGCAAGTCATGTGCAGGACAGCAAGGGCACAGGTCTGGTGCACACGGCGCCAGCACACGGGCCTGAGGACTTTCTGATCAGTCTGACAAAGAAGCTGCCTATCAAGTGCTTTGTGAACGAGGCGGGCATTTATACCGCAGATGCACCTCACTTTTTGCGAGGTCAGTCTGTGCTAGAACAGGGTAATCCCCTGGTACTGCAACACATTGCCGAAAATGTGGTGCATGCATCGCAGTTTGAGCATTCCTATCCCATTGACTGGCGGACTAAGCAACCGGTTATAATACGTGCTAGCGAGCAGTGGTTCATCAATACGGATAAACTCAAGGGACTTGCTTCTGCAGCATTGGAACAGGTGGAAATCTATCCGCGCGTCAATGCTGAAGTCAGCAAAAAGGCGCTACTGACACAGCTGCAAAAGCGGCCCTACTGGTGCATATCACGACAGCGTGCGTGGGGCGTGCCCATTCCAGTAGTCTACAAAAGAGACAGCAACCAGGTGGTGCTCAATCAAGCTCTTATCGATCATTTATGCGACTTATTGCGTAGCAAAGGCTCTATGGACTTTTGGTGGTCTTCATCGTTGGAAGAGTTACTGCCTGACAATCTTTTAAAGCAACTCGGCTGTGAAGCAAAGGATCTGATCAAGGGCACAGATATATTTGACATTTGGTTTGACTCGGGAAGCACTTGGTCCGCGGTGTTAAAGGAGGAACAGCAACAAGTTGCTGATCTTTATTTGGAGGGATATGATCAATTTACAGGCTGGTTTCAGTCTTCGCTCCTAACCAGCATAGCAACGCGCAATCGTGCGCCTTACAAGTGAGTTCCGATCCAAGAAATATTGAACGACGCATCAATAACATCTTTGTTTACAGAGCACTCTTTGTGCATGGCTTTACGGTTGACGAAAAAGGTTACAAAATGTCCAAATCACTAGGCAATGTCATATCACCCAAGCAGATAACCAAAAAGTACGGCACTGATGTACTACGCTGGTGGGTGGCTTCACACGGCACTCAGCACATGTCCATTACGGTCAGTGATAAGTTGTTACAGCAGGCGGCCGAAAATCTTAGTAAAGTCCGCGGCACATTACGCTATCTAAACGGAGTTATTACTCAAGAGGAGGAGCAAGACCAGTCTGTTGCTATGCAGGATAGCAGCTATTTGAACAAATACCTTTTGCATAGCTTATTGGGTTTTGAAGAAGAGGTAAGTTAGGATGAAAACTGGTCTAGAAATTCAATCAAATCAATTCGAATATAATCTTTGGTTTCATTCCTCACAGATCGAAAAGCTGTATAATGCCTACGAGTATAATCGTGTTGTAGCCAGCATACAAAACTTTATAGCTAACCAGGTTTCCGGCATTTATGTACACTTGATTAAGGATCGTCTCTACTGTGGCGATGATCGGCAGTTGCACGCCATTCGCTACACCCTCAGCCACTGTTACAAGCAGCTTTGTAAGTCTCTATGGCCAATAGCACCATATCTCATCGAGGAGAGCTGGAGCTATTACAGTACAAGGGGCAGCGCCTTTCACGAGCAAACTGTGCAAGCACAAAAGGATTGGTGCAATCTGCAAGCCTATCAGGTTGTAAGTACAGCATTGGATATTAAACGCATCGTTAACCAACAGGCTGGCGATGTCAATAGCTGGCAGCTTGCAGTGAGTATTAGTTGCTGCTCAAAGCAGCAACTAGAGCTGCTGTGTGCTATAAATGAACAATTAAATGTGCCCATGACTAATTCGGAGCTGTGCGAGATTTTGCAAGTGGGCAGCGTCACATTACAATCAGAGGTAAACGCTACAGCGAAAGTGGCTGTGATAACGCTGCATACGCTCAACGCGGCGCTTTGTCCACGTTGTCGTCGCTATAGTATCGTTGATACACAAATGGAGACCTGCACACGTTGTTCAAGTATTTTGTCTGCCAAGAAATAGTTTTATATTTCTGGTTGGTTCTTGTTTTGATAGTGAAATTTCTAAAAAGTAAAAGATTGATATGTGAATATTTAGATATTTTGTATGATTCCTTAAAAACTTTGTAAACATTTCAGCAAAGTGTCGCGCAGTTTGAGACGAGTCGTTGGCTTACCGCCGCAAATGATGTGAGTTTCATTATCCTCGAACTTGATGGTAGTGTCTTCGTTGAGCAGCTGCAGCGTAAGGTTTCCGCCAGTGCGATCCATTTTAATGTTCGAGAAGCCATCCTGGGCCAAACGCTTCATTAGTGCATCCACATCGATGGTGCCATATTCATATTTGACATTTTTAAGCACATCCTCTTTGGAGGGTGCTGTGCTTGTGCCGCCGCTACCGTTACTTGTGCTGGGTTCCTCCTTGACACTGTCCGCACATGGCTGTATGCAGTGCACCTTGTCTTTGACCTGCAGCACGCCAGTGAGTGTAGAAAGTGACACACCAGCCGCCACCTCACGAGCCAATATTTTCTGTGCCAGCTCAGAGGCAATGTATATGCGATCTAGCTTGCGTTTCAGTGGTAGTCGGATGATTTCTCCACATCTGAAGGTAATGATCTTCTTGTCAGGCTGTTCGATAAATAGATTGGGTGCCGATGGATGCGGTTTTGTGTACGCCTCCGGTATAACCAAGACATTTGGTTTTAGTTCCTTGATGAGCTTATTTGCCTGCTGATAGTTAAGCGATGTATCGATGGGACAGTAAAAGGCCTTCATGGCCAGAGGCTGAAACGGCGCCAATACTTGCAGGTATGGGAAATCAGGTTCCGTGAATATAATCGAATTATTCGGATTATTGCCCCACATTTCAATAAAATGCACAGCATCACCAAAACGCAGACTTGGATGACCGCAAAACACTACACAGGGCTGACCAGAGAAAATGAATGTCGCATTAATCAGTCAAATACACGTTAAAAGCGAACAAATTACCTGTCGGAAATCCTTGCTAAAACCCTCAGAAAACACATGATTATAATGTTTCAGTTTGGAATTGCGAAGGTAGAAAGCATGAGGAAAGGGATCATCTGGCAGATATACCTTGTTTTGCTTGGCTGAGCTCAGCCATTCGGCTAATATGTTAGAATATGCCAGGGAACTGTCTGCCACCGGCGATATAAAGAACATTGGTACATTATTTAGTCCAGCATTCTCTAAATTTTGTGTCAGGCATTCAAACAAATCATAGACCACGCCCGATGGATAGCATGGAATCAGTGCTGAGCCATTGTTACGTATTGTTAACGCTACGTTCATACAAAGCTCGCCGAGCTTTGTATCCGGATTAACTGTCGGGGCCTGCGTCAGTCCAGTCATAATAAGAACGTCCGCGTGCTTGAGCGCTGACTGGTTTATAGGTCGCGGATGCGTTGTTAAAGTTGAGGAGCCGCTTACGTAGCAAATCTTTTCATGCGCTGTGCTTAGTACCCAATTGCTTGAGCCCAGGCAGTAACCAGAACTGACAGGCGTGGCTATAAATGCGCCCAGTATGTCCAGTTTCTCGTCATAGCCCATAATCGTCACTTTTGATAGGCTGCCCTGGACATCCTTTAAGCTAAATATTGTGCGCCATTTTTTGGCACGAAAGGCCTCGCTCAATGGACTGGGTAGCAAATGCAGTTTATCCTTCCACAAACGTGCCGTACATGCCTTAGGTGACACTTCAATGTAATCCACAAGTTCCTCGAGAAAAAATCTACCAATCTGCAGCGTTGGCTCCGTTGCATAGACTTTGCCCTTAAAGCCTGTGTTTTCCGTAATATACGGCAGTGCCAACATGTTAAGATAGTTGGAGATAAGTATAACATCCAATTCACTGAAATCGAGCATCTTGTCCATAGGTAAATTGAATTCCGGCACCGAGTCCACAAAAACACGACCACAACACTCTTTGAGCTCACCGTCCATCTGAGAATCGTGCTCTGTGCTGGGTACAAAGTTTGGTAAATTGGACAGCTTAAAACTTTGAACGAAGGGCAGCGGCAGGAAGTTCAAGACCGTTTGCTCCGTCAGGCCGCAATCGAGCATTATGCGGAGTCCTTTGAAAGTAATGATGTAGCATGGCTTTGCCAAGTCACCGCTGAGACAATACTATAAAATTTATAATTCAGATAAGTTATTGTTAATGTCATTTCCGTTGATAACGCTAGTTTTTTGTTACACACTCACCAATCGCATCTTTAAAAATCGCGTATCTCAGTGTTTTAGCCAACTGGCCGCGGCAACAGCTGGTCTTCGAATAAAACAAAAAATAAAATATGGATACATTGTTTTAAGCAGCGAAAAAAACTTACCATTTATCGATAAATTTTGTTGAGAAGTTAGCTGTTATGTTTTGAATAAGAGCCCTCTCATAATTGCGGATATATTTCCACACCAGCTTAAAGTCCAGAATATAATTGTTGTTTAACCTAACCCATTCTACATAATAAAACAAAAAGCCAGAAAGAGCAGCAATAATAGCAACAATGCTGCCTGGGTTTTCGCGGGTAAATTCAAATTTACTATGATTTTGCTGTTAATTAATAGAAAAAATATGGGTTACTCCCGGTGCTACCACCAAAACAACTGGTTTCTGTTACAACTGAAGTTTTGTTCTAAACGTAAATCACGTATCCTTAGGATTTCGCTTCACATTTTTTCAATGCAGAATTTACCTTATAGTTTCAAGATAAACATATTATTCATAGCTCAAGGCTGCGAACATATTAAATTCCCAGAAATTGTATGAAATTTATTTGGCGTTGCCAATTCATTCACATTCATTTGTCTGCGTTTTACAAAATGTGCCAGCAGAAAGTACGTGTTTTACAATGTAGACGATGTTGTTTATATCAGGTTGGTCAAGCCATAACTTACTTTATCTATTAAATAATTAAATTAATTTATTAAATGATTAAACTGTGTGTCAACAAACACATACGTAGGTGAAAATTGTTCAAAAGACTAACAAATGGCAGTGTACAAATTGTCAACTGAAACAGACTATATCCTGGGAGATTTTTCGCGGTTTTGACGTCAATATTCATGCAAAAGTGATGCAGTTGAACTTGGAGCATGAGAAAAGGAGCCAAATCATGTTCAAGCGCAATCAACGGTGGGAAGCACTACAGAAGAAAGAGAACCAAATGGTTTCAAGCACTCAAGGTGAATGCGTTAATGGTCCAAGTTCAACGGCCAATTGTGGAGATACACCAGCTCGCAAAATATATTGTCAACCACTCACGTTAATTGGACCAGAGAATAGATCATCATGCGTAAAGCAAGGTTATTCTCACAAGTGCATGCAACAAACTGCATTTGTACTTAAAAAGACTTTACACGCAAATAAATGCGCCTATTGTTAAATATACAATTAAATTTATGTTGTATATGTATTTTTAATTAAAATTTGTTTTTCTTTTTATATTGTTTGAAACGCGTAGTGGATGCAGTTGAGTACATATATATGTTTATGTGTATAGAGAACCAACGCTTCCACGCCTAATCGAATACATATTGCATTTAATTCTGCATAATCTAGAAAAATTATTATCAATTAATTATTTATTCAGTTTAATATTGTTAGTTTAGAGTTTTTTTTGTTGCTTTTTGTGTTGCTCGATCAAAATTGGCCAACATGTTGGACATTAAAAATACAAATGTCCAGATTCAATTATGTATCTTGAATGGAAATGGTTTATAGTTATCGGGCGTATTTTTGTTACGCAATTAGATTGAGAAAAAATTGTTATTTGTAATTGTTCACGACTACGTATTCATATTGCTGATTTGCTGGGCACTTAAGCCGTGGCGGCAACAACTGGGGTTACATCCTTCTTGGCCACCTTCTCTTCGGAAACGTTCTCGTCGATGTCGCCAGAATCCGCCTCGGCGCCAGACACTCCAGCCTTGCCCGATGAGCGGCGACGTTTTCGATTTATGCGCCACGGGCGCATGGGATATTTCATGGCCGGCAGCTGGTCCATGCCGAGCACTTTAAACATTTGACGAAAAGCAATGTAACGCAGGAACAACTGTGCCGACACAGTGAGATCTTCGCGCTCCTGCTTTGTGAGTTGATGTAGTGCATCGGTCGGATCCTTTTCACACGGATCCAAAAGTCCAGGCCCATTGATCAAAAAGCCCGAAGACAAAGCCTCCATAATGCGACGCAAACAATCGCCGGGTGAAATCGGAAAACCAGCCGACGAAATAACCTTCTCCACAAGCAGTTCCAGCGACCACTGCGGCAGCGATTGCCATGATGAGACGCGCTGGCAAAGATCGCGTAATATGCGAATAACCATTACGCACGACTGTAAACCAGTTGCTCGTGCCTGGAACCATTTGGCGTGACGTAAGTCGGCAAGTGCCTGCAAAAGAAATAGAATATCAATAACCGAATAACCTAATGCATCCCTATGGGAATTGAATACGTACCCGCAGACATGGCTCGCGTGGCAAGGAGTCATCATCAGACGAATCCATACCATCCTCAAGCTTAATGTTGATATCGCAAGTCTCACGCAGCAGCGGAGATGTGAGTGTAATCTTAACGGCGACAACTTCATCAAGGACAATAACCGAAGCCTCCTCAGCATTCACCTCGACACGATAGTTGACCTGAATGTCACCTGAAACGGAGATTGAATGGCTGCCTTTCAGTTTGCGGTTGATTTCGAATAATAACATATTGAGCATTAACATATTGAACTACGCGAAAAGTTCGGCTTAGAAAAGAGACAAACATTGTAAATAGATAAATAGATAAACATAGTAAGTAATTCCAAGTTTGGGCCCACAAAATAGTAAAATATATGACATGAGGATGCACATCTGATAATCAAAAGCAATATATGTAGTAAATGTTTGTTTCTTCCTACGTTTCACAGATCAACATATTCCGCTCTGTTCCCAGCAAACATACATATGTCCATATACACATTTATCGTATCGTATGACTTGCGTGCTGGGATCGGACCGGACAGGGTAGCCAGCGGTTTCCACCTCGTCCTCATAAACGGAATTGCAAACAAGTCGAATAAGAAATGGAATTGCAATTCCACTTAGAGCGCTTGGCTATTTGGTTAGTTTTTTATTTTTATTTTTTGTTTTGATTTGTATTAATCTTACTAAAAACTAAAAACATTGACCGAAATTTTTTGTTTATTTGCGGATTGCGGAATAACCAGCGGCACCTGTGACCAGTCCAGCCGCTCACATTCAATATTATTAGTCACCATTCACCGTACGCAACACAAATTTCGGTCGCAATTTTTCGTTCTTTCTTATTTATTTAATTTTATTTTTTTTCATATAAACACAATCAAGCTTGATACACACAAAACGGCTGCTTGGATATAGGCATCGATTCTCTAGTGAGGAGGAGCTGCCCCATTTTTCAGAGGGCGCAACACAACAATTTTGTTTGATCAAAAGTATATAGTATATATATAAAGTACTTGTACATGACACATATTCTATATTCCATGTGTTTGTACCATCATCTAAGCGCCTTATTGATATATGCGTCTATCTGTGTGGATCAATCGCATTGCTTCTGATCGGCTGTTTTTGTTTTAGAGCTGCCTTGAGCTTTATAATAACTATGTCAAAGGACTTTATTTACACAAAGTTTCTTCGCAGTGGAAGTGGAAATAGGGGGGTAGAGAGTGTGGCAAGTAAAGTAGTAGAACAACAACAGAGCACAGCGAGAGCTCTCAAACTTTGTATAAATATATTCCTTTGGCTCAATTGTTTGATTGTTTGGTTTGGTTTGGTTTGGTTTGGTTCGGTTTGTTTTGTTTTGTTCGTTTGGTTAAAGATTTCAATGTTCCACACATTTGAACTTTTCCGCATCCGCTTCCGCTTGCTTCCGGGGTACAGAGTACGGATAACGGATTACGGAGTACTGCTTGTGTTACCATTACAATTACGATATCATCCGTTGAATTCCACCACCGGCAGTAGCAGTAGCAATAGTAGGATCTGTAGTAGGATCAGCAGCAGCGACTTGGAAAGCTATAGACGGCTAACAGACACCTGAGTGTGAGTAGTGTTTCAGAGTGATTGCATCTCAGAGTAAGGCTAAGGGCTCTCAAATCTTATCCTGCAGAGAGAGAAGCTGAAAACGGCAAATGTTTTTTTTATTTTATGGCTTGCTATTAGGCTGCTGTTTGTTGTTCGTTGTTTCTGTTCGTTGTTGGGTCGTTGTTGGCTCGTCATTCAATTATTTATTTTTTTTAAATCCATCACGGCAACAACAACAACAGGGCAACATTTTTCTATTTACATTAATTCAAACAATAATTTCACTTTTTCCACACAAATTGCGCATCGCAAACGAATAAATTGTTAAGAGATATCACATTATGTGCATTGTAATTAAGTTATTATTTTTTTTTATTTTTGCGTTGCATTTTTTTTTTTTTTTTTGGCGCTCCGAAATATGTTTAACTCTCTCGGCGAAATTCACATTTCTGTTTCAGTAGTGTGAAATTGGCCAATGGACAATTAAGTATAAGTTTTTGATTTGCTTCATTGATTTTGCAATTTGTCTCTCGCGTTACTTTACTCGACATGGATATGTCTTGGAGTCACATTTAGTTATAGGCTAAGAAATTTTCATTAATTTTCATTTATGATTAATCTTCACACCATCTTTGAATCAAATGTATCTGATCAATTTAAGTCTCATATCATATTTTCAAATATTTTTCAGTATGAATGCATGTTCGTATATTGCAGTGGGATATATGTTAGCAGGGAGATTCAAGTCCATTTTCTCATGTTCCTCATTTCTTTTCTTGTGCCTATTCACTATAGTTGTAATATAGTAGTTGATAATATTTCCATTTACTGAAAAGAACGTCTTCTTTTGGACCAGCCCTGCCCACTCATCGATGCAACGCTGCCAACTATCGACGGGGCGCTGCCATATTGTACACATTATTCATATTTTGTTATCGTTTAGATGAGAAAACAAATATATATTTTTTATTTGCACGGAAAGGAAACCACAACTGTCGTGAATTTGTTGTGAACATGAGAAAAGAGACTTAAATTTTTTCTATATAGTACTACAAGTGTTGCAAAATGCTTAAGAATTTTTGAAATAACATCAAACATCGAGCTCTGTTCCTTATTAAGTGCAACTTTTTTAAATTTCAAACGGAATCGAAACTTGGAACAGAGCTGATGATTATGTTTTGTATAAGATAGACTAGATACGATAAATAAACAAAATATTCTTAAGTTTCATTAGTAATTGAAATAAAAATAAATAAATTATTATCAAGGTATGTGTGTGTACATATGTGGGTGTGTGAGGTAAGCCTAAGACATATCCATGACAAACATAAATTTCATTTCCTCGACTGGAGGAAATAAGATAGCTGCATCATCTGTTTTCAGGCATTTCTCTGGAAAAAGTTGTTGCCTTTGTTTGAAGGCAGTGAATGCATTGGACACCGAAATATCAAAGATTACATAAGTCCTTTGCATGTGCATATATATTTGTATTTGTATGTTGTGGCATACTGTCGCTGGGTGCGCTGCAACTTACCTGCCACCTCCTTGAGCTTGTCTGGTAGCACATTGGCCACGCGCTGCAAAAGACTTGTCGTTGGCTTCTCCGCACAGAGGACGACCAGCTCGACGGCAGTATCGCCATGGAGCAGCAGACCTTTGGCCAGGTAGCCAACACGCATAACGCCCTTCAAGATGCGCACCACATTGCCACCGTTGTCGGCATCCTTGTGGAATGAGAATATCTGATTATCACGTCCATCCTTTTCCGACGACTTATCAGGTTTCTCCTTCTTGGTAGCTAGGCCGCTCTCGGTTGTTGCTGCTGCTGCTGCTACTGGAGGGCTTGGCAGTTCTGCCAATGTATCCGAAACGAGCTTCAATGCACGCTCAGTGTGTGAGACAATACGCTGTATAGTCTGGAGCTCCTCCTCTTTGGGATAGATCTCGGCATGACGCGCTATAGCGTGACGATCATCTGTGCTCTCCGGCCGACGCACATTATTGCCACCAGGCATCATGCCAAAGTGTGGCGGCGGTCCGTTGCCCATACGTCCAAAGCGCTGGGCACCTGTCGCAAAAATAATATCGATAATACATTAGATTTCGACTATATAAGACGAACATTTTGGAGTTTTATGCAGAGATTTATATACCGGATGTTGATTACTTATATGCAAACAGCTTATAGGAAAAAATGGATATTAGCCAATAATTTTAAGCAAAATTAAAATTAAGCTTAAAATCAATTGTTATTAATTTTCTAATATTTGTCTGCCCCTTTTATTATATCGATATTCGAATCGAACGATTATGTAAGAACGTAATCCAAAAATAAGACTCGCTTCACAACTATTAAATATGGAAGCCTGTTACATACACTTGCACAGTTTTATGACTCCCTTTTACTCATTTTTAATGGGTAGAGTTGTTAAAAAGAACAGATTGGTTTGAAAAAAGGCTGAGTTAGCATCATTTGCGTTTTAACAATGTATGCTATTTGTAGCAAATTGTAACAATATGGCCATGGAACACTAGGAACACAATAATGTTGATATCTTACCTCCGAAGCTACGGGACATCCAATTGTTGTAGTCATACTCTTCATTATATTGACGATTACGCTGCTCTTCCCAGTAGTTGCCAGTGTCGTGATCATCGCCACGATGTGAGGACATGAGGGCGCGCTGGGCACGAGCCTCGGCTAGACGACGTTGGCGTGGAGTGGGCTTAAAGTCCACAATCAGATCTGGTTGCACTTTCCGCTTGTATTGCAAGCGATGTCGGCGTCCTTTCATGTGCATCTCTTTGGCATTAGGGTCGTTGAATTTACAGTCGCACAGCTTGCAATTAAAGCTGAGAATCTTGCCCTCATCATCCTTGACTTCCTCAATGTACTCGCCGCCAACAGGCTTAATGTTGTCCAAGTTCTCGCCCAGCGAATCGTCCATAATGTCATCCATGTTGTCAGCTGCTGCTGCTGATGCTGCTGCAGCAGCGGCGGCTGCATCGGCTTCAGCCTGCTCTGACTTGTTGGATACGGCTGCAGCAGCGGGCGCATTCGGTCCTGCCGCAGGCACAAAGTTAATCTTGCTCATTTTCTTGGGTTCCTCCGATGGTATTGGCTTGCCGAGTTTCTGGTGAAGCTTCACAACTTTCTGATGCTTGGCGCCACGCACATGAGCAGCATATGCATCGGTTCCGGTGCAGGTGACATCGCACAGTTCACAGTGGTAGTTGTTGCCACGATTCTGAGCGCTGTTGGTGGCGGTGGCTTGCATTTTAAGCGATGCCTCACGCTTCTTGTGCTTCTGACCTTCCAAATGTTCGCGATACGTTTGTGGACCGGCGCATGAAATTTTGCACACTTCGCAATAATGCAATTGCTGTGGCCGTGGCGGCGCCTTCGGGCGCATGCCACGTATACCTGCCGCACCGGGAATGTTGGAACCCATCTTGCGCTGAAACCAACTATTGTTGCCGCCATTGGGATTCTTTTGGGGATGCTGCTGAGCCACATACATGCTGGCAGCGTTATAAAGTGCCGTATCATAGCCACTATAATTACTGCTACTAGTTGCCACATTTGGCGGCGGCTTTGGCGTTCCATTGGATTTGTCCATTTTGCCCATGCCTTTCTGTGTCGAATTGGGATTTTTGACGGGAGGCGCCGAATAATGCGTCTTGCTCACTGCTGCAGCAGCTGCTGCTGAGGCCGTGTTGTAGCTGGCCGGCGCTTGCTGGTAGAATGTTTTAGTCGCATCGTACGATTGCATGGCGCTTCTGTAGTCACCATAGCCGCCATAGCCAGCAGCACCAGCACCGGCGCCGGCCGCTGCATACCCGCCAGCACCGCCCCCGCCACCCTGGCCAGCAGCCGCAGCAGCATTTTGATAGGCAGCGGCATTTGCATATGTTGCATTAGTTACGGCCGGATAAGTGACTTGTCCCGTGTTGTACTGGGTGCCGCCGTAGTTGAACCCGGCATAGTTATTGTTCGCCATTGCCACGCAATTGCTATAAAAGTAAAAAGAACATACAAATTACCAATCAATGCAAATCACATTTTCCACTCTGGGCTCCCCAGCCCAATGTTCTGAGCAATGACAAAATGACAAATCAGTTTGTTCTAGTTACATTTACTAGTTATTACTTTCTTATTGCTTTGCCAAAATATTTATTGGATTTGCCGGTATATTTATTTGTGCTTGTCGACTAATAGCCTGTTTATATCTCTTAATAGAATGCGTTGAAATATTACTATAAGTCACGTCATGTCGTCTGCCGTAAGAAGCCCCCACCATTTTCTCTGTATCGATTTTTTTGGCATACCCATTTAAAATGCATTTTACCTTTATGCAAATAACACGCACGCACGTCACTCACTGTTTAACAACTAACACAATAAATAAAAAGTAGAATAAACACGTGTTAAGCACAACTTGCACAATTAAATTACCTCAAATGAAAAAATTACCTATGTGCTGAAAATTTTTTCCGACTACAACCGGCGACAGTAGCGATGTGTATACGAATATCGCACAGCGTCGATAACAAGTTGTCATGCCGTACAAGGAAGGTTGCCATATCGTCGTGTTCAAAGCAGTGTTGCCAACTATCGATTGAGATAAAAAGTGGCAATATAAGATATCGATAAATATTGCTCATTCGATAGTTACTCACGACATCCACGCCGAACAACTAGGTGGCAGCACTAAGAATTCGCGCCGAAAACAAATACAGATGTGCAAAAATATGTGTTAACTTGTGAAATTTGTATTTGTTTATGAGTGCGCATTTTGATGGATGAAAAGCGCTATATAAAGCGCAAGGAGAAGGCGCGCACCGATGGCAATCGTGAGCAACTTGCAGTCAGCTGCAACCAACTAGGCGACTACTACAATCAACTTGGCAAATATAATGAGGCGGTCAATGAGTATAAACAAGAGGCATCCATATACGCTAGCATGGGCAAGGAGCTGGAGACAGCGAAGGCGAAACGCATGCTGGGTGAAATGTATACACTGCTTTGTGAATACGATGCGGCCAACGATAACATAAATGATTATCTGAGTAAGTAGCTGCGATAACGTTGATGTTTTCAAGTGGTTATTGTGTTTGTCCTGCTAGAGATTGCAAAAAGAGTCCAAAACAAGGTGGAACAACAGCGTGCCTATGCAACGCTAGGGCGCGTGCATTTGCTTCATGGCCAGAGTTTGTCGGACAGCACTGCCTCAGGCGCCATGGAGCAGCTTAAGCTTGCGGAAAAGAGTTTTCTACGCAGTCTGCTGCTGATCAAAGAGTAAGTATTGACAATCTACAGCTATTGTTACTAACAGCCAATCTATATTGTAGGCTTACGGGTCAGATTTCAAAACTGGAACAGCTAGACATGCAAGCACGTTGTTACCTGAATATTGGCATTGTAAAAGAGCACATGGGTGCATTTGAGGCGTCCATCGAATACATTGAAAAAGCAATTAAAATCAGCAAAACTCACGATTTATTTGAACTGACCCACTTGTGTTACATTTCGATGAGTCTGCTGTACAATAGCAAGAAGAACGACGCGGCTTCGGCGCTACGCTACTGTAATGCAGCGCAACAAGTGGCAAAACGATTACCCAATAAGGTGAAGAAAATATGTGAAACTCTTATTACCAAGTCAGAAATTCTAATTCATGCGGGCGACTTTGCTAGTGTGAAGCAAATTCTAACCAAGGCTTATAAGAAGCACACGCCCGATGAGAATGATCGCGCCAGCATTGAGCGCTCACTGCGCATTGTTGTGAAGATATGTCAAACTCTCGATGAGCTTGTGCTGACCAGTTCCGTAAACTATGCAAAATTAAAGGACTTGTATGAGAAATTGGGCGACGGATGCTGTCATCTTTCAAACTATGAAAAGGCGATTGGTTATTATCAGAAAATGCTAGAATCTGCTGAGCTAAACGAGGAGCGAGGCAAGAGTCTGGTCCCCATCTATGTGAGTCTCTACCAAACCTACAAAGATAATAAGCAGTATGACAAGGCGTTGGAGTATTTGTGGAAGGAGTTTGAACTAAATCAGGATACACCCGCAGAGGCTTTTACAACACTGTGTAGCATCGCTGAGATTTGTGAACAACAAGCGCAGCCCTTTTGGACGATTCATGATGTCTATCAAAAGGCGCTGCGACAGGCAGCCAAGGCAGACGAAGCGTCGTCCAGAAAATTGGAAAAAATTGCCACAGTGCGTTTATATAAGTTGCAACTGAAACACAAAATGCATGTGCTGGTTGAGAATTTAGAGGCAGAGGCAAAAGCCAAGGGCATTAATTTGGCTGAAGAGGCAGCCAAGCAGGATGACGATGAAGATGCCGATTGTGATAGTGAAAGTGATCGTTTGCTGCAGCAAAGCACACCCGACTGGGGTGATGATGTTAATCTAGATGCGCTAACCGATTCCGATGCCAGTGATCTAGATGAAACAGACAAACCACGTCCACAGCGCACCACACGAGGCAATCGCACGCTTACCATTAAGCGTAACAATAAGGGCGAAACGCAGTTGCATCAGGCCTGCATAGCTGGCAACCTGGAGCTGGCACGTCGACTCATTGACCAGGGACACACGGTCAATGTCCGCGATCATGCTGGCTGGCTGCCCTTACACGAGGCATGCAATCATGGTTTCCGCGATATTGTCGAGCTGTTGCTGGATAAGGGAGCTTCAGTGGCTATCAATGATAAGGGCGGCACCAGCTGTGATGGCATCACACCACTCTACGATGCGTGTGCGAATGGTTTTCTGGATGTGGTGGAGCTATTGTTGGAGCGTGGTGCTGATGCTACTGTACGCACAGACTACAATGAGACCTGCATTGAGGCATTGGACAAGTGGCGGAAGTCCAAACTGTTGATAGAAGGCGAACAGGCACAGTATGCACAGCTGCGTGAGATGCTGCTACACACGCTCTCTAAGGTGGGCATCTGTAGTATGCGGCATGCGCGTCCCTTGACCAATGCGAATGCTAAGCCGGCATCAAGTTCATCAGAAGTGGAGGACGAAGATGTTGGTAATCTGGCACCACGTCATAGACACTCTTTTCCTATTCATAATCGTTCGAGCGGCTCTGCTGGCAGTCCGTGTAAGCCGTCAAGCGCTAGCAAAGAATACCGCACTGTGATGGCGCAGCTGAAGCGTCCAAACCGCACACCCGCCGACTACGATGAGCCGAGTAGCAGCAGCAGCGCTAAGCAAAAGCGTGCCGCGTTGTTGGACACTGAAGAAGTGGACGCGGACAGCTGGCTGATTGATGATGTGGGACCGGAGCGAAAGCGCAAACGCTACAACTCGGGCAGCATCGGCAGTCGTTCAATTAACACAAAAGAAAATCTGCATGATTCGGCATTGGCATGGGAAACGGATGTTCAGGCCACACCATCCGAACTTGATGCGCATCAAGTGCTAATAGAGGCAGCCAATTCAAAGCAGCAGCAGCGTCAGAAGCAGATGCGTAAGCTATCGCTATCACGGACCTCCAGCATGAACAGCAATCATAGTGGCAGCAATTCGAAGTCCAAACAGCAGGCATCGCTGCTGGACAGCGGCTTCTGTCGCTTTAGGAGCGAAAGTCCTTTGGGTAGTGGCGAGGAATCACTGGACGGCGCATCCTTGATTAGTTTGCGTACGCATGCAGAACCAGATTCAACCACCAGCACTGCTCAGAGCGCCGGCATACAGCTGCTTATATCGCCCTCAAAACTGTCATCGCCTATCAAAGTGCAGGCAACACCTGTACTGGCCACGACTGTTTCGTTCAAAGTCAAGGTGCAGGATGAACTTATGCTGGTGCCCATTGACCGCAAGAAATTGCAGGACATTAACATGCGCTGGCTGGCCGAAGAGGCGGGACGACGCTACAATAAGTAGGTATATTTATTATAAAAATGGGTCAAAATTTAATGAACTAACTATTCCAGATTAACTGGCCTAACGCCTTTGCTGCGACTGAAAACTTCCGATGGGTTTGCCTACGAAGAGACGGATGCTGTTAGCGTTGCACTTGAGCAGAACATCCTTCTATCCACAATTCTAGATTGGAAAATATCACCGCTCTCGCAGCGCTACGAGGAGATGTGCCATCAATTGCAAAAAGGTAACTCCTCTGAATATATTATATATTCTGTATTTTTACAATTCGGTTATTTTTTTTCTATTAACTGTTTTATATTAAAGAGCATAGTCTTAAATTAAGTAATCTTAATTGTTTATTATTTCATTTTCAATATTTCAAAACAAAAAAAACAATTGATTATTAAAATACTGAATTGTTGGCTTGGTACAGACAGTCTTATAGTCGATTATGTTATAGCATCTATATTTTATGGATTCTTTTGAAAGTTTATTAATCTTGATCTTTCTTTTTCCACTCTAGGTGTCGATGATAAGATCAAGCTGCTATTGGAACGCTCTCAAAACACACAATCATTAGAACTGACCGGACTCTGGCTACGAGAAACGCAAACAGAACCACTGTTCAAGGCGTTGCTGCATCAAGCGCGTCTGACAATGCTAGATTTATCATGCAATTTTATAGGGAACGAGGGCGCTCAACAGCTGGGAAAGGCGCTGCCAACGTTGCTGCAGCTAAAGAGTTTACGACTTAAATGCAATGCCATTAGTTATCAGGGATTGGAGGCGCTACTTGGCAGTCAGGCCATAGAGAAGTTGGAGTATTTAGAGGAGCTACAGCTCAGTCAAAATCCACTGGGTAATGCCAGCCTTAGAATACTGCATAGGTTTTGTGGAACTGTCGCTGGTCGAGCGTTGACCACGTTGCATTTAGCTCAGTGTGAGCTGACGGATCTACAGGACTTTGATTTGGCGTACACACAACTAAGCAGCTTTGACATAAGCTTTAATCAGCTAACCCAGCAGAGTGTGCGCACATTGACGGAGCAGCTAAACAGTTGCCGCTTGGAACACTTAAATCTAAGCTACGTTCGCTGGCCACTGGATGAGCAGAGCGGCTTTGCGCTGGGCGAGTGTTTGGTGACTCTGCTTGAGAGTGGCACCAGTGAGAAATTTATACGTTTAGAAATTGCCGGATGCGGTCTAATCGATGCCCATTTATATAAAATAACGCAACATCTGTCCAAGGCAAAGCAGCTGGATTGGTTCGACATTAGCGATAATGAGCGTTTGAGTGGCTCTGCGCTGGGCTATGTGCTCGATGATCTGCCGCAACTGCGGGTGCTCTTGGCCGCAAATTGTATACGCTTGTTGGATGATCTGCGCCTGCAAAAGCTGGAACAACAGACCCAGCTGCCGAAGCGCATGGATCTCAACATTGATGAACAAGCATTTGCCTTGCCAGGTGCCTTGGCTACGTTGCGTGCCATTTGGCAACTGAAATGGGGCGATAATGCCAAGATTTTGATCCCTAAGCGCCAAAAAGGTGTACTAAAGTTCTACGTGGACGAAACTGATCTGCAATGGTGTATTTGATAATGCTTGGTGAGATTATGCGTTCTAATATCGTTTTCCCTTTTTTTTATTTATTATTTATATCAATTGACAAATAAATAACAATTAAGAATACTCTAATCGAGTAATCAAGTTTGAAATCTAAAAAAAAAGTTTAATATAAATATGAAAATTCCCCATAACTTGATAGCACTTTCAAAAATGAGCCGATTTCTTAGCGGATTGCTTCTTTGACTTTGAAAACATTTTCCCTATAAATGAGTCGACTTTCTGCTTTTTTGATACTGTCTTATTACCTTCTTTTACCTATTTTTAATGGGTAACGGGTGTAAAAAGCTGTTGTTCTTATGTAAACACTACAGGGTGCTGACATTTGATATCATGATGCGAATCTTATCAGTAAATGTTTTTCAATGCCCTAGTTTATATAAATATAGCGCGATAAGATGTCGAGTTATTGTCTGCTATAGATTATAAAATGTACTATAGCTTGTTTATCTTTTTAATATTTTTATAGATTATTTTCAACTTTGTTTCAAAATGATTAGCTAAAATAATTTGATTTGTAGCTGTAGAATTACTCGAAAACTGCAGCTTCGAATATACACTGATAATGTAGTCTGATATTTCAGCCGAATATCATTATTTCCAGTTCTACTTGTAAAAATTTTAAGTTTTTAATTAATTATATAAATTATTTTGTTTGTATGTAACTTATTGTATTTTATTAAACGTTTTTGTGAATGAGAAGGACTACAGCGAAGATGATTATGGCTGGACAAGATGAATTACCTAGTAGCACCGCCCTTGGCCGCCTCGTACATATTTCTCGAGATGATGAGGCGCTGGATTTGGGAGGTACCTTCATAGATCTGATAGATTTTGGCATCACGCATTAGTTTTTCGACGGGATAATCACTGTTGAAACCATTGCCGCCAAAGATCTGCACTGCATCTGAGGCAATCTTGTTGGCCATATCGGCAGCATGACATTTAGCAATGGAAGCATAGTAGCTGTTGCGACGACCCTGGTCAATCTCCCAGGCGGACAGACGCCATGCCAGACGCGATGTCTCTACGCCAATAGCCATGTCGGCAAGCATGAATTGCACGGCCTGATGGTTGGCAATGGGTACACCGAAGGTTTTGCGTTCCAACGCATATTTCAGAGCCTCGTCCATGCAACGCTGGGCCAGGCCAACAGCGCCGGCGGCGACTGGAGGGCGGGTCTTGTCGAAGGTTCCCATGGCAATTTTAAAACCGGCACCTTCGCCAATCAGCACATTCTCTTTGGGCACACGCACATCTTCGAAGGTGATGCCACGCGTGTCGGATGCGCGCTGGCCCATGTTAAGCTCCTTGCGACCAGGGGTCAGACCGGGCGTATCCCGTTCAACAATGAAGCCGGTAAAAGCTTTACTGGCTGGGCATTTTGGATCAGGATTGGTACGGGCCAACACGAAGTACCAGTTTGCGACGCCACCGTTGGTGATCCACATCTTCTGACCGTTGATGACATATTCGTCGCCCTTCTTCTCAGCGCGGGTCTTAATGCCACCCACATCGGAGCCCGCACCTGGCTCAGTAACACCATAAGCTGCCACCAAGGGCTCCTCCAACAGACGACCCAAATACTTCTTCTTCTGCTCCTTGTTGCCGGACAGGATAACAGGTGTTTGCTGCAGAAAATGTAAGTACAGTGAGCCTTAGCTTAAATGAGTTCATTTTTATCCTTCACTTACACCCAGACCACTGGCCTCCAGAGCAGTCATAATGCCCGTGCAGCCATAGGCCAGCTCTTCGGCCGTCAGGCAAGTTGTGAAAACATCCAAATCCAAGCCACCCAAGTCAGCGGGCACGTGATTGTTCATCAGACCCAATTCCCAGGCCTTCTTGATGATGGGCCATGGGTACTCGCCGCTCTTGTCGTATTGTGCAGCCACCGGAATGATCTCCTCGCGCGTAAATTTGCGCGCAATCTCCTGGAATTGTTGCTGCTCCTCGGTCAGGGCAAAGCACGGACCGGTGGCCGATACATGTGAAACCCCAGCATAGGATCTGCTCGCCACCAGCTGTCGCAGTGCAGGCGATGCGAGCTACATACGGGTAAGCAAAACAATTGTTATTGGTTTGCCTAGTTGACCTTAAAACATTAACACGGGGTCCACAAAGTCCATTGGGTGCAAAGTACAAACGCCGCAAATAAAAAGCATAATCTGAGAGACATTTTTTATACATATATGCATATGTATTATGTACATATGAATGTACATGTTTTCAAAATGTCTGCCAAGATGATCAACAGCTGCATACGTCACACGCACGAAATTGAACTTTGGACTGGCTTTATATATTTGTTATTCCGCTTACCCTATTCAGAAACGCCATGATAATTTATTTAATATATTTATTTTTTAACTGGGTCGCGATGCACACTCGTCGGCGTCTCGTTGCGAATTATTCAAGCTGGTTTCTTGCTGTCTGTTCGCTGTTCGTTAAACGTACATGTGAATGTGAACATTGGACTCCGCAAGTCAACCAGTAACAATAACAAAATGCTTTTTTCGCTTTTTATTTTCCTTATCTCTCTCTCACTCTCTTTGTGGCATTTTGCATTGACAATGTCAATAAACTTGCGTTTAGCTTTAAGTGCTTTTATTTGTTACAGTGAATGTATAATAATATCAATGCCTTTACAGAGTAGTCGAGACACACCTCCATGATCCCAAAACAAAAACAAAAAGCAAAAAGCTTTTGCATACTCTCAAAAGCTTTGCGGCGCTCAAAGTTTAACGTATTTTCCATTTGTAAAGGTCACTTAAATTGTGCTGCATACTTTCCGGCGCTTGTTAAATTTTGTTTAAGGGCTATGTTAAAAATAACCAAATTTTACACACACAAAAGCCACACGCCACTCCAGTTTACACATGCGAGCGACAAACACACTTGAACAAAAACAAAAATAAATTAAATATATATTTAATTCAGTTGCCAGCATCTCTTATCAGCAGCGGCAGCAGTACATAAAACTTGGTCCGGTTAAAGCTTCCGTTAACTCACAATCACCCCACATAAAAAGCGCGCACGACCTGTAGCCGAAGCCTGCCTGCATGCTACGAGGACGAGGACGAGGTGAAAGTCCCGTCACATCTAAGGCAAAACTGGGATAGCTGCTGGCTTGGCTAGGCCAGTCATTTGACATTGCTCCTGCGTAAAGGTTGTCCACGCGCACAGCCAAACAAATCCGTCGTCGACTAAGTTGCCTCCATTGCGTCCAACTGCACAGTGTTTTGTGTGTGTGTGTGTGTGTGCGAGTGTGTGTGTGTGGTTTTTTCTACACACTCCCACTTATGGTATACATATATATATATATATATGTATCTAATAAAAAAGTGAAAAGTTTATCAAGTCGTAATCAAACAAGTGCAAATCGTAAAGTGCTTTTAGCCTAGTTAAAATGGCTCAATTTGTGACTCATATACAGCCAACGCTGCTGGAGGCATCGCAAGGTCATATGCCGCACCATCATGGCCACCAGGTAGGCGTGCAACACACGTCGCATCTGCCACATAGTGGCCATAACATGCCATCGCCACCCACGGCCCACAATCATCATCACCATCATGGCACACATGGCGGCCATGGCAGCTCGTCCTCGCATCACCAGCAGTCTCATCCGCAAACGCAAACGCAATCCCATCATCATCCAGAACAGCAACAGCACCACAAAAAGTCACATCACCCGACGGGTCATGGCAATGCCAAGTCGCATCCGCATCACAGTCCGCCCTCGGTGGTATCCTCGCCACCGGGGGAGCATGTTGGCCACTACGACTACTTTCAGCATCAGCATGAGATGACATTTCAGCATGTTGGTGCCACGCCCGGCAGCAACAACAAGCACCATGATAAGCATGAGCATTGCCCCACAGGACATCAGAGCGCGGTGAGTCCATGACTTACATCATAGGCATCTAATCGTAAGGAAAAATGATTGCTAGCTGCACTTCTTCTGACTGGAGGATGACAATATATAATATTGTGCATCTCTAGCTCGTATCTATATTCAAGATATACTCAGCACTGAGCTCAGCAAATGACGCAATCGTAATCCTTGAGCTGGCATAGCTGAATGCCAAATGAGTCATCGCCCATCGACCATCTTTCGTTGTCCTTGTTGGCCATTAACAACTTCATGACGACTCTTAGGCGTCGGGGCGTCACAACGTCTCCAAGGCATCATTTACTGTTTATTAAAAAGCTTTAAATTAGTCACCCCACACCCCATGTTGAACCACAAGCCCCCTTCGTCGCCTCCTAATACCAGCCCTCATCATCCTGTACTCTCGAAAGCTTTTTTTTTTAAATTCTGTGTGTTTAGCATTGTTTAAAAATAACCAACTGGCGAATTTCTCTTTGTACTCTCTCTGGTTCTGGGCTTCCGTATAGTGCTCAACGCCGTTTAACGGGCCGCATTCGAAAATAATTTAGAAAACGACTCAAATCGCTCGCTGTCTGTTGTTCTTGGTCGGGCCAACGCGTCTGGCATTCGTATATAATTCATATACGTACGTATATAATTCATTGGTCCATAAGCGAATGTATTTTTTTTGGATAAAAACACCAGAGGAATGGAGACATTAAAGAAACGCTTCCCATCGCTGCAGAGTTTGGGCGTAAGTTGCAGGGCACCTTGGACTCATTTTATGTAATATACACAGATAATACTTGAGAATGCAACACTCAGTTCTATGCAACTGACACAAAAATATCACGCTGTCATACCAGACATTGAATTGTGCGAAAAATATTACAATTTATTTTTTTTTTGTTCCTTTTTTTCTGTGATGCGTATGACGCCAACGCTGGCGTCGCTTCTGTGCCCACATCGCTCATGGTGCAGTGAACTATCAAGAAACTTGGCAACATTTACCCACCGCACTCCCAATTTTCCCCAAAATAGTTTGGCGTTCGTTTCTATCGTGTCGTATTTGTGGTGCGTTTTTTAGGGTCGTCAAAAAATGGACAATTAGCCTTAGGCCATGTCGTCTGCCTGGTGACTTACTGGGGGCATTGGTGTTGTGTATGTTGTTGTTTTTGTTTTTGTAATTTCATATGCCAGCGATAACCTCCTCGAAGCCAACACGATTATTAATAAAAACTTCAAGAAACTTTACAGTTTCGTTTTCTGAATACCCTTTACGAATTCAAATTTTGCTTGACATATAGTTTGGAAATTGCAAATACTATGTATTTATTTTCAATCTAAATCATCAAGCAAGTTATTAAATTATAGTTACACAAAGAAATACTGAAATCTCAATTCTTATATGTACCAGAAGATGTTTCTTTCTTTAAAATAGACTCTTACGAACAGGTTAATATTAATATTTAATCTGTGGCATATGAGCTTAACACAATTTTAGAACCCTATTTATATAGGAGTATACAAATAAAATTGGGTACATCACATATTAACTGATATACGTTATGTATCCTATGCAAACAATGTGATAATGTTGTAAAACCCATTTATATGATATAGAGTATTTGTAGACATTTTTGGAGTACCAGCTGACATGCAAACATGCAATTTGGTTAAGTTTCAGTCATGTCGTGCACAACCCCCGAATTCGATGGGTTTAAAGTGTAACCAAAAACCCTTTGCTGGCCAAAACAAATAAGCCAATGTTTGGTCAAGCGATAAATGTCGAACTGCAGCTTAAAGACACCCTCCCAGAACAAGAGGCAAATTAATTAAATTCCAAATGTGCGTCGCACCTTGCTGCCACATGCTACAAAAGTTACGTATAGGCCACACTTCCTCCTTCCATATTTGAACACTTGGTTGCAACGTGATATATATACACACATAAAGCAAAACAAGCACTTTACAATTTGCCCTGGTCACGATGCAATTTCAAATGCAATTTTATGCAATCGCCAGGGGTGAGTTTTTATCACCCAGCAGCAGGGGTGGGTTCCCTTTTATCGCCTAATTTGCGACTAAACAATGCAAAGCCAAAAAAAAAAACAACAACTACAATGGGAAATTAATGGGCTCTGGCAGAAATTGTGTCGTTCCTTTTGCTTAGCTTGGCTTACATGGCAAAACGTGACTGTGACTGCATACGCATCTGATTGGATTTCCCAGGGTGTTGGGACTTAGGGGTGTTAAATTCGAATTGGAAGTGTCTTGTCCGAAACTGGAAGTAAACAAAATCCAGTCGAGAGTTGCGTCTGCGCCAGCGAGCGACCAACCCCCAACCCGAATCCAATTTAACCACCCAACAACCAACTGTGGATTGTCTGTTGTTTCTGTTGGCCCTGTTTACGTTCAATCAACAAAGCTGAAGCTGTCTAGGGGTAGGACCTGCATATGCGTTGTTGGCCTTAGCAATGATTATGTTTACTTAACTAATTATTTTAATGCTTGCTAGTGTTGTGCAAATATCTATCTAGTTTACTGAAATTACAGACTTATATATTTAGGTGTGACGGATTAGTTGCTTCTTTGGCAATTGCAATTTGTGTTGCAATCAAAAAGTAAATATATTTCCAAGTACTGTGACCCATTGAACTTTTATCAAATATATGAATGTATAGTACAGACATATAAGTTTATCTCAATTATATCGTTTTTCTAGATTTCCAATAAATGATCCTATTTCCTTTCAAACTTGCTCTTGAATGCATGCAAAAGGCGTTGGCCCTTTTAAAAATTTATGAATTTTTTTGTTTGCTGCTGCACTCGTTGCACGTGTTCGCTTTCCTCGGCTTCCAAAACAAAACGTCAACAAAACAAAATGCACGTGTCAAACGGGCGACTCTCGCTTCCGCTTCCTGGAAACCACCCTTCGATGGTAGCGCAGACGCAGACAGTGAGTGTGGCAGACGGGCGGTGTTTCCAATTGGAATAAGCAAGTGCGCAGGTCCTTCGAAAATCCTGGCGATGCCGACAATTTCAACCACGACTGGTAGGACTTTTCACTGGGCTGGCACGCATCCAGTCTGGAGTTGAACATTGAAGAAAACGGCAGCAAAAGCAATTGCTCCTCAGCGTGTATTCAGAAGCGACTGTGTTGAACAGAAAGGAATCCAATCAGACACACCAACACAGTCACAGTTACAGTTACCGTCACACATCAACGTACACTGACACACACACACATACACAGACACCCTCGCACATACATGCACTCGCGTACATAAAGCTTACATAAAATCTAGGAAAAAATCGATAAGAGTGCATTTAAAATTCAACAAAGAAAATCTCAATTAGTTTTCGCGTAAAAGTCGAAAAATAATCATTTATTTGCCCAGTGAAAAAATATGACTAATCAGTGACGACATACGCGAATTTCGCTTACACAATTTCTCTATACTATATATACCGTATAAGTATAACGGGGTAGGATTAAAATTCGGTTGATATTTTCTAATTGACATTTTGGTGTTCGCAAAATGGTCACTGAAAATGGAGCTCAGGTAATGAAAAATTAACAATATATAGCTTAATTTGCAGCGTGTAATAACTTTTCGGCCAGACTGTGCAGGGCGGCCATGTTGGCGTCCATTTTGCACTTTATCGATTTTTCACCGTCTGGACTAAAAATTGCGTAAAAACGCAACAAAGACCAATTAAATGTATAATTACATTTAAATTGGTTAAAGTTTTAAAAATTTACAACCACTTTATATCAGAACCTTTTAGGGCGCACCCATTTTGATGACGACAGAGTATTATTGATTTTTCATAGTCACACAGTCGCATTGAATTGAAATCAATTTATGGACTTTGCGTGCATTTATATTCACTTATGAAACAATGAGCTATAAATATAGAATAACCATTGTTAAGAGCTTGATTAGATATGCAAAAGGAATTACTTTGCTAGCCAGTACAGACACCATCACCATCCCAAGCAGAATTGGGTGTGGTGCGGTACTCTGTTGGTACTCAGTTGTGCGTGTGTCTAAGGTAATAGAGATTTAGGTTAAATTTAATGATGACATGCGACATTTGCGCCACGCCAAGATGGAGAAAATCCATAATATGAGTCATTTTCGTTTTCATCAACGATTGCACTCAAATGCCCTCTCAAGTTCAATAATAGTAATCAAAGCTCACATTTGTTGCGTCGTTTAATATATGATTTGTACTTGAGTTTCGATTATTACCAAACATGTTGCTACTTGGGCGACATTTTGCTGCACAAGTTCAAAGTGACTACACTTCAAGGCTTTGGTCCTTAAGCAGCCCAACTCACATTTTCACATTTCAAGCACTCAATTTGCACAACTTGAGCTTGTTATACAATGTCTGACAAGCACCTTTGAACTTTTCGGTACGTATATCTGCCATGGTGGGCCCGAGCCCCTCATCAGACTGAGCAAACAAGGAAGCAGCCAGTGCCGAAAGACATCCTTTTGAATTCGCTTATACGTGGAGGCATACGAAATGAGTTTTGTGTTGGCCCAGCCATGAAAAGGAACAGCTCACTTCCGTATTTGCTAAAGGCGCTTCGGAGTTGAGGGGCGATTGGGCGGAAGGCGAGCCTTCTTCGCTTTTGCATTGCAACAGCTTAAGCTGTGAGGATTGCAAACACAGGCACAGGCAAGAAGAACAAAAAGTCGAGGCGAGTGACAGAAGCAGTGGCTCGGGATAACGGGTCTGTCTGCGGCTGCGGTCACTTCATCGGCGTCGGTTAAGGTGCGAAACTTTTCACTTCCAGTGCGCAATCGTTCGAGTCAAAGCCGACTTCCAGTTGCATTTTCCAACGCCACGACATGACGTCATTTTCGATTTCGAATTCCAGGGAGCCCACCCACCGCTGTTCAGTGGAGCGTACAGCAACAGGAAAACATAAACAAATTGTGGGTGGTGTTAAAAGGGGCAGCTGTTGGGTGGCCATAAGACTAAATTACACCTGCGCGCTATAAACCCTGACGTTGAACCCTCGCCTTGACCGTTCCCTAGTTGAACTTGAGCCACCAGGTGCGAATTTAAGTTGCGCAACGACTGTAACCAGTATTTACATATGTACATCTAGTGACGATCAATAACACCCCTAGGAAAGCTTATTTGATAAATACGCAGCTGACACGCAACTTTCTTTGACCCTGGGACAGGTGCAACTATCATGTGATAATCTATTTTTATAAGAATTAACTTGACTTTTCCTAGTGAAATATCTTTTATCTATTAAAGGATTTGTTTAAGTAGTTTCATTATTTTGAGGTAATCTAATTCATATTTATATCAGCGTATATATCCGAAAAGTTATCCCAAAATATTATTTTCTTTAAACCTTCACCTGGCAATTAAAAACTGAAAAACAAAATTGGAGCTAAATCGGCCCCGTCATTGTCAACTGATGAATAACCCAATAATTTTTGCTCCATTTTTATATTAAATGATAATCTATGAGCAATATTTTAGTTTGTACTTTTCAAGAATTTCTTGTGATAATAGATCAATATTTCAAATCTTTCATTGCATATTCCCATTTTCATATACATTTTCTATATTTTTAGGGTGATGGCAATACATCCTTCCTGCGTGCCGCACGTGCCGGCAATCTGGAGCGCGTGCTGGAACATCTAAAGAACAACATTGACATCAACACCAGCAATGCAGTAAGTAAAACCTTATACAGCAATGATTCAATCAAATGTGTAACTACAATATTGTCCCTGTGTAGAATGGTCTAAATGCTTTGCATTTGGCCTCCAAGGATGGACACATACACGTTGTCTCAGAGCTACTTCGCCGTGGTGCAATTGTAGACAGTGCCACCAAGAAGGGCAACACTGCACTGCACATTGCCTCTCTGGCTGGACAGGAAGAGGTGGTTAAGCTGCTGCTGGAGCATAATGCCTCCGTTAATGTGCAGTCCCAGAATGGCTTTACGCCACTCTATATGGCCGCCCAGGAGAATCATGATGCTGTAGTCCGTCTATTATTGTCCAATGGCGCCAACCAGAGCCTGGCCACCGAAGATGGCTTCACACCACTGGCTGTGGCTATGCAGCAGGGACATGATAAAGTTGTAGCCGTCCTACTCGAAAGCGATACACGTGGCAAGGTGCGTCTGCCGGCGTTGCACATAGCTGCCAAAAAGGACGACGTGAAAGCGGCCACATTACTACTGGACGTAAGTATATCTATAAAAAAATATATTACGCTTAGTTACTAATGTATAACCTGCTTCTACAGAATGACCACAATCCAGACGTGACATCCAAGTCGGGCTTCACCCCGCTACACATTGCCTCGCATTATGGCAACCAAAACATTGCTAATCTGTTAATACAGAAGGGCGCCGATGTTAACTATTCGGCCAAGCACAACATTAGTCCATTGCATGTGGCTGCCAAGTGGGGTAAGACCAACATGGTCTCACTGCTTCTGGAGAAGGGTGGCAACATTGAGGCCAAGACCCGCGATGGCCTCACTCCGCTTCACTGCGCTGCACGCTCCGGTCACGAGCAGGTTGTCGATATGTTGTTGGAGCGCGGTGCACCCATTAGCGCCAAAACAAAGAATGGTCTTGCTCCTCTTCATATGGCTGCCCAAGGCGAACACGTTGATGCCGCTCGGATTCTCCTTTACCATCGTGCACCCGTTGACGAGGTCACTGTGGATTATCTGACCGCTCTTCATGTGGCCGCCCACTGCGGTCATGTGCGGGTGGCAAAGTTGCTTCTGGATCGTAACGCCGACGCTAATGCACGGGCTCTCAATGGGTTCACCCCACTGCACATTGCCTGCAAGAAGAACCGCTTGAAAGTCGTGGAACTATTGCTTAGACACGGCGCTAGTATTAGTGCCACTACAGAAAGCGGTCTGACTCCGCTTCATGTGGCTGCTTTTATGGGTTGTATGAATATTGTCATCTACTTGCTCCAACATGACGCAAGTCCGGATGTGCCCACTGTGCGTGGAGAGACTCCTCTGCATTTGGCGGCCCGTGCGAACCAGGTAAGGATTAGTGTACATTTTAAATATTCAGTTGAAACTCCTCCAATAGGAGTTTTCCTAATATACTCTCCTATTTATTGAAGCTATAGCATTGATGCGATTTCTAAAGTAATATAATTTATCCATTCCTACTCATTTCAGACGGACATCATTCGCATTCTTTTGCGCAATGGTGCCCAGGTGGATGCACGTGCTCGGGAACAGCAAACACCATTGCATATCGCATCCCGATTGGGAAATGTTGATATTGTGATGCTGCTGCTGCAACATGGTGCTCAAGTGGATGCCACCACCAAGGATATGTACACAGCACTACACATTGCTGCCAAGGAGGGTCAGGATGAGGTAAAAGATTTGATTGCCAAAAAGATCACGGATCACATCGACACTGTCTACCTGATGCAATTGTTCTGGATACGTCATCAGGAGTTTTTCATTTGAGAATTGATTTTAAGTTTTATGTATATTTTCTTTGATTTATATTACGTTCATCGAGTATTACGAGTATTGTTATTTCTTTTGTTGTTGTCTTTTATGTTGGCCATAAATAAATGTAGCCACCTTAAAGGTATTATTTTGATATATGTATATTTTTATATTTTCATTTGTTTAATTTTGAATTTTAGCTCATTTTAATTATTTTATTTAACTCCATGATTTAAGCAGAGCAACGGGCCAAAAGCCAATCCAATTGTTGTTAATTTTTAACTTTCCTCCTCTAGGTGGCCGCTGTGCTGATCGAGAATGGCGCTGCCTTAGATGCAGCTACCAAGAAGGGCTTTACACCATTGCATCTGACTGCCAAATATGGGCATATTAAGGTAGCTCAGCTGCTTCTGCAGAAGGAGGCGGATGTGGATGCGCAGGGCAAGAACGGTGTGACGCCTTTGCATGTGGCCTGCCATTACAACAATCAGCAGGTGGCACTGCTGCTTTTGGAGAAGGGTGCCAGTCCACATGCCACCGCCAAGAATGGGCATACACCGCTGCATATTGCAGCACGAAAGAACCAAATGGACATTGCTACCACACTGTTGGAGTATGGGGCACAGGCGAATGCCGAGAGCAAGGCCGGATTTACGCCGTTGCATTTGAGCAGCCAGGAGGGCCATGCCGAGATCTCCAATTTATTAATCGAGCACAAGGCTGCCGTCAATCATCCAGCCAAGAATGCTCTAACACCCATGCATTTGTGCGCACAGGAGGATAATGTAAACGTTGCTGAGATACTGCAGCGCAACGGCGCCAACATCGACATGGCCACCAAGGCCGGATACACGCCACTCCATGTTGCCTCACATTTTGGCCAGGCCAATATGGTGCGTTTCCTGCTGCTGAACGGCGCTAACATCGATATGGCCACCAAGGCTGGGTACACACCATTGCATCAGACCGCCCAGCAGGGTCATTGCCATATTGTTAACTTGCTGTTGGAGCACAAGGCGAATGCCAATGCCCAGACCGTCAACGGACAGACACCTTTGCACATTGCCCGTAAGCTGGGCTACATTAGCGTTTTGGATTCTCTCAAATCGATTACCAAGGAGGACGATGCAGCCGCTGCACCTGCTCAGAGCGAGGAAAAGTATCGTGTTGTTGCGCCAGAAGCTATGCATGAATCCTTCATGTCTGACTCCGAGGAAGAGGGCGGTATGTATAGACTTATTAACTTTCTACACACTTCAATATTCGAACACAATCATACTAGTCAGCCAGCACTCAGACTAATTGCAATACCCTAGCTATGTCTAGTCTTAAGTAAAAGTTAAAAAAAACAAATACCCGCTTTTATGTGTGCCGTCAGGTGACACAAATTGGGAATTGGACGCATGCTACGAGTTTGGCATTGGTGGGGATCATGACCATAACCGCCATAACAGGCCAGATACTCACGTCTATCTGCCGTATTACCAGGGCGACTATCTTTATGTCTCTAGTAAGTGCCAATGAACGTTGCAAGGCCAATTGTAAAACTCTACTCGTAATCGTACTAATACTATGTTGAAGAGCTGGGCTTTTATCAAGTGCATCCATTGGCTATGATTGGCGTCTACTTGGATCGAAAATTAATTTGTTTAAAAATATTTCTTGATTTGCAAACAATCTAAGGCACTTTATATGGTTGCTCGCATAAATGTATAAATTATTTCTTGACGTTGTTGTAAAGAAAAGAAATATCAGATTTAAAGTATGTTTACAGCCTATTTTATTCTTTGCTCCTTTTGTGTATCCCCTTTATATATATGTATACTGCTGGAAGTGATATCGAAAAGTATAGATCTAACGATCGTTATAAAACGATTTCATTTCCAGCTATTTTCTGATTATTTTTAATAAGCCAGTCTCGATACTTTATAACTGGTAATGTAAATATACAAAGAATAGACTTCTGGGTGTGGACATATAGGAAATATGAAGAACAGAAAGATTTTTGATTTATTTGTCGGTGTTCGTCCTGTTGAGATGAATGTTCTAATATTTTTTTGTATCACGGCATGGAAAAATATATAATTATAATATTATGTATCACTTTAAAACTATATAAATTAAGCTAAAAATAATATGCTCCTATTTAATACTCATGCTAGCTTTATATATCATCTAACTACTATATATCTATATTATACAAATTAATTATATATATACATATAACAAAGAGATGCATGTAGAATTTACGAAATTTGTCAACTAAAAAAAACTCATTTGCATTCTTCTATTTTCAATGCACTGCGCTCTCATCAACTGCAAAACCAATCAACAAATATAACAACAACTACAACAACACTATATAACACAATAATACAACAACAAACAACAATATCAACTACAACGCTATATGGCCAATTTGACTGTCTTGTGCTTAATTGAAATGCGCTGGAATGCAACCGAAATATCCGAATAATAAAAATCGCTACGCAAATAATCGAAAAAAAAACAAAAACAAAATGAAAATCTAGGCGAAGACAATATGCTATCCGATCAACCTTATCGCTATCTGACCGTTGATGAAATGAAATCTCTAGGCGACGACTCGCTGCCCATTGATGTGACACGCGACGAGCGCATGGACTCCAATCGGATGACTCAAAGTGCGGAATATGCTAGCGGTGTACCGCCCACCATTGGCGAGGAGATGATCAGTCCACACAAGGCACAGGTCTATGGATCATCGCCCAAAGCCACCGTTGATGGCGTCTACATTGCCAACGGTTCGGGTAATGATGAGCCACCGCATGTGGGGTAAGTGACTTGTTAAGTCTTAAGATTCAGTGCCCATTCTAATAATTTATTTGGCAGTCGCAAGCTGAGCTGGAAGAGCTTCCTGGTCTCGTTCCTGGTGGATGCACGCGGCGGTGCCATGCGTGGCTGTCGTCACAGTGGTGTACGTATGATCATTCCATCGCGTTCGACCTGTCAGCCAACGCGGGTGACCTGTCGCTATGTGAAACCACAGCGCACCATGCATCCGCCCCAGTTGATGGAGGGTGAGGCACTGGCCAGCCGTGTGCTGGAGCTGGGCCCCTGTTCGACCAAATTTATTGGGCCAGTAGTTATGGAGGTGCCACATTTCGCTTCGCTGCGTGGCAAAGAGCGTGAGATAATCATTTTACGTTCGGATAATGGCGAAACTTGGCGCGAGCACACCATAGACAACTCGGAAGAGATCATACACGATGTTATGCAGCAGTGCTTCGAGCCGGAGGGTGAGTGAACAAGATTAACATTCAGTTTGTCATTGCTAATATTATGTGTATGATCCCATAGAAATCGCTCAACTGGAGGAGCAGGCTGGCAATCATGTCTGCCGTTTTGTCACCTATGACTTCCCCCAGTACTTTGCCGTTGTATCGCGCATACGCCAGGAAGTGCATGCCATCGGACCAGAGGGCGGCATGGTGTCCAGCACCGTGGTGCCCCAGGTTCAGGCCGTTTTCCCGCAGGGCGCACTTACCAAGAAAATCAAAGTTGGCTTACAGGTAAACCTCTTTAAACCACGCAAAGGCGTTGCGCCCGAGAAACTGCGCAAGATTAGCGTAAATCATGTGCCCAAAAAGAAGCGCTTCTCGCTCATTTGGTAAACAAAGAAAACTTAAACATTATCCACAGCAAGACAATGCAAGATCTACAAGAAGTAATCGCTACACATTCATATACACTTATAATCAAGCATTTAAATACTTACATATTTAACTTCCCTAACGTACGACTATATCAAAAATGTAAGAGTTTTCCAAAAATTACAAATACGCATTTAAAAATTAATTAACCAAATATGTAAACCCGCTCCAAACAACTTTGTAATCCGCGTAGTAGTCGATGGAGCCAAACTAAGTAGATTATATGCACTTACATACATAATGTAGTATCTAGCACGGCCAGAAATAAGAAAAAAAATTGGCGTATTCGCAATGGAACCGATTACAAAATCAAAATATAATGTAGCACTATTATTAGATTTGTTGGGAAAATATTCCTACTTTGAAAGCCTCTTAATACATTTCTTTTATGGGGCCTAAATGTTATTTATGAAATATGTGCACTTTGTTTGAAACTTTATGGCACTAAGCTGGAATTAAAATCTTCACGCGTACTTTATCACATATGCTTAATATGAAAGATGAATTTGCTCTATAGTATGTGAGCTATATTCTAGTGACTTGACATAATAATTAAAAAAAACTTACCGATAATGATTGATCCAGGATCAGGCGACTTATGGCAGATCGCATATTTTCTTAACGCTGCAAAAAAAAAATACAATTGTCCAATTAAATAAGGCAAATTAAGTACATTAATATATACATGATAATATTATACTTATTATATATACATATGCTTTATTATTATAAATTACTCATACTTGATAAATTACTTATGCATAAGATTATAAAAGTTTTCCGAAATGAAGTATACTACCCAATAAATTTAGTTCAACAAAAACTTTATGCCAATGAAAATGTTTTTATTAATTTTCATTTGATCATTTATTTTTCCATTAAATTGCTTTTTCAAAAAACAAAAAAACAAAAAAGAAATATCAATTTATATAAATATATTGTAAAAACCTTGCTTAGACCGTTACAATTGGGTTCGGTTTGAAGTTGTAACATTTTAGCCATGATGTAAGCAAAAAACGATTTTATGATGGCCCCACTCATGAGTTCAAATTTTAGCACATTTTATTTGCATTTTGTATATAAATTTTAATAATATTATAAATGTATTATATTGTTTCTGTTTTGTATAGTTTTTCTTTAATTATGTTTTCTAGTTATTAAGTTGTAGTCGAAGTTTTATTGATGACTAAATTTATTGGGATATAAATGGGCTTGAACATTGTTATTGTTTGTAGTTAACATATGCTGTATTTAACTAAAACATGCGATTGCTCAATAGATCCATAAATAATACGAACAAATATCAAAATGAATAAGCATTGTATAAAAAAAGAAACAAAAGAAAAATGTTCACCATTTAGCCCAAAAAAAAAAAAAAATCATTTTATTTTGTTTTTTCATTAGATACATAAACATACACCTACTATGTATGTATTTTTTCCAACGACAAACAAATTGTGCATATTTCGTATATATATATAGTTTCATTACACATTTGATTTGATTTACTTAGTTAATTTTTCTCATGTAATGTAAGAGTGGCCGAAAATCGATTTTTGTCTACAGTGCCGAAAATTCGTTACATTTCTAGGCCCAACCGGTCGATCCTGATCTAACTGCTAAACTGCTAGGACGCGGTGTAGCCGTCTCACCAATTGTAACGGTCGAGCCGCGCCGTCGCAAGTTCCACAAGGCCATCACACTGAGCATGCCCGCCCCGAAGGCGCACAGCCAGGGTATGATCAATCAGTACTCGGGCAATACGCCAACTTTGCGTCTGCTGTGTTCTATCACAGGTAAGTTATAATTGTTACAATCTCGTCGATATTTTATTTTGTGTTGTTGTGAAATGTGCTCCAAGCAGTTATATAACAATTATGAGTATCTACTTAATATTACGTTTTGTTAGTTGATGTTTATGAGTAACTTCCTAAAAACCCCATTTCTATCTCTCAGGCTATCATTTAATTCATTCCTAATTAAGTGCTCGTATAATTTATATTGAGTTTAAATTCGCTTTTGTTTTTTTTTTTAGTAATAATAACTCAAAATATAACTATAATTTAGTTGAGTGTTTCTTCATTTTAGTTGTCTATAAAATTTACTATAATGTACTACATACAAGTATCATGTACTATATACTTAAATACATGCCATATATCCACTATATACATAATGTACAGTGAAAACTACTAAATTCTGAAGAACGTATCCAAAATTAATTTCAAGTTCGTAAATTGCAATAACACCCAGGTCCCATTAAATAGAAACAATGTGCTTGTGTCTGTGTAGTTGATGCGTATAAATTGTTCGGGTTATTCTATTGTGTTTCTGCAGCATTTGCATTTACTTGTATTAAGCCAAAACTAATGTTGATTAATTTAAATTAGCCTCGTTTTGTGACTACCTAAGTGAGTTGTAACAGTAAATGTAACAATTATAGTAACAGTATCTATCAAAAGCATAGAGTAATGTCATTCATCCCGCATACAGACACAGATACGCTCATGCTCAAGCTACACCCACACAAATACAGTTACAAATACAGATACAGATACAAATACGAAACCCTAACACATATTCGTACTCAAGTTAATGTCATGCTCAGTGTCATCATTGTCCCAACAGTGTTTGCTCCAGTATACATATGTTTGTTTAAATTCTTATTTAAATATGTACATACATATGTTCTATTTGTTTTTGTTATATTATCTATAATTATGATTTTTGAATAAAACAAAACTACAAATGAAATAAAAAATACTTCAATTCAATTCTTAATTGAAAACGTATTTAATTGTTCTATAATTTCGTACTAATGCGTAATTGCATATGTGCACGCATTCCATTCTGTTTTCTCAATCCATTGAAGGTGTGTTTCGGAAAAGGTCTCTAAAAGGTAACTAAAACAAAAAAAATAACAAAAAAAATAATAAAAAAAAAATGTCAAAAAAATTAAAACAAATAAGTTCAGAAATTCACAAACATGTATGAAGTTTCAAATTGAAACTGTTTACAAAATAAACAAAAAAAGTTATATTTGTTCATATTTAGTTGTTTCGTTCTATGCCAAAATAATTAACAATAATAACAATAACAACATACTAGTTATATTGACAATGAAGCAATTATCAAAATACAAAAGAAAATTTAACAAATTTTTGTCAAAACAATGTTTTAACAAAAACAAAAAAAAAAAATATTTGAAAATTCTGCATAATTTATTTGAAACAAATTTCTTATTAATAAAACCTATTGCAAATATTTCTAAAAATATATTTTATTTATCTACTATTATGCTTTGAGAAATATTTTATTTGATTTCGTTATTTTTTTTGCGTTTATTGAATTCCATAATTTTACCTAATTTTTTATTTAATTTAATTGCTCAAATTCGGGTTGCGCTGCGTCTTATGGGTTTTCTGTACAATAAATCAAGAAGCTCAGGTACACTTTCTGTTGGGCTTACTGACCCTTCTACAAAGCATAGTTCATTATGCCAAGGCCAAGTTAATATTGTGCTTCTAGTTCAAAGCAGCTTAGTTCTTTGAAGTAAGCTAACTGTCTCTCTTTACCTCTCTCTCTCTCTTTCTCGCTCTCTTATTCACTTTTAAGAACTTTAAGCTTGTCCTACAGACATTTTTGCTGCGTTCTCTTTAAATAACTTACAATTAATACAATTAACTAAAGAATTTCTGACTGCACGCGGTTTTACTATACATATATAAATTGCACAATTTCATTCAAAAGTTTATAGGTCTTTAATAAGAAATTTAATATCAAAATGCTAAAGTTGCTCTTTGGGCCATTGAAACCGTATTTAAACCAAGGGCATTGTGCCAGATTTAAATTAATTTTATTTATTTTCATTTTCGATTATTTACATATCTTATCTTGTACAAATTTAATTTTTCTTTTTCTGATATTTTTTTTTTTGGAATGTCATGCACTTAAACTATTAGTAGTTTCGTTAGTTATGTTGGAGTGTTCAGATTTCAGTTAATTGCTTTTCATTTGTCACAAGTACAACATAAAGCAGAATATATATATTTATATATATAAATATATATTTATATATATACATATATATTTATGTATGAATTGTTTTCCAAAAACTTTGATAACAAAATCAGTTTTGAATTTCTACTGTTTGTGGCACCAAAGAGAACTTTTCTGAAACCGAAAAAAAATACAAAACAAAACAAAAGCAATAAATGTCAACGCCAAATCAAAAACTGCCAAAGTTATTGAGGAACTATTAATATCTAACATAGTTAATGCTGTGGCAAGCTCTATAATACTATATAAACAAACAATATATTTTGTTTATTGTATATAAAAATGTTGACGATTTATTCATTTACCTAATTGATATTTCTTTGTGTATTTGTATTATTTATTATGTTTTTTGTTTCTTCAGTTATTAACGTTATCTACACATTTACAAAAAAACACGTGACACGCTCACTAAATTACCATTAAAAACCTGCTTATTTTATATTTCGAAAATATTAAGCATGTTGTTTCAAAATGGCTTCAAATTTAGCGTAACAAGTACCCTTGTACCTGTACCTCTGTAAATGCTAGTAACATACAGCCCTACAATTTAACTACCAAATACACACCATACATATATGCTTGAAAACAAAGTGCTCCATTTACATAACCAACACATCCACATTAAACTAACCAAAACACTATACACGCATCCATATCCACTCATAATACTATTACCTACAAGGCTTAGACCTAATCCAGTCACTGCATCACATAAATATAATACATTCATATGCTACTGACACAGACTACAAGAACCAATTTACTAATATTTCTACTACTTTTATGCTAAATACATGTACAACTTTTTATAAATAATAAACTTAATACTTTCAATAATACTCTTACCATACAATTGCTTTGTAATTAACACACAATCGTATTCTCTCTTATAAAACTTTTGAGTTTAGTTATCGTTTCCTAATTAGTTGAACAATTTTCAAATTATATAATTATCTGCTAATGAGACAAAAGTAGAGTTTTCAAAGAGTTTTCAAATGTAGTCAATGCGTATCCTTTACCATGCTGTTTGCCCGAAAATTGAACATATTATTACCTTCATCACCCACCAGGCGGACCGTCCCGAGCGCAATGGGAGGATGTTACCGGTTCCACACCGTTGACATTTGTCAACGACTGCGTCTCATTTACGACCACAGTATCAGCCCGATTTTGGCTAATGGATTGTCGAAATATTTCAGATGCAACAAAAATGGCAACAGAGCTATACAAGTAAGTGCCTTTTGATAAGTAAATAAATGTCCAAGTTCACAGTTTACTGACATTTTGTTCACAGGGAAGTAATTCACGTGCCCTTCATAGCCAGATTTGTGGTGTTCGCTAAGAAGATTGAACCTTTTGAGGCGCGACTGCGTGTCTTCTGTATGACTGACGATCGTGAAGATAAAACACTTGAAAAACACGAGCTATATACAGAAGTAGCCAAGAGTCGAGATGTTGAGGTGCTGGAGGGCAAGCCACAGTACATTGAAATGGCTGGCAATCTGGTGCCTGTTACCAAGTCAGGCGATCAGTTGCAGCTTCAGTTTAAGGCCTTCCGCGATAATCGTCTGCCTTTCACAGTCCGCGTAAAGGATCAGCATGCGGATATTGTGGGTCGCACGCTGTTCATGAAGGAACCAAAGGTTGCAAAGGGTGAACCACCTCAGCAACCTATCTGCATACTTAATATCGTATTACCGGAAGCTGTTATACCTGATTCGACAACAGCGTTTTCAGAACGCGTCACTTCTGCTTATCGCACCTCGATGTTTAGTTTAAGCAAACATCAAAACGACCATTACATTGGTGATATCCGCATTGTAGATCTTTCCAATTTGTTGGGCAAAGACTGGATACAGCTGGCGCCAGAGATAGGCATTACCGCGGATGAAATCGATGAGATTATTACCCACAATACTGACAGCATTGCACGACAGGCGCAGAGTATGATTCGCCTATACAAAGATAAGCCTAACTATGATATACTGGCACTGGAAACAGCGCTTAAGAACATTGGACGTGACGATATTATGAAGAAGTGCAAGAGTGGAAGACTATCGCATTCTCGCGAGTTTGACGAGGCGGACATCATGAAGAACTCTGAATCTGTAGAGGAGCTGGTTCGCAGAGAAAGTAAATTCCCTCACCATTTTTTAGAGTATATAATTCAAAGTAATTTACAAATTTTCCAATTTCAGGTAAGCGAATTCAGCAAATCAACGAACGCGAAGAAGTTAAATACTCTGCCGAGGAAAAGGAAGTTGAAGAGTCAGAGTCCGATGAGGAACAAGCCAAACGGACCGTCGCAGAACGCCGGGAAAAAATTGTAAAACGTCTCTCGGTGGAACGTTCTATACCTGCCTCAACCCAAAAGAAAGAGATTACACGCGAGATAACCGAAATCAAACGTAAGAGTTTGATTGAGGATAAAAAAGCACATCATGAGTCCGAGATTCTGATGCAGCTACCCGCCGACAATGTCATAATTAAGACTGCGGCTGTGCCCGAGCAGGTTATAAAGATGAAAATGGGTAAAATGGATTCTGCAGAAGTTAGCAAAAGTGAGTTCGACAAGGAGTTGACGCATAAATTGAAAACTTCCGGACGCAGCTCTGACGAGGACGAGCAACTCTCTCCAGACAAGGTAGATAAAATTGTCCAGGACATTAGCACCGCTGAAAAAACAGTAAAGAGTGACAAGGTTGCCACTAGCCGAGTGACTTCCATTACACGTCAGGAAGCTCGTGACATGACTGAGGACTTCTTAGAGTTTGAAAAAAGGAGCCAGTTACCAGTTGCATCCACATCTACAACAGTTCATGAAAAGTTTGTTGAGGAGATCAAGGAAAAGACCAGTCCCTTGGCAACTATGCCACAGGAAACGATTAAGGAGGTCGAACAGATCATCAGTGAGGTAACCGAGACTGCCAGCAAGAAGGTGGAAAATATTATAAGTTCATTCGAGACCGGCAAACAGGAAATCCAAGAAAAGAGCACCTTGCTTGCCAGTGAGGCTATCTCTGAAACAACGAAGGTCAGTGAGACCATAAAGCATTTACAAGATACGCCGACAATGTCCACGGAACATGTCACCAAGACTGTAGGATTTGTCGAAAACACAAAAATTGATGAGAAAATTGCTGATTTCGAGGCTAAGAAGGTTAGGTACGATTTCCATGGTGGTGAACCAAAGACACAAATACCCAAACCTGTAAAAAAACACAGTGAAGACCCCTTAAAACCCACAGCAGCACCTCGTGCAACAGCTGAAAGTGAGTTCGACAAACCATCTGAACCAAAGCTGGAAAAACCGCTCTCCAAAATACCAGTTAAATCTGGTGAGGTATCAAAAATTGCTGAAGTGGATGCACGAAAGTTAACTGAAGATTTTCTGCAAACTGAGCAAAAGTTCCAACTCACGGCTCAGGCTGCTGTTGAGCCTAAGACAATTCCGGCAGCAAGTAAGATACCTAAAGTAGAACCCCGCAAATCTGTGGAAAAACTGATCGAAAAAGAAAGCAAAACCTCTCATGATGTTGTTACATCTATTATGTCGTCTGAAATGGTTAGCGAACTGCCAAAAGAACTGGAGAAGCAACAACCGGATGTTGCTGCTAAGGCCGCAACTGTGACGGAAAAATTGACCGACTTGATTGACACATTCCATAAAATCGAAGAAAAAGTAACAGAACATGATAAGACCACAAAAATAGCTAGCAAGGTTGCAGAAACTGCAGGAAAAAAAGAAGAGACTTTGTCATCAGTTCAGCAAGAACTAGCAAAACCAGCCAGCAAGGAAATTAAATTAGTTGAAAACGTTTCTGAAGTTGTCGAAACCTTCGTCAACACTGAGGAGCCAATCATTTTTGATACATGCAAGAAAACTCATGATTTTCTCAGCATGGAACAGCAAAGTCAGCTGCCAAGCGTACCACAATCATCAGAGAAGATCGTCGTATCCAGCCAGACATCAACGACATCTGAGGCCGAATCGGTGATCTCTGTGAAGCCAGCGCCACAACCTAGTAGGATTCCTGTAGTGGAACCGAAAAAGTCGTCGGTGGAGGAATCATTCAAGCCAGCAGAGAAACCAATAAAGGAGAAGGAGCCACTGAACGAACGCCAGCTTACAACTGACTTCCTCAACATGGAGCAACAATCCCAGCTCCAGTCCCAACCTCTAAAAGATACTATCAACGAATTAGTTTTGTCCCAGACAAGCATTGAAATGACCACTATCCTGCCAGAAATCATTCAGCCAAAATTGGAGGAGGCTTCTGTTATTCCAAAAGTTGAAACAATCGCTCCTATTGAGGTAAAAGCCACCTTATCTGAGAGCGAGAAGAAGGACCTATCCAGCGATGGCATTGAATCTGCGGCCCCAATTGGTGAGGTTTCACCATTTTCCACGCGTAAATTGACTGCTGATTTCTTAGCCATGGAACAACAAACACAAATTCCAATCTCAGACAAAAACATCTGCGAATACGAGAGCGATAATTTTGGCAAGCGAAGTACTGTGCCATTGATTGAAACCCTCAAGGAAGAGGGACTCTCTGCTCCGTTGTCTGTTGAGCCACGTAAGTCTCTTACAGATGCTGAGTTCTGCAAATATGTGGGCGAGACCATTACAAAGAAGATGAGCGAGGGTTTAATTGAAATATCTGATGAGCTCAAACAAATAGGTAGGTTAAAAGTTTGTACATCAGTTTTGTATATATATATATATTGTAACAATAATTCTAAATACTTTGTTAAATCTTTTAGCGAGCGACATTCCAGATTCGCAAACTCCACCGCCCACACCAAGTGACACCAAAGCTGAAAGGCAGACTGAGCAGCCTGAACTTGGAGACTTAGAGCATGGTAAGCTTAACTTAAGCATTTGTAAATTATATGATGGAATATTTATATATTTTATATTTTATAGATTATTTAACCGATACTGTGACCACACTGCACACAACTACAGAGTCGACATTTGAACGTGTTGCTGCCATTTCCAAAATTGGTAAGTGCGACTTAAAATGATTTCGAAATGCCTATTCTATGCAATATACGTATTTGTTATGTAAATTGACTTACCTATTTTTTATGTTTGCCTCTTTGTTAACAGAAAATAAGCTCGTAAAGATGATTTTTGTACACCCCATTCTTGATTTGTTTATATAATTTTGAGCCACAATGTGTAGTATTTTTTTGGTTTTGACCAACTTCTGTAATACATAGTAATTGTCTTATGTTAATCTAATTGTTTTGATAAAATTATTATATTATTATTTAAATCCAAAGGCTTTTTGTATGCAAATTACCATTCATTAAAATCGATTCAATGGAAACGACTATAGTTAACAATAAATAATTATAAAATAAATGTATTAAGCTTGTTGATAAGCATAACCAACGAACTGCTAGTGTGTGTATCTTAATTAAAAAAGTCTGTAAGTGAAATAACCATAATATGCAACCAACTACTTAGTTTGTGAAAAACTTAAAATTAAGGCTCATTAAATAAATGGCCAGCAGGTGGTGACAATATCTCGTGTTAGATACAAAAGAAAATACCGTGATACCATTATTGCGCTGTACTGCCAACATTTGGTTAGTTAATCCAATTACCTACAGGCGCTTACGGCTAAAGGTCGAGGAAATGAGGAAAGCAACAAAAGAAATGCGTTTTGTCTGGCGCCAATGCTATTGTGGCTATGTAACATTCAAAAGTGGCAATGTCAACACTATGAGACGCCTGCTGGTCAGTCCAAATCGATAAAACGAATGCATTCTTTGGGTCAATGTTAAGTATTTGAAATGATCTTAGAGCAGCCTTAAAGTTGTTTAATTAATTAATTAATTAATGCAGTCTGACAACAAATCACTCCTCATATAATTAAATCATAGTTTATTGTATCCTGTATCCTGTATACTGTAATTTTGCCTAGGCATGTGGTAATTTAACGTAATTATTATTTGCACCACCAACTTGTAAATGTTTTGCGCACTTATGTCATTGCGCAGGCCATAAAAAGCAGGCAAGATAAACGTACGCGCTGGCGTAAACTTAATTTAATTTGTTCCGTGCTTTTTTGTAGTACAGCGTTAGGCGGACATTTCGTGCAGATTTAGTTACAGTTTTGTATTGCTCAAGTACGCGCAACGGTAAAACGCATTGAATTTTCTTGTAGACACGCTGTCTTCTGGCCAAAATCATATTTATGCCTAATTTGTTTGTGTTTCTTGTGCGTTTATTGAATTGAATACAATTTAGTAATCGACTATTGTAGCGTTGAGTTGTTGTTTTATGGTTCATTCAATATATAAACAAATAAAATATTTTTAAAAATAATTAACAAATAAACTATACTAAACGTAAAAAAAATAAACACTAAAGTAACTTTAAGTATTGTTATTTATGGTAAGTTCTAAACGCAAATTTTTGTGCAATCAATTTGAAAAGTTGCCTCATAATTAAAAAATACTTAAGCATTAATGATGGGTATCGCAAATAGGTCTCTCTCTTTAACTGTATAACTTTGGATTTATAAGTGCCATGAAAAGACAATTACGTTTGCAATTTTTAGCAATTATTTAAGCAATTCAGTTTATGTTTTTATCAACTACTGCAAGCTACAATAATTGATTCAATTTGTATAACTTTATATTAGTTAAATATATTAATAAAATATCAAGTACAAGATAAGCCATTATTTAGTGTTCATATATAAATTAATGTACATAGAACAGTTATTAAAATGATGTAAGATTTTTTTTATTAAGATAAACACTTTTGGCATACCATTTTCAAAATTCAAATTCAAGATATAGTATATCAAACGTAATGTATATTGTGATCTTTTATGCAGTCCAATTCCATTGTGATCTCATGCATTCCGATCCCAATATGCCGCATTAAGCACTTCAATATCCCAATTTCAATATCAGTAAACCACCATGGCTTTGAGTTTCTAATATTTTTGTTTAATTTGATTTGTGCAAATATAATTATATTTAGTTGCTTTTCGTAATTTTTGTGAGTCCTTAACGAAAAAAGCATATGTATTTTCATATAAGCTACGATTATCGTAACTAAATGTTCAATCCAAAACAAAAAAGAAAACATTAAAACTCACCGTAGCGTCTACGTAAACATATACATATTTTAAACCGTATTCGTTTAGTTTATAGAATATTTGCATTTGCAATAAATAATAACAACAGCTAAACTTAAAACCACACCATTATATAAAATATACTTGTACGTTTGATTTGTATGCACCCCTAACGCGCTTCCTTATATACTTAATTGGCTAAATATGTAAATGCAATAGTTAGATGGCAAAAAAAAATATTATATTATATTAATTTGCACATGGATAACTCAAACTAAGTAGTATCATATTGTGTGTGTATGTGTGTGTGTATTTGTGAGCATATCGCATTACCGTATGTGACATATGATGTCGTGGTTTAATTATACTTGCAGTACTTGCTTAATTTGTCTTTTGTGTTTGATCAAATAAAATTGCTTAAATATTTCTATAAAAATATGCAAACGTAATGAAAATTTAATGCTCAGCTCCGCTCCTTGAATGTATTTAAATTGAGATGGTGCAACAATAGAAATAGGCAAGGAATCCACGACTTCATATTTAGCATATGACAGCAAGGCATATGCTCAGGCAGACTTTTTGTTTTTTGGCTTTTCAACTTACTACTAACATCATAAGCGCATTTACTTGTATTGTAATACAAATTGCATGTTTGTGCCTGTTGCTGGGCTTTGGCGTTCAGTTTGTAGTCATACGGCGAGCTCAGATCGCAATCCATTGCACTCTGTATATAATTAACCCACCATATAAGTCTGGTTTGTTTGTAATAGGTGTTAACTGTCTCAATATTGCCTTGTTTTTACTTCTCAAAATTGTGCCACCTTGGAACGACTCAAACAGAGCACTTCAGTGTTCATAATGTAAAATCCGAAACATTTACAAGTACAGATGAAACTGATAAGCTGCTTCATAGAATGGTAGCTCCCCCAGATACACAGAACTTATACTCACGAGACACTACCTCATTTACAGAAATGAGTGCAAGTAGTCCAACTCCGAAGACCACAACCACAACAACGACCCTGACAACGCAAGTAGAACGCACCAAAGTAGACTTAACTGCCATAGCAACCGATCAAAAGAAAGATAATATAAAGCAGTCAAATCTGGATGATAGCCAGCGTGATGCAGGTGATAGGGAGTACTTAGAACAAATAATGGGCTGTGGTGATGTTAGGCGTAAGATATTGCGATTGGAAAGCTGTGGTAGCACAGAATCGCTGGAATCCATTGCTGTGCAACAGACTGTACCACCAAAGTATATTGGCGATAATGTACCAGTAGTTAAAGAAGTGGTACAGAGCATTGAGGATAAGATCTGTAGTACAGTGGTATCAGCTATTCCATTTGCAGTACAAAAGCGAGTGACAGACAAAGACCAAAAAGAGCCGGACATCGTAACGCTAGAGGAACAAATTCTTACGGATGCAGACTTGGCGTTGGATAAATTAATCAAATGCGAGCCACCAACAGAGATTGTAAAATTATCGCCTGTTGAAGCTATGGAACGTACAGCATTTGGTCTGGCGCATATTAAAGACGAGGTTTGCGAAAAAATTTGTGAGAAGCGGAAGGTCTTTGAGGTTGCAGAAGACTTAAGTGAAACGCATAAGACTTTAGAAGAACAGGTAGTAGGTTTAGAAATGCAAGTAAAGCAGGTACCTTTCAACATTTTAACAGCTAGTATTGATGAGCACAAAGACTTAGTATGTAAGGATAAAGAACTAGAGATATTGCCAAATGTGAAAGAAGTTGTACAAGATATTGAACGAAGGTATCCCACAACGGTCTTAGAGGTTACACCCTTTAGTCCACGTAAGCGTGAAATTGTAGAACGCAAGGCTGATACATTCGCAATAGAGCAACAAATTTTAAGTGAAACTGACATTATTTTGGATAGCTTAGGTAATATGGGTGACCTAGAGGGGAAAGTTATTTCGCCCGTTTTAGAAACAGGTAAACTAAGCAAAGGTATTGAAGAACTTGAAGTTGTCTGCGAAAAGATATGCTCAAAGCGTAAAATTTCTTATATGGATGAAAAACCGAAATCTGAAAGTACTATAGCCCAGATCGACATAAAATTAGCAACAGCTGAATTCCTTCAAGGTGAAAAAAGTAAATACGACGTTTCAGAAAGTATTAAGGAATTTGAAGCAAAGACTGTGCCTCAAGACTCGTTTTTCAAAGCGCCCGAAAGTGAATTTAAATTGTCAAAAAAATGTGATAAGCACGAATTTCCTATAGAATTAAATAAAGAATCTAAAGAAGTAGTTTTTCCACAAATTGCACATAGAGTGGAAGAATTGCATTCAATTTCTAGATCCGATATACAAGACACGAAAGAATTTATAAAAGTTGCAACAAAGTATGATAGAAAGCTTAGTGATTTAAAATTAGATGATATTATGGCAGTATCTCAAAACGACGAGTCGGCACCAAAAGAACAGGTACTTGAAAAGTTTCCGGCTTTTGAAACAAAAGAAATGTTAACAAGAACTAGATTTGAAGAGCTTCACTCCCACACAACTGTTGGTTCAGAAATGTCTAGTACCGTCTCAAATAAAATATTCCCATTAGAGACAAATAGGGCATTAAATGAAGGTAACAGGGATGAAGAAATTAATTATCAGGAAAAAATATTAGTCGAGAAACCAAAGTTTCCAACTGATATAGCTAAGAAAATTGGTAGAGAATATTCAGACGAAGAGAGTGATGATCTTGTTAAGCCAAAAGATAAGTTCATAACTAAGCAAACTCCTTCAACTGCTCTTCTGCTTCAAATTGAAGATACATTTTTGCAAAAATTTGACGATATTCTAAAACCAAGTAGAGACGTAAGGGACGATAAATCGCCAATTAAATTAGATGAAAAATCCAAGCCACCAATTCATGCATTTAAGCCATCTTATATATCCATAAAATATTCTGATGACGAAAGTGATGTGGAGTGTGGTGTTGATAAGCCTCAAGACAAGCCTCTCGCCTCCACAATTCCATTGGTACCATTAACAACGACTATTAGCAAGATTACTTCTGTGAGTGAATCTCATGAATCTCATGTTGACATTCAGATTAAGGAATTAACTATGGTTAAGCTGCCCACAGATCCCGTAAAAAAAGTGGAACAACCAAAGTCTCCATCTGATGTACCACAGACAATTTATACAGAATATTCAGACAAAGAGAGTGATGAAGAAATAGAACTGTCCAAGCCACAAGATAGACCCTTACCTAAGTCCATTTCTTCAGTAGCTCCTCTGCTTCCAATTGAAGATAAATCTTTGCAAAAAGCCGACTATATTCTTAAACCAACTGCTGACAAGATGGACGATAAATCGCCAATCAAATTAGATGAAAAACCCAAGTCTTCAATTGAGGCGCTTAAGCCATCTTCTAAAGAATATTCTGATGACGAAAGTGATGACGAGATTGGATTTGATAAGCCACAAGACAAGTCTCTCCCCTCAACCATTCCAATGGTCCCATTAACAACGACTATTAGTAAAACTACTTCTGTGAGTGAATCTCATGAGTCTGTTGACATTCAGATTAAAGACATAGTTAAGCTGCCCACAGATCACTTTAAATCCTTAGAGAAACCAAAGTCTCCAACTGATGTATCACAGACAATTTATAGAGAATATTCAGACGAAGAGAGTGATGAAGAATTTGATCTGACTAAGCCGCAAGATAAGTCCCTACCTAAGTCCATTTCTTCAGTAGCTCCTCTGCTTCCAATTGAAGATAAATCTTTGCAAAAAGCTGACGTTATTCTTAAACCAACTGCTGACATGATGGACGCTAAATCGCCAATCAAATTGGATGAAAAACCCAAGTCTTCAATTGAGGCGCTTAAGCCATCTTCTAAAGAATATACTGATGACGAAAGTGATGACGAGATTGGATTTGATAAGCCACAAGACAAGTCTCTCCCCTCAACAATTCCAATGGTCCCATTAACAACGACTATTAGTAAAACTACTTCTGTGAGTGAGTCTCATGAGTCTGTTGACATTCAGATTAAAGACATAGTTAAGCTGCCTACAGATCCCGTAAAATCAGTGGAGAAACCAAAGTCTCCAACTGATGTACCACAGACAATTTATAGAGAATATTCAGACGAAGAGAGTGATGAAGAATTTGATCTGACTAAGCCACAAGATAAGTCCCTACCTAAGTCCATTTCTTCAGTAGCTCCTCTTCTTCCAATTGAAGATAAATCTTTGCAAAAAGCTGATGATATTCTTAAACCAACTGCTGACAAGATGGACGATAAATCGCCAATCAAATTAGATGAAAAACCCAAGTCTTCAATTGAGGCGCTTAAGCTATCTTCTAAAGAATATTCTGATGACGAAAGTGATGACGAGATTGGATTTGATAAGCCACAAGACAAGTCTCTCCCCTCAACCATTCCAATGGTCCCATTAACAACGACTATTAGTAAAACTACTTCTGTGAGTGAATCTCATGAGTCTGTTGACATTCAGATTAAAGACATAGTTAAGCTGCCCACAGATCACGTTAAATCCTTAGAGAAACCAAAGTCTCCAACTGATGTATCACAGACAATTTATAGAGAATATTCAGACGAAGAGAGTGATGAAGAATTTGATCTGACTAAGCCACAAGATAAGTCCCTACCAAAGTCCATTTCTCCAGTAGCTCCTCTGCTTCCAATTGAAGATAAATCTTTGCAAAAAGCTGACGATATTATTAAGCCAACTGCTGACAAGATGGACGATAAATCGCCAATCAAATTAGATGAAAAACCCAAGTCTTCAATTGAGGCGCTTAAGCCATCTTCTAAAGAATATTCTGATGACGAAAGTGATGACGAGATTGGATTTGATAAGCCACAAGACAAGTCTCTCCCCTCAACCATTCTAATGGTCCCATTAACAACGACTATTAGTAAAACTACTTCTGTGAGTGAATCTCATGAGTCTGTTGACATTCAGATTAAAGACATAGTTAAGCTGCCTACAGATACCGTTAAATCCTTAGAGAAACCAAAGTCTCCAACTGATGTATCACAGACAATTTATAGAGAATATTCAGACGAAGAGAGTGATGAAGAATTTGATCTGACTAAGCCACAAGATAAGTCCCTACCTAAGTTCATTTCTCCAGTAGCTCCTCTGCTTCCAATTGAAGATAAATCTTTGCAAAAAGCTGACGATATTATTAAGCCAACTGCTGACAAGATGGACGATAAATCGCCAATCAAATTAGATGAAAAACCCAAGTCTTCAATTGAGGCGCTTAAGCCATCTTCTAAAGAATATTCTGATGACGAAAGTGATGACGAGATTGGATTTGATAAGCCACAAGACAAGGGTCTCCCCTCAACCATTCCAATGGTCCCATTAACAACGACTATTAGTAAAACTACTTCTGTGAGTGAATCTCATGAGTCTGTTGACATTCAGATTAAAGACATAGTTAAGCTGCCTACAGATCACGTTAAATCAGTGGAGAAACCAAAGTCTCCAACTAATGTACTAGACAAAGAGAGTGATGAAGAATTTGATCTGTCTAAGCCACAAGATAAGTCCCTACCTAAGTCCATTTCTTCAGTAGCTCCTCTGCTTCCAATTGAAGACAATTCTTTGCAAAAAGCTGACGTTATTCTTAAACCAACTGCTGACATGATGGACGCTAAATCGCCAATCAAATTAGATGAAAAACCCAAGTCTTCAATTGAGGCGCTTAAGCCATCTTCTAAAGAATATTCTGATGACGAAAGTGATGACGAGATTGGATTTGATAAGCCACAAGACAAGTCTCTCCCCTCAACCATTCCAATGGTCCCATTAACAACGACTATTAGTAAAACTACTTCTGTGAGTGAATCTAATGAGTCTGTTGACATTCAGATTAAAGACATATTTAAACTGCCTACAGATCCTGTAAAATCAGTGGAGAAACCAAAGTCTCCAACTGATGTACCACAGACAATTTATAGAGAATATTCAGACGAAGAGAGTGATGAAGAATTTGATCTGACTAAGCCACAAGATAAGTCCCTACCTAAGTCCATTTTTTCAGTAGCTCCTCTGCTTCCAATTGAAGATAAATCTTTGCAAAAAGCTGATGATATTCTTAAACCAACTGCTGACATGATGGGCGATAAATCGCCAATCAAATTAGATGAAAAACCCAAGTCTCCGATTGATGCGTTTAAGCCATCTTCTAAAGAATATTCTGATGACGAAAGTGATGACGAGATTGGATTTGATAAGCCACAAGACAAGTCTCTCCCCTCAACCATTCCAATGGTCCCATTAACAACGACTATTAGTAAAACTACTTCTGTGAGTGAATCTCATGAGTCTGTTGACATTCAGGTAAAAGACATAGTTAAGCTGCCTACAGATCACGTTAAATCAGTGGAGAAACCAAAGTCTCCAACTGATGTACCACAGACAATTTATAGAGAATATTCAGACGAAGAGAGTGATGAAGAATTTGATCTGACTAAGCCACAAGATAAGTCCCTACCTAAGTCCATTTTTTCAGTAGCTCCTCTGCTTCCAATTGAAGATAAATCTTTGCAAAAAGCTGATGATATTCTTAAACCAACTGCTGACATGATGGGCGATAAATCGCCATTCAAATTAGATGAAAAACCCAAGTCTTCAATTGAGGCGCTTAAGCCATCTTCTAAAGAATATTCTGATGACGAAAATGATGACGAGATTGGATTTGATAAGCCACAAGACAAGTCTCTCCCCTCAACCATTCCAATGGTCCCATTAACAACGACTATTAGTAAAACTACTTCTGTGAGTGAATCTCATGAGTCTGTTGACATTCAGGTAAAAGACATAGTTAAGCTGCCTACAGATCACGTTAAATCAGTGGAGAAACCAAAGTCTCCAACTAATGTACTAGACAAAGAGAGTGATGAAGAATTTGATCTGACTAAGCCACAAGATAAGTCCCTACCTAAGTCCATTTCTTCAGTAGCTCCTCTGCTTCCAATTGAAGAAAAGTCTTTGCAAAAAGCTGACGTTATTCTTAAACCAACTGCTGACATGATGGACGCTAAATCGCCAATCAAATTAGATGAAAAACCCAAGTCTTCAATTGAGGCGCTTAAGCCATCTTCTAAAGAATATACTGATGACGAAAGTGATGACGAGATTGGATTTGATAAGCCACAAGACAAGTCTCTCCCCTCAACAATTCCAATGGTCCCATTAACAACGACTATTAGTAAAACTACTTCTGTGAGTGAGTCTCATGAGTCTGTTGACATTGTGATTAAAGACATAGTTAAGCTGCCTACAGATCCCGTAAAATCAGTGGAGAAACCAAAGTCTCCAACTGATGTACCACAGACAATTTATAGAGAATATTCAGACGAAGAGAGTGATGAAGAATTTGATCTGACTAAGCCACAAGATAAGTCCCTACCTAAGTCCATTTCTTCAGTAGCTCCTCTGCTTCCAATTGAAGATAAATCTTTACAAAAAGCTGATGATATTCTTAAACCAACTGCTGACATGATGGGCGATAAATCGCCATTCAAATTAGATGAAAAACCCAAGTCTCCAATTGATGCGTTTAAGCCATCTTCTAAAGAATATTCTGATGACGAAAGTGATGACGAGATTGGATTTGATAAGCCACAAGACAAGTCTCTCCCCTTAACAATTCCAATGGTCCCATTAACAACGACTATTAGTAAAACTTCTTCTGTGAGTGAATCTCATGAGTCTGTTGACATTCAGATTAAAGACATAGTTAAGCTGCCTACAGATCACGTTAAATCAGTGGAGAAACCAAAGTCTCCAACTAATGTACTAGACAAAGAGAGTGATGAAGAATATGATCTGACTAAGCCACAAGATAATTCCCTACCTAAGACCATTTCTCCAGTAGCTCCTCTGCTTCCAATTGATGATAAGACTTTGCAACAAGCTGACGATATTCTTAAACCAATTGCTGACATGATGGACGATAAATCGCCAATCAAATTAGATGCAAAGCCCAAGTCTCCAATTAATGCAACTACGCTATCTTCTAAAGAATATTCTGATGACGAAAGTGATGACGAGATTGGATTTGATAAGCCTCATGACAAGCCTCTCCCCTCCACAATTCCTGTAGTCCCATTAACAACGACTATTAGTATAACTACTTCTGTGAGTGAATTTCACGAGTCTGTTGAAATGCAGATTAAAGACATACTTAAGCTGCCTACAGATACCGTTAAATCCTTAGAGAAACCAAAGTCTCCAACTGATGTACCACAGACAATTTATAGACAATATTCAGACGAAGAGAGTGATGAAGAATTTGATCTGACTAAGCCACAAGATAAGTCCCTACCTAAGTCCATTTCTCCAGTAGCTCCTCTGCTTCCAATTGAAGATAAATCTTTGCAAAAAGCTGACGATATTATTAAGCCAACTGCTGACAAGATGGACGATAAATCGCCAATCAAATTAGATGAAAAACCCAAGTCTTCAATTGAGGCGCTTAAGCCATCTTCTAAAGAATATTCTGATGACGAAAATGATGACGAGATTGGATTTGATAAGCCACAAGACAAGTCTCTCCCCTCAACCCTTCCAATGGTCCCATTAACAACGACTATTAGTAAAACTACTTCTGTGAGTGAATCTCATGAGTCTGTTGACATTCAGATTAAAGACATAGTTAAGCTGCCTACAGATCACGTTAAATCAGTGGAGAAACCAAAGTCTCCAACTAATGTACTAGACAAAGAGAGTGATGAAGAATTTGATCTGTCTAAGCCACAAGATAAGTCCCTACCTAAGTCCATTTCTTCAATAGCTCCTCTGCTTCCAATAGAAGACAATTCTTTGCAAAAAGCTGACGTTATTCTTAAACCAACTGCTGACATGATGGACGCTAAATCGCCAATCAAATTAGATGAAAAACCCAAGTCTTCAATTGAGGCGCTTAAGTCATCTTCTAAAGAATATACTGATGACGAAAGTGATGACGAGATTGGATTTGATAAGCCACAAGACAAGTCTCTCCCCTCAACAATTCCAATGGTCCCATTAACAACGACTATTAGTAAAACTACTTCTGTGAGTGAATCTCATGAGTCTGTTGACATTCAGATTAAAGACATAGTTAAACTGCCTACAGATCCTGTAAAATCAGTGGAGAAACCAAAGTCTCCAACTGATGTACCACAGACAATTTATAGAGAATATTCAGACGAAGAGAGTGATGAAGAATTTGATCTGACTAAGCCACAAGATAAGTCCCTACCTAAGTCCATTTCTCCAGTAGCTCCTCTGCTTCCAATTGAAGATAAATCTTTGCAAAAAGCTGATGATATTCTTAAACCAACTGCTGACATGATGGGCGATAAATCGCCATTCAAATTAGATGAAAAACCCAAGTCTCCAATTGATGCGTTTAAGCCATCTTCTAAAGAATATTCTGATGGCGAAAGTGATGACGAGATTGGATTTGATAAGCCACAAGACAAGTCTCTCCCCTCAACAATTCCAATGGTCCCATTAACAACGACTATTAGTAAAACTACTTCTGTGAGTGAATCTCATGAGTCTGTTGACATTCAGATTAAAGACATAGTTAAACTGCCTACAGATCCTGTAAAATCAGTGGAGAAACCAAAGTCTCCAACTGATGTACCACAGACAATTTATAGAGAATATTCAGACGAAGAGAGTGATGAAGAATTTGATCTGACTAAGCCACAAGATAAGTCCCTACCTAAGTCCATTTCTCCAGTAGCTCCTCTGCTTCCAATTGAAGATAAATCTTTGCAAAAAGCTGATGATATTCTTAAACCAACTGCTGACATGATGGGCGATAAATCGCCATTCAAATTAGATGAAAAACCCAAGTCTCCAATTGATGCGTTTAAGCCATCTTCTAAAGAATATTCTGATGGCGAAAGTGATGACGAGATTGGATTTGATAAGCCACAAGACAAGTCTCTCCCCTCAACAATTCCAATGGTCCCATTAACAACGACTATTAGTAAAACTACTTCTGTGAGTGAATCTCATGAGTCTGTTGACATTCAGGTAAAAGACATAGTTAAGCTGCCTACAGATCACGTTAAATCAGTGGAGAAACCAAATTCTCCAACTAATGTACTAGACAAAGAGAGTGATGAAGAATTTGATCTGACTAAGCCACAAGATAAGTCCCTACCTAAGTCCATTTCTTCAGTAGCTCCTCTGCTTCCAATTGAAGAAAAGTCTTTGCAAAAAGCTGATGATATTCTTAAACCAACTGCTGGCATGATGGGCGATAAATCGCCATTCAAATTAGATGAAAAACCCAAGTCTCCAATTGATGCGTTTAAGCCATCTTCTAAAGAATATTCTGATGGCGAAAGTGATGACGAGATTGGATTTGATAAGCCACAAGACAAGTCTCTCCCCTCAACAATTCCAATGGTCCCATTAACAACGACTATTAGTAAAACTACTTCTGTGAGTGAATCTCATGAGTCTGTTGACATTCAGATTAAAGACATAGTTAAACTGCCTACAGATCCTGTAAAATCAGTGGAGAAACCAAAGTCTCCAACTGATGTACCACAGACAATTTATAGAGAATATTCAGACGAAGAGAGTGATGAAGAATTTGATCTGACTAAGCCACAAGATAAGTCCCTACCTAAGTCCATTTTTTCAGTAGCTCCTCTGCTTCCAATTGAAGATAAATCTTTGCAAAAAGCTGATGATATTCTTAAACCAACTGCTGACATGATGGGCGATAAATCGCCATTCAAATTAGATGAAAAACCCAAGTCTCCAATTGATGCGTTTAAGCCATCTTCTAAAGAATATTCTGATGACGAAAGTGATGACGAGATTGGATTTGATAAGCCACAAGACAAGTCTCTCCCCTACACAATTCCAATGGTCCCATTAACGACTATTAGTAAAACTACTTCTGTGAGTGAATCACATGAGTCTGTTGACATTCAGATTAAAAACATAGTTAAACTGCCCACAGATCCCGTAAAATCAGTGGAGAAACCAAAGTCTCCAACTGATGTACCACAGACAATTTATAGAGAATATTCAGACGAAGAGAGTGATGAAGAATTTAATTTGACTAAGCCACAAGATAAGTCCCTACCTAAGTCCATTTCTTCAGTAGCTCCTCTGCTTCCAATTGAAGATAAATCTTTGCAAAAAGCTGATGATATTCTTAAACCAACTGCTGACATGATGGGCGATAAATCGCCATTCAAATTAGATGAAAAACCCAAGTCTCCAATTGATGCGTTTAAGCCATCTTCTAAAGAATATTCTGATGACGAAAGTGATGACGAGATTGGATTTGATAAGCCACAAGACAAGTCTCTCCCCTTAACAATTCCAATGGTCCCATTAACAACGACTATTAGTAAAACTACTTCTGTGAGTGAATCTCATGAGTCTGTTGACATTCAGATTAAAGACATAGTTAAGCTGCCTACAGATCACGTTAAATCAGTGGAGAAACCAAAGTCTCCAACTGATGTACTAGACAAAGAGAGTGATGAAGAATTTGATCTGACTAAGCCACAAGATAAGTCCCTACCTAAGTCCATTTCTCCAGTAGCTCCTCTGCTTCCAATTGAAGATAAATCTTTGCAAAAAGCTGACGATATTATTAAGCCAACTGCTGACAAGATGGACGATAAATCGCCAATCAAATTAGATGAAAAACCCAAGTCTTCAATTGAGGCGCTTAAGCCATCTTCTAAAGAATATTCTGATGACGAAAGCGATGACGAGATTGGATTTGATAAGCCACAAGACAAGTCTCTCCCCTTAACAATTCCAATGGTCCCATTAACAACGACTATTAGTAAAACTACTTCTGTGAGTGAATCTCATGAGTCTGTTGACATTCAGATTAAAGACATAGTTAAGCTGCCTACAGATCACGTTAAATCAGTGGAGAAACCAAAGTCTCCAACTAATGTACTAGACAAAGAGAGTGATGAAGAATTTGATCTGTCTAAGCCACAAGATAAGTCCCTACCTAAGTACATTTCTTCAATAGCTCCTCTGCTTCCAATTGAAGACAATTCTTTGCAAAAAGCTGACGTTATTCTTAAACCAACTGCTGACATGATGGACGCTAAATCGCCAATCAAATTAGATGAAAAACCCAAGTCTTCAATTGAGGCGCTTAAGCCATCTTCTAAAGAATATACTGATGACGAAAGTGATGACGAGATTGGATTTGATAAGCCACAAGACAAGTCTCTCCCCTCAACAATTCCAATGGTCCCATTAACAACGACTATTAGTAAAACTACTTCTGTGAGTGAATCTCATGAGTCTGTTGACATTCAGATTAAAGACATAGTTAAGCCGCCTTCAGATCCCGTTACATCAGTGGAGAAACCAAAGTCTCCAACTGATGTACCACAGACAATTTATAGAGAATATTCAGACGAAGAAAGTGATGAAGATTTTGATCTGACTAAGCCACAAGATAAGTCCCTACCTAAGTCCATTTCTTCAGTAGCTCCTCTGCTTCCAATCGAAGATAAATCTTTGCAAAAAGCTGACGTTATTCTTAAACCAACTGCTGACAAGATGGACGATAAATCAGAAATTAAATTAGATGAAAAACCCAAGTCTTCAATTGAGGCGCTTAAGCCATCTTCTAAAGAATATTCTGATGACGAAAGTGATGACGAGATTGTATTTGATAAGCCACAAGACAAGTCTCTCCCCTTCACAATTCCATTGGTCCCATTAACAACGACTATTAGTAAAACTACTTCTGTGAGTGAATCTCATGAGTCTGTTGACATTCAGATTAAAGACATAGTTAAACTGCCTTCGGATCACGTTAAATCAGTGGAGAAACCAAAGTCTCCAACTGAAGTACTAGACAAAAAGAACGATGAAGAATTTGATCTGACTAAGCCACAAGATAAGTCCCTACCTAAGTCCATTTCTCCAGTAGCTCCTCTGCTTCCAATTGAAGACAATTCTTTGCATAAAGCTAACGATATTCTTAAACCAATTGCTGACATGATGGGCGCTAAATCGCCAATCAAATTAGATGAAAAACCCAAGTCTTCAATTGAGGCGCTTAAGCCATCTTCTAAAGAATATTCTGATGACGAAAGTGATGACGAGATTGGATTTGATAAGCTTCAAGACAGGCCTCTCCCCTCCACAATTCCAATGGTCCCATTAACAACGACTATTAGCACGACTACTTCTGTGAGTGAATCTCATGAGTCTGTTGACATTCAGATTAAAGACATAGTTAAGCTGCCTTCAGATCACGTAAAATCAGTGGAGAAACCAAAGTCTCCAACTGATGTACCACAGACAATTTATAGAGAATATTCAGACGAAGAGAGTGATGAAGAATTTGATCTGACTAAGCCACAAGATAAGTCCCTACCTAAGTCCATTTCTCCAGTAGCTCCTCTGCTTCCAATTGAAGATAAGTCTTTGCAAAAAGCTGACGATATTATTAAGCCAACTGCTGACAAGATGGACGATAAATCGCCAATCAAATTAGATGAAAAACCCAAGTCTTCAATTGATGCGCTTAAGCCATCTTCTAAAGAATATTCTGATGACGAAAGTGATGACGAGATTGGATTTGATAAGCCTCAAAACAAGCCTCTCCCCTCAACAATTCCAATGGTCCCATTAACAACGACTATTAGTAAAACTACTTCTGTGAGTGAATCTCATGAGTCTGTTGACATTCAGATTAAAGATATGGTTAAGCTGCCTACAGATCCCGTAAAATCAGTGGAGAAACCAAAGTCTCCAACTGATGTACCACAGACAATTTATAGAGAATATTCAGACGAAGAGAGTGATGAAGAATTTGATCTGACTAAGCCACAAGATAAGTCCCTACCTAAGTCCATTTCTTCAGTAGCTCCTCTGCTTCCAATTGAAGATAAATCTTTGCAAAAAGCTGACGATATTCTTAAACCAACTGCTGACATGATGGGCGATAAATCGCCATTCAAATTAGATGAAAAACCCAAATCTTCAATTGAGGCGCTTAAGCCATCTTCTAAAAAATATTGTGATGACGAAACTGATGACGAGATTGGATTTGATAAGCCACAAGACAAGTCTCTCCCCTCCACAATTCCATTGGTCCCATTAACAACGACTATTAGCACGACTACTTCTGTGAGTGAATCTCATGAGTCTGTTGACATTCAGATTAAAAACATAGTTAAGCTGCCTACAGATCCCGTAAAATCAGTGGAGAAACCAAAGTCTCCAACTGATGTACCACAGACAATTTATAGAGAATATTCAGACGAAGAGAGTGATGAAGAATTTGATCTGACTAAGCCACAAGATAAGTCCCTACCTAAGTCCATTTTTTCAGTAGCTCCTCTGCTTTCAATTGAAGATAAATCTTTGCAAAAAGCTGATGATATTCTTAAACCAACTGTTGACATGATGGGCGATAAATCGCCATTCAAATTAGATGAAAAACCCAAGTCTCCAATTGATGCATCTAAGCTATCTTCTACAGAATATTCCGATGACGAAAGTGATGACGAGATTGGATTTGATAAGCCACAAGACAAGTCTCTCCCCTCAACAATTCCAATGGTCCCATTAACAACGACTATTAGTAAAACTACTTCTGTGAGTGAATCTCATGAGTCTGTTGACATTCAGATTAAAGATATGGTTAAGCTGCCTACAGATCCCGTAAAATCAGTGGAGAAACCAAAGTCTCCAACTGATGTACCACAGACAATTTATAGAGAATATTCAGACGAAGAGAGTGATGAAGAATTTGATCTGACTAAGCCACAAGATAAGTCCCTACCTAAGTCCATTTCTCCAGTAGCTCCTCTGCTTCCAATTGAAGACAATTCTTTGCATAAAGCTAACGATATTCTTAAACCAATTGCTGACATGATGGGCGCTAAATCGCCAATCAAATTAGATGAAAAACCCAAGTCTTCAATTGAGGCGCTTAAGCCATCTTCTAAAGAATATTCTGATGACGAAAGTGATGACGAGATTGGATTTGATAAGCTTCAAGACAGGCCTCTCCCCTCCACAATTCCAATGGTCCCATTAACAACGACTATTAGCACGACTACTTCTGTGAGTGAATCTCATGAGTCTGTTGACATTCAGATTAAAGACATAGTTAAGCTGCCTTCAGATCACGTAAAATCAGTGGAGAAACCAAAGTCTCCAACTGATGTACCACAGACAATTTATAGAGAATATTCAGACGAAGAGAGTGATGAAGAATTTGATCTGACTAAGCCACAAGATAAGTCCCTACCTAAGTCCATTTCTCCAGTAGCTCCTCTGCTTCCAATTGAAGATAAGTCTTTGCAAAAAGCTGACGATATTATTAAGCCAACTGCTGACAAGATGGACGATAAATCGCCAATCAAATTAGATGAAAAACCCAAGTCTTCAATTGATGCGCTTAAGCCATCTTCTAAAGAATATTCTGATGACGAAAGTGATGACGAGATTGGATTTGATAAGCCTCAAAACAAGCCTCTCCCCTCAACAATTCCAATGGTCCCATTAACAACGACTATTAGTAAAACTACTTCTGTGAGTGAATCTCATGAGTCTGTTGACATTCAGATTAAAGATATGGTTAAGCTGCCTACAGATCCCGTAAAATCAGTGGAGAAACCAAAGTCTCCAACTGATGTACCACAGACAATTTATAGAGAATATTCAGACGAAGAGAGTGATGAAGAATTTGATCTGACTAAGCCACAAGATAAGTCCCTACCTAAGTCCATTTCTTCAGTAGCTCCTCTGCTTCCAATTGAAGATAAATCTTTGCAAAAAGCTGACGATATTCTTAAACCAACTGCTGACATGATGGGCGATAAATCGCCATTCAAATTAGATGAAAAACCCAAATCTTCAATTGAGGCGCTTAAGCCATCTTCTAAAAAATATTGTGATGACGAAACTGATGACGAGATTGGATTTGATAAGCCACAAGACAAGTCTCTCCCCTCCACAATTCCATTGGTCCCATTAACAACGACTATTAGCACGACTACTTCTGTGAGTGAATCTCATGAGTCTGTTGACATTCAGATTAAAAACATAGTTAAGCTGCCTACAGATCCCGTAAAATCAGTGGAGAAACCAAAGTCTCCAACTGATGTACCACAGACAATTTATAGAGAATATTCAGACGAAGAGAGTGATGAAGAATTTGATCTGACTAAGCCACAAGATAAGTCCCTACCTAAGTCCATTTTTTCAGTAGCTCCTCTGCTTTCAATTGAAGATAAATCTTTGCAAAAAGCTGATGATATTCTTAAACCAACTGTTGACATGATGGGCGATAAATCGCCATTCAAATTAGATGAAAAACCCAAGTCTCCAATTGATGCATCTAAGCTATCTTCTACAGAATATTCCGATGACGAAAGTGATGACGAGATTGGATTTGATAAGCCACAAGACAAGTCTCTCCCCTCAACAATTCCAATGGTCCCATTAACAACGACTATTAGTAAAACTACTTCTGTGAGTGAATCTCATGAGTCTGTTGACATTCAGATTAAAGACATAGTTATGCTGCCTACAGATCCCGTAAAATCAGTGGAAAAACCAAAGTCTCCAACTGATGTACCACAGACAATTTATAGAGAATATTCAGACGAAGAGAGTGATGAAGAATTTGATCTGACTAAGCCGCAAGATAAGTCCCTACCTAAGTCCATTTCTTCAGTAGCTCCTCTGCTTCCAATTGAAGATAAATCTTTGCAAAAAGCTGACGTTATTCTTAAACCAACTGCTGACAAGATGGACGATAAATCAGAAATTAAATTAGATGAAAAACCCAAGTCTTCAATTGAGGCGCTTAAGCCATCTTCTAAAGAATATTCTGATGACGAAAGTGATGACGAGATTGTATTTGATAAGCCACAAGACAAGTCTCTCCCCTTCACAATTCCATTGGTCCCATTAACAAAGACTATTAGTAAAACTACTTCTGTGAGTGAATCTCATGAGTCTGTTGACATTCAGATTAAAGACATAGTTAAACTGCCTTCGGATCACGTTAAATCAGTGGAGAAACCAAAGTCTCCAACTGAAGTACTAGACAAAAAGAACGATGAAGAATTTGATCTGACTAAGCCACAAGATAAGTCCCTACCTAAGTCCATTTCTCCAGTAGCTCCTCTGCTTCCAATTGAAGACAATTCTTTGCATAAAGCTAACGATATTCTTAAACCAATTGCTGACATGATGGGCGCTAAATCGCCAATCAAATTAGATGAAAAAACCAAGTCTTCAATTGAGGCGCTTAAGCCATCTTCTAAAGAATATACTGATGACGAAAGTGATGACGAGATTGGATTTGATAAGCCACAAGACAAGCCTCTCCCCTCCACAATTCCATTGGTCCCATTAACAACGACTATTAGTAAAACTATTTCTGTGAGTGAATCTCATGAGTCTGTTGACATTCAGATTAAAGACATAGTTAAGCCGCCTTCAGATCCCGTTACATCAGTGGAGAAACCAAAGTCTCCAACTGATGTACCACAGACAATTTATAGAGAATATTCAGACGAAGAAAGTGATGAAGATTTTGATCTGACTAAGCCACAAGATAAGTCCCTACCTAAGTCCATTTCTTCAGTAGCTCCTCTGCTTCCAATCGAAGATAAATCTTTGCAAAAAGCTGACGATATTCTTAAAGCAACTGCTGAGATGATGGATGCTAAATCTCCAATCAAATTAGTTGAAAAACCCAAGAATCCAATTGATGCGTTTATGCCATCTTCTAAAGAATATTCTGATGACGAAAGTGATGACGAGATTGGATTTGATAAGCCTCTAGAAAAGTCTCTCCCCTCCACAATTCCATTGGTCCCATTAACAACCACTATTAGCCAAACCACTTCTGTGAGTGAACCTCATGAGTCTATTGACATTCAGATTAAAGACATAGTTAAGCCGCTTTCAGATCCCGTTAAATCAGTGGAGAAACCAAAGTCTCCAACTGATGTACCACAGACAATTTATAGAGAATATTCAGACGAAGAAAGTGATGAAGATTTTGATCTGACTAAGCCACAAGATAAGTCCCTACCTAAGCCCATTTCTTCAGTAGCTCCTCTGCTTCCAATCGAAGATAAATCTTTGCAAAAAGCTGACGATATTCTTAAACCAACTACTGACATGAAGGACGAGAAATCACAAAATAAGTTAGATGAAAAATCCAAGTCTCCAATTGATGCGTTGAAGCCATCTTCTAAAGAATATTCTGATAACGAAAGTGATGACGAGATTGGATTTGAAAAGCCTCATGACAAGCCTTTCCCCCCCACAAATCCAGTGGTCCCTTTAACAACGACTATTAGTAAAACTACTTCTGTTAGTGAATCTCACGAGTCTGTTGACATTCAGATTAAAGATATAGTTAAGCTGCCTACAGATCCCGTTAAATCAATGGAGAAACCAAAGTCTCCAACTAATGTATTACAGACAATTTATAGAGAATATTCAGACGAAGAGGGTAATGAAGAATTTGATCTGACTAAGCCACAAGATAAGTCCCTACATAAGCCCATTTCTTCAGTAGCTCCTCTGCTTCCAATCGAAGATAAATCTTTGCAAAAAGCTGACGATATTCTTAAACCAACTGCTGAGATGATGGATGCTAAATCTCCAATCAAATTAGTTGAAAAAGCCAAGAATCCAATTGGTGCGTTTATGCCATCTTCTAAAGAATATTCTGATGACGAAAGTGATGACGAGATTGGATTTGATAAGCCTAATGAAAAGCCTCTCCCCTCCACAAATCCAATGGTCCCTTTTACAACGACTATTAGTAAAACTACTTCTGTTTGTGAATATCACGAGTCTGCTGACATTCAGATTAAAGACATAGTTAAGCTGCCTACAGATTCCGTTAAATTAGTGGAGAAACCAAAGTCTCCAACTGATGTATCACTGACAATTTATAGAGAATATTCAGACGAAGAGAGTGATGAAGAATTTGATCTGACTAAGCCACAAGATAAGTCCCTACCTAAGTCCATTTCTTCAGTAGCTCCTCTGCTTCCAATTGAAGATAAATCTTTGCAAAAAGCAGACGATATTCTTAAGCCAAATACTGACATGAAGGACGAGAAATCAAAAAATAAGTTAGATGAAAAATCCAAGTCTCCAATTGATGCGTTTAAGCCATCTTCTAAAGAATATTCTGATGGCGAAAGTGATGACGAGATTGGATTTAAAAAGCCTCATGACAGGCCTCTCCCCTCCACAATTCCAATGGTCCCATTAACAACGGCTATTAGTAAGACTACTTCTGTGAGTGAATCGCATGAGTCTGTTGACATTCAGATTAAAGACATAGTTAAGCTGCCTACAGATCCCGTTAATTCAGTAGAGAAACCAAAGTCTCCAACTGATGTACCGCAGACAATTTATAAAGAATATTCAGACGATGAGAGTGATGAAGAATTTGATCTGACTAAGCCACAAGATAAGTCCCTACCTAAGCCCATTTCTTCAGTAGCTCCTCTGCTTCCAATTGAAGATAAATCTTTGCAAATAGCTGACGATATTCTTAAACCAACTGCTAAAAAGATGGGCGCTAAATTGCCAATCAAATTAGATGAAAATCCCAAGTCTCCAATTGCTGCGTTTAAGCCATCTTCTAAAGAATATTCTGATGACGAAAGTGATGACGAGATTGGATTTGATAAGCCTCAAGACAGGCCTCTCCCCTCCACAATTCCAATAGTCCCATTAACAACGGCTATTAGTAAGACTACTTCTGTGAGTGAATCTCATAAGTCTGTTGACATTCAGATTGAAGACATAGTTAAGCTGCCTACAGATCCAGTTAAATCAGTAGAGAAACCAAAGTCTCCAACTGATGTACCGCAGACAATTTATAAAGAATATTCAGACGATGAGAGTGATGAAGAATTTGATCTGACTAAGCCACAAGATAAGTCCCTACCTAAGCCCATTTCTTCAGTAGCTCCTCTGCTTCCAATTGAAGATAAATCTTTGCAAATAGCTGACGAAATTCTTAAACCAACTGCTGACAAGGTGGAGGCTAAATTGCCAATCAAATTAGATGAAAAACCCAAGTCTCCAATTGTTGCGCTGAAGCCATCTTCTAAAGAATATTGTGATGACGAAAGTGATGACGAGATTGGATTTGATAAGCCTCAAGACAGGCCTCTCCCCTCCACAATTCCAATGGTCCCATTAACAACGACTATTAGTAAGACTACTTCTGTGAGTGAATTGCATGAGTCTGTTGACATTCAGATTAAAGACATAGTTAAGCTGCCTACAGATCCCGTTAATTCAGTAGAGAAACCAAAGTCTCCAAATGATGAAGAATTTGATCTGACTAAGCCACAAGATAAGTCCCTACCTAAGTCCATTTCTCCAGTAGCTCCTCTGCTTCCAATTGAAGATAAATCTTTGCAAAAAGCTGACGATATTCTCAAACCGACTGCTGACATGATCTACGATAAATCGCCAATCAAATTAGATGAAAAACCCAAGTCTCCAATTGATGCATTTGATGACGAGATTGGATTTGATAAGCCTCAAGACAGGCCTCTCGCCCCCACAATTCCATTGGTTCCTTTAACAACGACTATTAGTAAGACTACTACTGTGAGTGAATCTCACGAGACTGTTGACATTCAGATTAAAGACATAGTCAAGCTGCCCACAGATCCCGTAAAATCAGTGGAACAACCAAAGTCTCCAACTGATGTACCGCAGACAATTTATAGAGAATATTCAGACGAAGAGAGTGATGAAGAATTTGATCTGACTAAGCCACAAGATAAGTCCCTACCTAAGTCCATTTCTTCAGTAGCTCCTCTGCTTCCAATTGAAGATAAATCTTTGCAAAAAGCTGACGATATTCTTAAACCAACTGCTGACATGATGGACGATAAATCGCCAATCAAATTATATGAAAAATCCAAGTCTCCAATTGATGCGCTTAAGCCATCTTCTAAAGAATATTCTGATGACGAAAGTGATGACGAGATTGGATTTGATAAGCCTCAAGACAGGCCTCTCGCCCCCACAATTCCATTGGTTCCTTTAACAACGACTATTAGTCAGACTACTACTGTGAGTGAATCTCACGAGACTGTTGACATTCAGATAAAAGACATAGTCAAGCTGCCCACAGATCCCGTAAAATCAGTGGAACAACCAAAGTCTCCAACTGATGTACCGCAGACAATTTATAAAGAATATTCAGACGATGAGAGTGATGAAGAATTTGATCTGACTAAGCCACAAGATAAGTCCCTACCTAAGCCCATTTATTCAGTAGCTCCTTTGCTTCCAATTGAAGATAAATCTTTGCAAACAGCTGACGATATTCTCAAACCGACTGCTGACATGATCTACGATAAATCGCCAAACAAATTAGATGAAAAACCCAAGTCTCCAATTGATGCATTTGAGCCATCTTCTAAAGAATATTGTGATGACGACACTGATGACGAGATTGGATTTGATAAGCCTCAAGACAGGCCTCTCCCCTCCACAATTCCAATGGTCCCATTAACAACGACTATTAGTAAGACTACTTCTGTGAGTGAATTGCATGAGTCTGTTGACATTCAGATTAAAGACATAGTTAAGCTGCCTACAGATCCCGTTAATTCAGTAGAGAAACCAAAGTCTCCAACTGATGTACCGCAGACAATTTATAAAGAATATTCAGACGATGAGAGTGATGAAGAATTTGATCTGACTAAGCCACAAGATAAGTCCCTACCTAAGCCCATTTATTCAGTAGCTCCTCTGCTTCCAATTGAAGATAAATCTTTGCAAAAAGCTGACGATATTCTTAAACCAACTGCTGACATGATGGACGCTAAATTGCCAATCAAATTAGATGAAAAACCCAAGTCTCCAATTGCTGCGCTTAAGCCATCTTCTAAAGAATATTCTGATGACGAAAGTGATGACGAGATTAGATTTGATAAGCCTCAAGACAGGCCTCTCCCCTCCACAATTCCAATAGTCCCATTAACAACGGCTATTAGTAAGACTACTTCTGTGAGTGAATCTCATGAGTCTGTTGACATTCAGATTGAAGACATAGTTAAGCTGCCTACAGATCCCGTTAAATCAGTGGAGAAACCAAAGTCTCCAACTGATGTACCGCAGACAATTTATAGAGAATATTCAGACGAAGAGAGTGATGAAGAATTTGATCTGACTAAGCCACAAGATAAGTCCCTACCTAAGTCCATTTCTTCAGTAGCTCCTCTGCTTTCAATAGATAAATCTTTGCAAATAGCTGACGATATTCTTAAACCAACTTCTGACATGATGGACGCTAAATCGCCTATCAAATTAGATGAAAAACCCAAGTCTCCAATTGATGCGTTTAAGCCATCTTCTAAAGAATATTCTGATGACGTGATTGGATTTGATAAGCCTCAAGACAGGTCGCTCCCCTCAACAATTCAAATGGTCCCATTAACAACGACCATTAGTAAGACTACTTCTGTGAGTGAATCTCATGAGTCTGTTGACATTCAGATTACAGACACAGTTAAGCTGCCTACAGATGCCGTTAAATCAGTGGAGAAACCAAAGTCTCCATCTGATGTATCACAGACAATTTATAGAGAATATTCAGACGAAGAGAGTGATGAAGAATTTGATCTGACTAAGCCACAAGATAAGTCCCTACCTAAGTCCATTTCTTCAGTAGCTCCTCTACTTCCCATTGAAGATAAATCTTTGCAAAAAGCTCACGGTATTCTCAAACCGACTGCTGACATGATCTACGATAAATCGCCAATCAAATTAGATGAAAAACCCAAGTCTCCAATTGATGCATTTGAGCCATCTTCTAAAGAATATTCTGATGACGAAAGTGATGACGAGATTGGATTTGATAAGCCTCAAGACAGGCCTCTCGCCCCCACAATTCCATTGGTTCCTTTAACAACGACTATTAGTAAGACTACTACTGTGAGTGAATCTCACGAGACTGTTGACATTCAGATAAAAGACATAGTCAAGCTGCCCACAGATCCCGTAAAATCAGTGGAACAACCAAAGTCTCCAACTGATATATCACAGACAATTCATAAAAAAATCGAACTGGCCAATCCCCAAGATAAGCCACTACCTAAGTCCATTTCTTTAGTAAATCCTGTGCTTCTAATTGAACATAAATCTTTACAAAAGGCTGACGATATTCTTAAGCCAACTACTGACGTTAGGGACGAACAATCGCCAATTAAATTAGATGAAAACCCCAAGTCCCCAATTGATGCATTTAAGCTATTTCCTACAGGAAAATCTGATGATGAAAGTGATGGCGAGATTGGATTTAATAAACTTCTCCCATCCACAACACCATTGGTATCAGTAACAACGAATACTTGCAAGATTACTTCTGTAAGTGAGTCTCATGAATCGGCTGATATACAGATTAGTGACATAGTTAAGTTGACCACAGATCCTTTAAAATTGAACATCGAAAGTAATAATGAAATGAGTCTTACTCGAGTGGAATATATGCCCACTTCCCACCCAATAGCTTTTACTGAGATCGTTGTTGACAAATATGCAAATAATGTGGATAATCTGAATCCGGATTTATTTACCGAATTTGATGATTCTAGATCCGTTCAGCAGATTGTTGAAGAAACTTTAAGAGCAGGTGATGTAGAGGTACAAAAAATAGTAAATGAAACTCTTAGAAGCGTGCAGTTGCAGAAAGAGCAAGATCGAAGCGAAAATTTGTTTCCTGAGATAGTTGAAAGTGAACGTACGATAGAGAAAATTGTGGAGGAAACATTAAAAAGCGCAACTATTAGTACAAAAGATAAAAATCGGCTAGAAAATCAGATAGATGATAATTTGCAATGTTCAAAGGAAGAATATATGGAGTGCAAGGATGCTCGAGCTGTAGCTTACTTCGTCAAATTAGATGAGGAAAAAAAAGATGCAATACCTGTCTCGAGAAAAACAACAAAAGTGTTAGTAAGAGATGTAGGTGAAAAGGCAAGTACACGTGTAGTATTGAGAAAGCAACAGGACAAGAAACCAGTAGATAAGAAGGAAAAGCCAAAGATTATACAAAAGAAAATAACTGTAACACAATCAAAGGCAACAAAACCAGCTATCAAACAAAAGACAACAAGTAAACCTTCGTTAACTGAACAACAGAAGCCATCTAGAACAAGCGCGTCCAGAAGATCTGTGACAAGTTCTACTTCAACAACAACAAGTTCGGCGTCGGCTACAAGTCGTGTAATAAGTGAAATTCACTTTGAAAGATCGGCAAGTCCAGCTTCAAGCTCAATATTTTATGAAAGCCACCCACAAGGTGAAAATAGTGGTTCCACAACGCCGAGACCAAGGGTAAAAACGGATGTTACGAGAATACCATACAATGCCTCAGTTCGCTCGCTAAGTCCACCACCAAAAACCACAAAAGCTGTTAAAGTAATAAAACCAGAAAGCTTGAAACAAAATACTACAAAGCAAACAAGAGTAATTAATAAAAATCACAAAAGGGAGACTACTATAAAAAGCGATAGAAGCACGACTAATATTGCCCAAGAAAATGCCACAGCCAACCGAATGAAAACTCCAACTCTGACAGCCACACACAGATATATGCAGCCAACATTGGCTCATAGTATGCGATTTGGACTTAATGCTAATGATAGTGAAAGTCGAAGTGTGACGCCGGCTCCACCAAAGTCACCAGCACCACCCAAATCGCCAGGTCCACCACTAAGTAAGAGTACATATAAAATAAAGAACACGACAAGTGCCTTGACAAAAACCACATCCATAGATAAAAAACAAAATAAAATTACCACTGAAAAGCCCTTAGTTTTGACCAAGAAAAGCTCCCAAACTGGGAGTAAAGAATCTTTAAAAAGTACAGACCGCCTTTACAAAAGACAAATATCCAAAGAGAATAAGCAAGCAAACGTGATAGGCTCCAAGAGCCAACAAATTAAAAGTATGAAGACACAATCAGCTAATACAACTAAATCCATTGCCCACAAATCTTCCATAGAAACTGACAACAAACAGGTCACAAACCTACAGAAAAAAACTGCAACAACTATGCAACGCACTAAAGTTCCAATTAGCTTGTCTTCCGTAACAAGAACTTCAACTAAGCTAAACAATAAAAGTGATGAAACCGTTTCAAAACCTCAGGTAGAAAATAAGAAAATCATTAGGAAAACAGTAAGCAAAACGAGTGAGGGTAGCAGTATAATCTCTAAGCAAGTGCGGAGCTCCATGGAGCCAAAATTACAAAAGCAGATGAAGGATACAATGAACGAATCGAGCACAACAGCCAGTGGCAGCACCAGTGCCAGTGGATCCTCCAACAGCACCCGGCGCAGCGTACGATCCGTGACAGTCAATCGCAAGACTGACAAAGAGAAGACCAATATGAAGCTCTCGGAGAAGAAGGGTCCTGTTAGCAGTGCCATAACGACATCTACAATACGCATTCACAGGGAGCCAATAGCCACTACCGCCGCGGTTAGTACCGTGCTTGTTGATGACGACTCGGAGGTGATAACCATACGTTCCATTAAATCAAGTGATAGTACAAAAAGTTCTACCTCATCATCCTCCGGTAGAGGCAGCAACAGCCGCAAGGTGCTAACCAGCGAGGTTTTCACTAAGACTTTCGGTCCTGATAAGCCTCTTGAAGTGGTCTACCGCCAGCCCGATTTTGATGTAGAACAGCATTTGTCAATGGGAATGCGTCCACAGTCCAGAAACGATCAACAGCGCTGCATTAACGAGTTCGATGTCAGTTTTATTGATACCACCGATTCCAGTCTCTCCGATTCTGTTGCGCTCCCCATGTTTGGCCCTGGTGATCCAGAGCGCTTACTCGCGGCTAGTCCTGGTTCCCCCAAGCCGACCCGTAGTCCTTTAGCTCTAATTGAGGAAACGTTAAGACGCCATCATCAACACCAACACCAACATATTTCTGTAACAGGCTCTGCAGTTGACGCTTCGTTACAAATGCATGTCGACAGCGGCAGCATTGTGGCAATGGGTGAGAGTCGACAAAAGAAAGAGGCGGAGAAAAGCAGCACATCAAAAGGTAAATAAAGTTATTTAGGTTTAGAGCACTGTCATACATTTTAAAGCATAGCTTAGAGCGATACCCATCTTGCATAGGATAATATGAAACTTAATGCAACTTTTCTAATTGATACTTGTAAATTTGCAAATGCTTTTATTCAATTTAATTTTAACTTGTTCTCCACAAATAGCTGACGAAAATAACTAAAATCAATACTTAAAAGCCACAATAAATAAATAAATAACCAAACCTAACAAAATGTCCAAAAAACTCCCAACTATATCCGTAACTGCCGAACATCATTCTACTTCATCCTCATCCTCACATGACTCTGATAGTAATGACATGGACTACGGCCGCAACAGCGCCGGTGGCGTAACAGATGTCGAAGATTTTGATAGCCAGGCTGATATTATCAGGCCCAGTTCACGCCGTAGCTCCGGCAATGCAGTCCAAAAGCCCAATCAACAGCAAAAGTCGAAACCCTTCGAAAATGATGTGACTGATGTAGAGGATTATGACACTGATTCTGACGATGATGAGAAGAGCACCGCATATCCCGAATTAAAATTATCTCTACGCGAATTTTTGCAACAAGGATTACAAAACCAAGAAGCTATGGACAACGGTGCTAAAGAGAGTTGTGAAATTAAAGCTGGTAACTTTCTGCAGGCACAAAACTTAAATGGCCTGGCCGACTATCTAACCGACTGCGAAGATTATGATACAGAATCCGAGGTGGGTTATGGCTGCGAGAAGTCAGTATGTGTTGACTTAGATAACGCCGTTGGCGATCAGGGACGTGTCAACATCGCTGATGGGGAAAAGCATGAGGACGATTCTGACCATTACGAGGATGTTTCCGTCATTAGCGATATAAGTGATTTAGCCTCTGCAATGTCCGACTGCACTGGCATTGGAATGCATGTGCGTGGCATGTCTGAAGATGAAGTGATCGTAGTATCCGGTAGCGCCAGTGAGGAAGTATGTCAAATAGCCTGCTCTGGCACTGAATCTGAATCTGGTGGTGCCGCAGCCAGAAGCGACAGCTTAAGTGAAGCCAGCTTGCCTCCAATAGATGTCGCATTTGTCAGCGCTAGTGGAACACCTCGCAGAAATTCTAAGTCAACACTGCTCCAAGCTGAAAAAAGACATTTCTTACAAGTGGCGGCCAAAAATGATGAGGTACTTACTGACATTGAGGGCATTGACGACTCAGCAGCTGAGGACAGCTTCGATAATGAAGAGGATAACGAACAGCCTATTCCACGTGCTATTATTTTAGCGGTCGGCGATGATGGCACCTGTCTGACCGATGTGGAGGATATGTACTGTGATGATCTTTCACTGGTTAATTCTGTGTCCGAAGCAATGGCTGTGCCACATGAGGTATTGCCATTGCCACAGCGCGAGGTGATTGAGCTCAAAGAGGATAAGAATGGAGATACCATTACGAATGTCATGCCCATGAACAGAAACTATGAGTTTGGAATATATAACCACTTGAAAGATGCCACGCACACCGATTCAGAAGACTACTCGTGTGCCGAAGACTGGAGCGCAAACCTTTCTCTTGCCGAGGAGCTGGCTGTTGGAACATCGAGTCTTATTGAGAATGAGGTCATCGTCTCTAATGAGCTCTTAAAGCAACAGCAAAACAAGCGTTTGGAGGTGTTGTCGAACGCTGAATCTGTAACTGATGTTGAGGAAATTTTCGTGGCAGGCACTAACCGTCGCAAGAAGTTGAAGACGCGTACTCTTAGCAAAGGCAAAAATAAGTTGCTCGACGTTGCCAAGACCAAGGAGGAGGGTATAACTGATGTAGAAGATATGGATTTGAGTGAGTGTGACCTACCACCAGGCATTAAGCGAGTCGAGCAACTCAAGCTGCAAGCCAAGGCCCGTAATGCAGAAAAACTAACCGATGCTGAAGATATTTCCACCGACGATGTGTCAGATGCTTCCGAGGCTTCATTGCCGCCAGCTGAAGTGCTTAAACAGAGCTGCAACAAGGCCAAGGTGCAGCCACTGCACTTACGACTGATGAAAGATGATGTCATTAGCCAGCAAAACACTGACATTGAAGACGTGCAATTACCATCCGATGCCGAGGATCTACTCGAACCACCTATTATTAAGGTGGCTAACAGTAATAGCAAAGAGCTCAATGATATGTTTAATGAGAGTTATACCGTAGTACATGAAAGAAGTGGCAAAAGTTTCAATGCCGAGACCGAGAAGATGCACATTAAGGGTGTGATACGAGATGCCCTTACTGACGTTGAATATGTTGAGTCAGATGAGTCAGCCGCTAAAGGAGACAACTAGTGTCCATATCCGAATCCGATCTCTTGCCAATAAAATCTTAATAATAGTTCATAAATCATATAATTGTGCATATATAAGCAACTTAAACTCTAAAAACATACTATACACTCAAGCATATTGTAAGTAAACCTAAAAATAATATATATAAGTAAATTTTCGTTCAAGTTTTTGTCACACAAAACAACAAAACGCCTGAATCTAATAGCTAATGTCTGCCCCGTACAATACTAACAAATTTATGTATTTATAATCACTTAAGCGTCGTTCAACTAACATTCTACATAGTAATTAGAGCTAACAAAAAAGTTCTTTGGAATCTGTTTGTTTCGTCCTTATTTTGAGTACGTGTAAATTGTTCAATAATATTTTGTTTGTAGCTTATCTTTAAAGTAACTGCTTTTAGGTTAATTTTATGTTCTCTCCGAATATTTTAATATGTATTCACTAATCGTTGAATTGTTAATTACAGAAGGTGTTTCTAAAACTACAATTGACCCATCCATTCTGCATTCAGAGAAAATTCCACAAAAAATTGGTAAGTACAACATTTTTACTTACAATATGGCTTTTCATAATTTTGCGCGTACATTTTACTCATGCGCTACACAAATATTTTTCTTAAATTATATTTATCATTAAGTATTAAAATTTTATTTTACTAGTATTAAACAAATGCAATTAAAGCTCATTGAGACAAAAAAGTTTTTATGTAAACTAACTCAATTTGATAAGTAGAATACGCTGTAAAAAGATTTCGCTCAGATCACCTTCATTACCGCATTTTATGTCATCTTCTATCTTCACACAAAATTGCACATCAGTATTTAATACAAGATTTCGAAAACTCGCTTCTCATGCCGATAATGATTTCCAAGCTTGCAATCTATCTTATTTCTATCTATCAATGAAATTGTGCAATTGTTTTACAGGTGATGTTAAAGTTGGTGAAAGTGATGAAGGCGAAGATCTTGTGGCACGCATTCGCGAGGAAGCCAAAATTCTAGTCGATCACGTGCTCGAAGAGAGTGTTGATTTCATTGAAAGCCATGGGGAGCAACCCAATGGCCACGATTTTCAAAAGCACGAATACAATTCAGAGAGTGAAAACTATGCCATAACATGCGACGATATTGGCGGCGTTGATGTCATCAAATCGCCAACCATTGAGTCCATGTCGGGCAAATCATTTGATGATAATATGAGTTTCACCGATGAGCACACACATATACCCTTGCATGCCCCAAACATAACAGCTACAACGACAACCACAGTAACCACACAGTTCCAACAGCAGCAGCAGCAATCACTGACACATGCTGATGCAACAACATCATCAACAGTAAAAGGTAAAATATAATGCCAAGCAATGTGTTTGTCGTACGATAGCATACATATAGTATATATGTAGAAGCTAGGAACCTTATAGGACCTTTGTCAAACATATTCATCGTGTTGCGTAGTCCGTTAGATATTTATAACCATTCTACCGTATTCTTTCTTTGTTTGCTCCTGTTGATCATATGTCATCTCCAAATACTTACAATCATGTAGTACCTAGTAAAGACGAAAATATAATGGAGGTGCGTACTAGACGTATCGAGTATAAAATCGAAAAACTATCCGCTGACCTAGATGATGTAAGCGCCCAGTTTGATGCTGCTTTTGAAACAGTCGTACAAGAAGATGAGATAAGTGGCCTGCAGGGTGAATATTCCAAGCTAAGTTGGGACGATAGTGTATCGCCCACGACTAACACAATGGCCGATATGGCACAAAATCAATTAACGCCCGATAATGATATACAAGATTTGACCACAGGTATCAAAAGTATATAGCATACACCTTACCTTAACTATGATTTTATACGCATATTGCTTTGTACTATACTAGTATGTTATTCTATTGGTGATTTGTGTAGATCGTGAATACAAAATCTATATGTATAAATGTACAGAGTTTGTTTTGGTTTACGTATTCCTAAAGCTGACAATTTAATAAATAAGCTGGCGGCCAATTAAAAACGAAAATACTTTTTGTTCAAGTTGAGCTCTAATTGCATTTAATTTATTTTATTCTTATTTTTTTATTTTTTTTTTTGATTGTTCAATTTGTTCAAGTTTACTCATATAAAATATGCATGTCAACTTCATAAGTATCAATGAATCATTCATATATAGCTCATCCACAACTATCTACTCTAACTCTAAGAACCTATCAAACTATTTTATGCCAATTCACATACTAACAGCTCACATACTCGTAAGCATTATCTAATCATCTTGATTTGTTCTTCCTGTTGTTCTTGTACTTATACTTGCATTTTCTCTTCATCTTCTGTTTTCGACTTTCACAACACTTTTAAAATTGCTTTTATTTTCACACCTATTGTTTTGTAGAAACAGGCGGCGATTTACCAATCTCAACTGATACCACTCCCATACCACCATCGGCTGTTGTAACAACTACAACAACAGAAACGACATCAACAGAAACAGCAGCCGAAACGGTGGTCGAACCCAATACATTCACGACCACCAGCCATGACACACCCACACCAAAACCGCGCGTACTCAAAGCAAGCTCCCCCGTCTCCGTTTCCGAAGACACAGATAGCACTACTATTCCTACTCAAGTGCAACAGCCCGACATACCGATCGATATAAGTATTGATGCTGCCGCACCAGTCCCGAAACCTCGTGCTCCTATGAAGCACACAGATCAGTTTGAGAACTTAGCTGCCTTGGGTGAACAATCCGATAGCATTAGCCTACGTAGCTTTGATTTTACAGAGGAACTTTCAAAAACCGATGAGCCCTCCACAGAGCTGTCTATTCGATCTCAGCAACGAGATGTAGTCACAACGACAGTCACCACAACCGCCTCCGAGGATCACACTGAAAGCTTTGAGCCAACAAGTGAGATATCAGTGGACGATGCAGATACTGAAAAATCAGAGGGTATCGAAAAGACAACTAGTTTTTACATAGGCGAATCGAGTCGTAATGTAATTACCAAAACCACACCGAAATCTCCATGTATGACCCCACAGGATGAAGAGCCTAAAACTGACATGAATATTGAGGCCAAAGACATAAGCCTGATGAAGGAGGTATCCGTTGATTCTGATGAAGCAAATGACGCATTTAAAGAGTATATAACTATGAAGTCCGACGACCCCCTTGCTATGGATAGTAAAATAGTCAGACAAGGTTCTGAAACCAGAAATGATATCTTAGAACTTGAAAATGCTGATAAGGAAAAATCCACCGAAGCAAAGCTTTCCAAAGTAACCACCGAGGAAAGCCTAACCACGTCAACGGGCTCTAGTGGCCGTGCCGTCATAGAAGTAGCGCCTTCAAGCAGTGAAGATCCCGATGAATCCAGCAAAGAAATTCCAGAAATAGTAAATACTATTGATGATAAACCAGAAAAATTCGAGCTTCCGCTTGAGAAAAGTGAGTGGGAAATTTCAGAAAAGGAAATACCTGCTGCAGGCCAACCAAAGGTTGTGCACTCCCCACAACAGCCACAAGAGTCTACTGTAAAAACCGTTACTGACGACATAAACGTTAGCCAACCCATTCCAGAATTGCAGGAACACGTGGACATTGTTCAGGATGAATTTGTGCTCCACACAATGCCCCAATCTTTTAGCCCTGAAGTTGACAATGATGATTTGTCATCATTTATAGGTATACCAGAACTTCAAGCGTCTACAATAGATAGTACACAACCTCCAGAGGGCCTTTTCGATACTACAATCAAAGAAACATTAAACAAAAAAGCAGCTATGGCTCATTATGCCAAAGATGTGTTCAGCCAAGTAGAGCAACGTGATGATCATGGCTCACTGGGATTCATCTCAACAGGCACGGCAGAAGATTTTAGCTCAATGGAAGAGCACTTGGCAAAAGAAGAACAGGGCTCACTAGGATTTATATCTACTGAAACTGCTGAGGACTTTAGTTCTATGGAGGATTATTACACAGAAAGATTAGCGACAGCTTCTGTAGTTGCTGAAGAGAGTACTGCAGATAAATCTATAACTAGTGTTTTTGAGGAAGTAAGTTCAGATCAGAGTATTAAGCCCGTAGACTTGGTGGTTCATCGAATAAAAACTGATTCATCGCCCGAGTCCACCAACCGCTGGTCTATTCCAGACGTTGATAACTCAAGCTCAAGCGAGAGCTATCACAAGAGTTTTGAAAAAACTCAGAGTCGCCCACTTTCTTCTGATGTAGAAAATTTACTTACCGGTACCGGTACATCCAGCGAATACCAAACAGCTCGAGATTACACTTCTACATGCCGTGATGGCACCGAATATATTAGTGCAGTCAGTACTCTAGATAGCAGCAGTGGCAAGTCTATTAGCTCGCATGAAAGCATGCGCAGCCTAGATTTACAATCGGAATCATCTGCCAATCTGGCGAGCTTTGATGTATCTGAATTGTCTGAAACTTTGGTGGCTTCATCTACAGAAGCTGACGCAATAGAAGCTGAGGAAATGGCACGTCTACGCGAGCTGCGTGCGGATGACGATGATAGCGATGAAAGTCTGGATATGGTAGCGTCTTCCTATCCCAGTTCTGAGCAGCAAAGCCTAATGAAGAGATCTCAGGAGATGATTTTCAAGCCCAAACCTGAGTCCGAAACCTTACCTCAACAATCAGCTGATGCAGGACAAATGGAAGATTATCCCAAATCGAAAGAAGCCGAGCGCACTTGGGGCCTATCATATCCAATAGATGAGAAAGAGGGTAAGATTGACAGTCCTCGAGATAGCGATAAGGTTGAAGATATCTTGCTTTATCACGGCGATGCCAGGCGGTCAATTGATGAATCCAAGTTGGCTTCAAGTTTAGATGAGGGAAGTATTCTTTCCGTCAGCATGTCAAGTACATCAAATATTGACACTGTTGTAGAAAACTTTGAAGATATCATCGGGTCGGCCGGTTCTTCATCGTTAACGGGCATTGAAGGTTTCCAGTATGGTCACGATGAGGCAATCCCATCCGCTTCATTACCCGAGGATACAACTTTTGTATTGGAAATGGAAAGCAAAGAGCATTCACCACAAGATTCAAATGCTAGTACACCACCTGGTGGTGAATCTAAGAAACGTGGGCACAAGCGCAATGAAAGTACGACGATTTCTGGAGATGCTTTAAAAAATTTGGACAAGGATGCTCCAGCACCTGGCGAAGGCAAGGAATCAGAAAGCGAGTCCGATACAGACCCCTATGAATCTGAATATGCCCGTCAGTTCCGTTCACCAAAAGAACGAAAAAACAAGAAAAAGAAACAAGCTGCAGCAGAAATGGACCACAGCTCCGAACTCGAGAAACGTCCATTCACACCATCTCAGCTGGTAGCTGAAGTGATTGTTGAGGATGATACTGAAGAATTGGAAGCAGAAGCAGCCATGATTGAAGAACGCCGACCGTCGCAAAATATGCAAAACTATTCAAATATTCCCGATATAATGGTAACCGAGGATATAAAGTCGCCGATTTTGGAAGAGGATAGTAATGAATATCCTGAAAAGACCTTATACAAAGTACGTACTGAAGAAGAACTTCATAAGGCAAGTGATGCAGCCGTATATCAAAGCGCCAAGGACGAAGAGAAAGAACTGGACTTTCAGAGGCGTGTCCAGGAGCAGTACAAACAGAAACTCGAGGAATTAAAACGTGCCGAAGTAGGTGCAGACTATGACGATCAAAGGGCGGCCGATTCACCAGATTCCTTCGAAATGGTTGAACAACCAGACATCTCCGATGAATTTGTCATTATTGAGGAGGTAGCAAAAGAGGCAAATGAAGTGGATCTTGGAGGCAAAAGCATAAAGATAAAGCCAACGAAATATGAGCAAAAACACGATGTGGATGTCGAAAAAATCATAATAAAATCGGCACCAGCCGATCCCAAACTCGGCTCTCAACTGTATAAAGATGATCTCAACTTCGAATTTGAGGAAAGTCCACCAACGGGAGCCAGCAGTAGCAGTGAGCAACAGGAGGAAAGCGATTCGAGCGACACAACAGCGGCTAATAAGCGTTGGGTTGAGATGCAGCTGACGGATAATCAAATGCGATATCCCTACGATCTAACTGGTGCTGTGCTAGAAGACATCAAAGAGGAGGATGGAGAATTTGAGGTGGGCAGCAGTCGCATTAGCAGCTTTAAAGATTCATTCTCGAGCACACCTGAATATGACTTAGCGGCGCGACGCTACCATTCACGCGGCGAACACGACGATGTGTCTATGAGCAGCCTGCAGGAGTTCGAGTCCCTGGAGCAAGCAATCTCGTTAGAAAACCGAAATCGTGCTCACCAAGGCTCCACGGATTCAAGCAATGGCAGCTTCACGCGCCGCTATATGGTACGTCATAGTGGCAGCGGCACTGCACCTGGCGATGATGTTTCCATATCCAGCTTAAAGGACTTTGAGGGATTAGAGAATGCATGCATTGAAGCTCATTTAATTGAGATCAAGGCCAAGGAGGAGGCTGCATTGCTCTCGCGCTCCGACGAATCAAATAAATCGAATGGTAGCGACAAAGGTGCCGCCGGAAATGTGGTGGTTACCAAAGTTACGCGAACTGTTACCCGCACCGAAGTAGTGCCTCCAAGCCAAGCTGAAAATCTCGAACTTTTGCTCAAACAACAACTAGATCGAGATGACTTTGATTCCAAAGCCATAAGTGCTACAGTCAAACTAAGTGAGATATCGAACACTGAGCTGGATTTAAAGTCGAAGATTGACAGTCAGGATTCAGAAAAAGACAGCATCGATAGCATGGAGATTAGGAGCCATGACATGATGACTAGCAGCATAGAGAGCTTCGATATATCTAAGGATGCAACCACACGCTCAGACATTGACTCGCTGGAAATAGACAAGCGACATTCGCGACAGGAAAGCATTGAATCTTTCGCAGACGAGCAGCTGGATCTAATGTCCAAATTTGTCAGTAGCGGCGGTGTTACATTAGGAGATGGTTTGACTACCACAACAACCACAACAACCACCAGCACTGATGCCGATGGCCAAGAGCACACTGTTACTCGAGTGATAACCACCACAACCGTCTCTGGTGGCGGTGGAATTCAGGAATTACCAATGGATGAGAGCGGCATGTCGAAGGACATATCCATAGATTCTCTCAACCAGTGCGTTGAGCAGACGACCAGCTCAGCGGGTACTACTGCCACGTATCAGAGCAGTGCTGGAAATTCGCAAATGTCGGGCAGCATTACAAGCTGTGCTTCAAGTACGCTTATGGAGGATTCGTTCCCTGGTGTGGGTGGAATGTCGTCGTCGCAAATGTCGGCCAGTTTCTGGTCGCACGACGAGTCCACGGTGGTTGAGGACGAGGACCTAAAGAAGCAACAACAGCAACAACGCCAATAAAGATGTGAGAAGGGGAGATTTAATTAAAAATGGGCTTGAACAATGACTAAAAATATTTGGCTAGGTAAGCATTATAAGGCAAGGCTTCTCAGCTTTTAGTTTTACTTTTGATTTTCGGTTTTGATTTGGTCTAAATATAGAAGCAGCAGAGCTCAACTTTGACAGAGAAACGTTCCGCCTATAAAGTAAACATAAGTCATAGTATTTTTACTCAATTCTGTTTTACTTTTTCCATTACAGACCAGATGTTCAACTAAAATGGCATCAAGAATGCAACTTTGATAACATTGATAACAACGTAACACTGAATGGGACGCCACAGATAACCAACTTTATACGTCATTGATTTCAACATAACTCCAACTTGATTGTCGTAATAATAAACTAGCAAAATCGAAACTTTTTCAACAATATATATAAATATTTTAAATGAATTTGAAATGCATACATGAGTTTTTAAATAAAAAAATATATATATTTTATATATTTATAAAACTAATATATAAAATTGCAAAAATATGAATATGGCAAGCATTCGCTGTTACGCATTTTCGATAATTGGCTTTAATGTTTAAAAATATATGAAATCTAATAAAGAATGAACATTTTTTGTGCTAACGCGTTGTAATAGTAATACAAAATACACATTTGCTTTTAATTTGATGTAGTTATATATGTATGTATTAAATAAATCGCTTATTATTGTAGTTTAATTTAAGCAAAATATACAAATGCATATGTAAAGAGCAAGTATTGAAGGCCTGGGAAGTGAAATGCTTTTAAAGTCTCATTTTTTACAAGAACCAAGCAAATTTTTACGCTTGCATATTTTAATGAGAAATATACATACATAAATATACAATAAATAAACAGAAATGCATAGATAAAATTTAAATACATAACTATATACAAGAACACAACCAATGTATGGAAATTATTCACATAAAGCCGCAACATAAAATAGAAATATAAAACTTAATGCTAATTTTCATAATGCACATCTTGCAGTGTATTAATAATAATATATTTAATTATTTCAAGATTTCAAAGTTTTAGCATCGCCAGAGTAATGGGTAATTAATTAAATATTTGTGTTAAAAACATAAAAATTAAAAATAACAAAACCAAACAAAAAAAAAAACATTATTTGTATTGTAAACCACACGCATATGAATAACCAAATAAAATGCTTTACTAAAAAATTGTGGGTGATTTTTTATTGTAAATACTCTACGATATATAAATGAAAAGTTCGTTTCTGATAACAGGATATTGTTGTTTTCATGAATTTACATTGAAATGTACTAAGTTGGTAAGAGTATATATAAAAATGGTAGAAATAATTATAAGCTGTAATTTTCAAAGTACCGTAAGCTAACTGGTCGATCGTATGGTAACTAATAGTTACTAACTATGTATATGATTTTATTGGACGATTTTGACATATGAATGTATATAATGCAGCATTTGTGCCAAGTTTCATCAAGACAGCTCTAAAATTAAGACTACGTTGAAAAGAAACACTGAGACGCACTAAAATGGCTTTATTACCTCATCTCGTCGTCCTGATCAAGAATATATATACAATTTACGGTCAGACAAGCTTTCTGCAATGCCTTGCGTGACAAAATTACATACAAAATTATATAATATCGTCTATAGGGCTATACAAATTTAACGGTCTGATTTGAATAATTTGAATGGGAATGGAAAGTTTCTATATTAATGATTTAACTGATATCCATACAAGATGTTTATCTTTTTTTTTTGTTGTTGAAGATAGAGAATAAAGGATGAATCTTAAAAGAATATAAATTCCTGGCATGAAAATTGACAGCGTTCAAGTAAATGGATCAATTCTGGTCATAACCTACATGTCCAGTAAATATGTTTGATGACGGGAGTGGCTCGCTCCCAATCTCATTATTATAACTGTAAAACCGAAATATCTACCCGAGGTCGATTGCTGGCAGGCTACTTCTCAAGAATTCATCTTTTAAGCCGCCTTTTCTTGTTCGAAGGATTTTCTACAAGGTATTTTCTTGCAGATTATTTTTATACGTTATAAGCTTGACTTTGTGCTTAATTGAACTCCGGCCTTGTTTTTCATCTTTATCATATACATACATATGTATTTCTAAAAATCCAATGTGTGCTTCTTTTTTTTTTGCCTTTTAGCGTGTTCACAAACTAACTAAGTCAGATATGAAAATATGTAATTTTCTGATTTGACTTATATTCATCCCAGTTGGAATATTTTTGATATTATTTTTAGGATTTTTATTTTAAGCATTAATAATTTTTTAATATATTTTTTAAAATTGTTAAATTGTTTTTATTAATAATTCAAAGCCGTGACTCACGTTGTGATTTAAGAGTAGTCATTCTAGTAAAGTGCATACCGTAATGAACTAGTTCTGCAAGAAACTAGTTCGTTGAGTAGGAAACTCGACAGCCCTAGTCAACACACATTTACAGCTGACGACGAAGCAACAGCTGACGAAGCAGCAAGACGAAGTGAACAAGCAATACTTCGTGCGTATGGAATAAAAAATTGGAAAAAGGCAACTGCACAGTGAAAAAGTTAAGAAAATGTGGTTATTTGGTAAATAATTGCACACCGAGGAATCCCAGGTTAAAGAAAAACAAATATAATATAATTACAAGCACAAAACTGGCTATGAAATTGCTGCCAAAATCAAACATTCGTTGTCGTTGTTGCTGTAGCATTTCGTATTGAGCAGAAAGAAGCCAAGAAGCAGATGACAGATGCAAAACTAAAATCGACGTGCAAATTTGTGAAATTCATTCAAGATTAAAATATAAAACGAATGCTAACGCATTGCTGCAAACAATTCTAATTATACAACAGTCCAACTGTGTTCCCCTCTAAGAACGAAACTGGTTATACACACAGCAACGACGACGACAACAGCGACAGCGACGGCGACGAAGGAACGGGAGCAGTAGCAGCAGCAGCGAAAGGCAGTTCGACGCAGCGAAGAGTGAGGGTGAGTAAAAATCGATTTGTTGCACAAAACGCTACACACAAGCGCACGACACAGGCGACAACCCTGTACACGAGGGCGAGTGGTTGACATGGGCGGGGCGGGAACGAGGACAAGGAGCTGACGAACTATTTTGATGGGATGCACATTATAAATTGTTGTTTCCAATTCCAGGTTATGGAAAAAATCAAAATAAAGGTTATTGGCGTGCTACGCGAGCGTGATGGTGGCACGAATGTGAACCGCAGCAGCGGCGCCTCTGCTGGCGTTGGCAGTCATCAGGTGGGCGTGGCCGTTACAATCGGGGTCACGCAGGACAATGGCAATGGCAACGACAACGGCAACGCCCCTGGACCAGAGCGCAACGATGCACATGCACTAAATGCGGTAGGTGGTGCAGTTGCCACTGGAGCGGGCGGTGCCGCTCGCACCTCGGTGCTGTCGCGGCCCCAAACTTCAAAAATCAGCGCACTTGACCTGGCCGGCATATTGAACACGCGGCGGCGGCTAGAATGGACCAAGGAGTGGCTACGAAAAAATCAGTCGGAATTTCTTAGCAAGGAAAACCTGCTCAGTGAGCTGCAATCGCGCAAGGACGAGTGCTACCATTTGAATTACTTCCTAGCCATAACCGAGAGCCAGTTTCGATATCTGGTACAGAAACTGGAGCCGATTATTAGCCAGTATGCGCCACAGCGTAAGAAAAAATCCTTTAGCGCTGAGGAGCGTTTGGCCATAACGCTCAAGTATTTAGCAACGGGTAAGCAGAAACGACAGCCTGAAATTGCTGATTTCTAAGCATAACATTTATATCATTTGATCAATTTGATTTCAACACACGTCTATTGCAGGTGAAGTGCATTCTTGTCGAAACTACTGCTTCCGTGCCTCGAAATTTGTGATAAACGAAATGATTGCCAATATCTGTTTGGGCTTCTATGAGCACCTCAAGGACCAATACGTGACACTACCAAAGACTGATGAGCAGTGGCGCAATGCGGCCACCGACATGGAACGCAAACACAACCTGCCTCAGTGCGTGGGTAATTTGTTCATGCGCAGCATTCAGCTGCAGAACAACGTTAGCAACGACGAACGGAAGCGTGCGGCCGTCATCTTTACGGCCATTGTAGATGCGGACAACAACTTCCAGTATGTGAAAGTGGAACGTGCGGCGAATAGCCGACCAAATGATATATATAACCAGACCACTGCCGTTGAGCTTATCGAGCACAAAATGCAGACATTGGAGGCACAATCGGAGCCGCATCGCAAGGGCTACTATCTGGCCGGTGATGCAGTGTTGCCCAGCACATCCTATTTGGTCAGCACACGCAACGTGCCCAAGGAGAGCGCCGCGTACGATGCGCTCGAGCAGATTAATGCCCATGCAGAGCAAACGATGCGTATACTATGCAACATATTTCCAATACTGGCTCAACCACTGCGTGTCAACGAGAAGCACATCGGAGAGGTGGTACTGGGCTGTGTGGCTCTATATAATTTCCTGCGAAAGACGGATGATTCGTTTCGACGCAACAGCGACAGCATAGTACAGCAACGGGGGGGTATGGAGCAACAACAGCCTGCGTACGTAGACAGTGAAGATATTGACGATGATTGCATTATGCTGGCCACCGAGGAGGAGCTGCGCGAACGCGCTGAGTTCACTCCCAGCGTTGGCCTGACCACCTGCTTCCAAACGCTGTGCGCACAGCGCGGCGATACGGCCGAGGGGCAGGCCAAGCGAGACTGGCTGCTACAGCTGCCCATTGTGGACGCACAGCAACAGAATGGGAATGCCACTGTGAACGGGGGCTTATATTAGTGCAATTTTATCTAAGTACTTTACGAATTTTGTATAGTTCCTTGTTTTCTATTTTCTAAATCTTTCTCTATATATATGTATTTAACTTAATTGGCATCGGCATCCGATATGTTGCTATAGCTAAAAATCAACCATAGTTTTGCCTCTTTCTTCTGCATTAAGTTAGCTGTTCTTTTGCTTCTGTGCTTCTATTAAGGTTCTGTAAAGTTAGTTTAGGTTTTTAATTTTGGAAGTTCAGTGAATGCTATGTGATGTCTCAAATCTCTATTGTGGCCCAGTGCTCCCGGGGAGCTTTGCAAATGCGACAACAAAATGAAAATATTAGGCGTGCGAAGATCGAGATAAAAGAAACAAAACAAAAAAGGATATAAAAAAAAAAAAAAATATGAAATGAAACATAAAAACAGATCAACAAAATTACAAGTTTAGTATTCGTATTTAAGCAAGCAACAAATTATACATAATTATATTTACAATAAATGTGTAAGGAAAGGTCTTTACGTGTCGAAATCTATGCAACATCTCTTCAATTTATTCCGAATCTCGCCCCATTAATTGCTACTCCAATGTGGCCATTTCTGCACAAGCGCATACAGTGCATCGCCTGGACTTGTGGTGGCGCTCAGCTGGCGATGTCCAAGCAGCTGATAATCCTTGACCAGTTGGCCCTGGCTCACAGCATGGGCCAGCAGTGACTGGGCAGCAGCCAGCGCTGCATCCGTTGGAGGTTGCTCATTAAAGTTTCCAATGAAGGCAATGGCCAGGCTGCCAGCATTCTGACCCACCGCAAAGGCGCCCTGCTTGCTGACACTACGTCCCTCGTATACGCGACCATTGTTGCCAACCAGGTAGTGATAGCTAATATCCGAATACTTGGCTCTGGCCATTTGATATACCTGAATGTTGTACACCTGCTCGGCACAGCTCTGATCATCAGAGCAACCACGCCCAGCCGTATGCGCGATAACAGCACGGCCCAGCGGCAGCTCCATCTGAGTCATATCTCCATTTGGCGGCTGAGCCGACCACTCCGAGCGTTCAACAATGGACAGCTCAGTCTCACAGTTGACAGCTGTGAGCGCCACAACGAAAACAACGAATAAAAACCTCATTTCAGTTTGATGGTTGGCAAGTAACTGGGGCTGGCTCGGAAATGGGCTGCGCACTTATTGACCGCAGATAAGCCCCATTACACTAGACGACATGAGCTGAGGTGATTTTTCTGAAGACGTCATAAACAATAAATGTGCTCTTGCGAGGGTTGACTTTAAAAGTTTAACTCACTAGATAGGAAACTGTTTTCCCTTTTTGAATAAATATTTAATTCAATAATGATAAGTATTTGCTGATTTTAAAATAATTTAGAATAACATTTAATGTTCTTCCATATAGAATATAATAATATTAATATCATAAAAAATGTAGTTAAGGTAAAAAAAAAATGTGATTGTTTTAAGGTTTAAAAATGTAATTTTTTGAGCTTCTAATCTTACAAATATCAACATATTGAAAATCATTGCAATTAAATAATAATTTTACTATATTATTTATTACAATTTTGTGTTTTCTTTCATGAACTTTAAAGACCACCCAAAAATACAAGAAAATATATGCGCATCATTGTTTGCCTGGGGTAACATACAGCGTAATTGTACGGGGATTCACCGTGGTATATGTACAACAAAAAGTAGCTGCTCTTCCCATCTCCCTTCCTCTGCCTAACCCTATTATACATTTCACATTATGTTAATTCACACGAGCTCCGAAAAAACCTCAACTTGACACAGATGTTCTTCTCAGTAATTTAATTAAAAAACTTTCGTAATTAAATGCAAAAGTACAGTAGCAATAAAGTGTAATAAAAATGCAATGCAATCCATTTGCCGAGTTGGAGGAGGACCAAATCCTAAAGTGACAACGAAAATGCAAGTAATCGCCCCCCAATTAAAGCCAAAATGAATATAAAATGTCATAAAAAAAATAGAGGCCAAAGCCGCAACAAAGCCAAAAACCAAAGTCAACTGCAAAAGGCGTCGGAAAAACGCAGCTCAGCTGCAGGAAAATTGCGCAAAAAAGGATAAAACTGTTAACTTGAATTTAAGTTGACTTGGGCCAGACAAATAAGTAAATTGTGCGCTTAGTTATACGAATTGTCGTAAAACTTCAAATTCTGCAATAAAGAGACAAACGATCACTAGAAATAATTGTTGCCATTAACACTACCACTTAATTAGAAGAATTGCCGAGACTGGCACTTTCGTCTCTGATTATATAGTAATCAGGAGTTTCTGATTGTTCTCACTTGGTTTATTATATTCTCAACTTACTTGTTGGCCAGCATTTGGCAAAGTTTTAGGAATTTGCTTGCAATTGCTGTTATTTGCCACGCCCCCTTGTATCCAGTGCCATGCTAGCTCATTTGCAAAATTGTCAGATTTATTTCGCTAATTGCTGCTCATCCGTTTAATTAAAATTAAAAGAACTTGCTGCATGCACAACTTAAAGAAGAAAACTTTTATGTTTTTAATTTTCCGATGCGAATTTTGTAGAATTTCGCATTTGGGCACGTATAGTTTTTTGTCGTTGTCCTCCTTGACCCTTTTCGGCATTTGTGCAAAAACAATGTCTGCCATTCATTTAAATTGCTGTGCAAAGTTTTGAGCACCTGGCAATAACAACAGGCGCCTGAAATTCTTCTACTTTCAGCTATTCGCTCGCTTAGACGCCTGCAAACATGCTACAGATTTTGTACGACAAATCTCAGTAGGCTTCGTTAACCTTAAAGTAATGTTAAAGACCCTCAATCCAACCATATTGCAAAGGTGTCAATTGTCACCTGCCAAAAAGTTGTGGCTAACAACAGTAACGAAGCACCTGGTAACAACACGCAAGTATGTTTTAGCTATGGGAGCAATCGACTAGGAGATACTCAAGTCTGAATAGCCCTAACGCACCTTAGATTGTTATACTATTTTCTGGTTGTAAGGATATTTAAAAATTTAATTTTAAATATATATGCTACATAAGGCTTTTGTCATTTAGAGAATATATGGTCAGGTTTTAAAAAAATCTAACTAGCGAAGTATCAACGCAGTAAAGTTAACTCTCTATATATTATCGCAAACTAGTCCACGTTGTAAGCTACAAGTTATTAAGGACACCGATGAAAAGAAGAAACTTTGCCATTTTTTCAATTGTGAGTCATACGAATTTAAACAACGTTATGACACCCTTTGTAGCTATTTACAATGGTTACAGGGTATAACAAGAACAACAATTTATAGCAGCAGCTGCAACCAAAGACGATTCCCAACACCTCGCATTCCCCTGTCGCCGTCGCCGTCGCCTTCGCCGCCGCCTCCATCGTCACTGTCACAACATGAACCACCGGAAAGAGCAAAAGTTGCAACCGCAGTGGAATTTGGACCAACTTTGCTGTAAGTATTGGATATACGGTGCACTTGCTCTGGTTGCGGATTGCGCGTTTCTTGTAATGCGATTTCGTTGTGGACATTTTTATGACAACTTGCTTAAATTTCATAACATTTCGTAGCTCGAGCACCGAAAAACTTATTTCGCGCAAGTTATTCTGTTGATATTTGGATTTACAGTAAACGGTGGGTGGCATCGCCGGCTAATGAATAAAGTTCGTTTATGAAAATTTTCCAAGCCAGGCACTTTGACAAGATTTAACCTTTAACAACGTAGCTGGGATTTAAGGCAACAAACAACCACACTAAGGGTATCAGCTAATTGGCAAATGGTTGCCATGGAAAACTGTATTAGAAGGCGAAAGCAGCAGCAGAAATAGTTCATTTAATTAGCAGCAAGTTACACAGACAACTGCATCGTTATATTAAGTATTTCTATAAGAGCTATTATTACGCATACGCCTGCCTGTGCTGCAAAGGGCCTTTTATATGTCTATAAATAGAAAATTAATGCAGCTCAAGGATTACACAATACCAGCTAAAAAATTACAAATTAATTAGAATGGCTTGTTGACGAGTCCTTGGATCTATAAGGCGTATAGCTCTCAGCAATCTCTTAAAGAACATTGTTATTTTTAATATGAAGCGTAAAATATGCGCAAGTTTAGGAGTATTATGCAATATTAAAGTGAAACGATGTGCGTAACATCATCTTCAATCTTCTACTGAATATACCACTTCCATACCCTTCTACTATTCCCATTTCCATTGTCATCACGAGCGTGGCTGGAGTTGGTCCTGTTGCTGCTGTTGATGCTGCTGCACGCGAAGCTCATCGACATTTGGGAAACGCGCTGCTGCCGCCGTCCTGTCAGAGTTTTCATGCTGCTCTAAGCTATTTTCATGAACATTTTGGCCACTTGTGCGCTCAGCACAAACACTTCAATTTAGCTTCAAGGATGCGTGCATGTCAGGCGCTCTGAGAGAGGGACTGGGAAGGGGCAGAGAAAAGGCTGTTACTGTTGGTTGTTCCATTGAAGCGAGCAGACAAGAATCAAGCAGTCAGGGCAGTCAAAGTGCCGGAAGGATATGCGCTATGACGGCGGGTGGGCCATATACGAGTTTACAAGAATAAGTATGTATATATATATATATCTGCAAACATGCAACTCTTTAACTATAACTTTTGATATATGCTAAAGAAAGAATGTGCTAGTGCACTCAGTTGTGGTTGCCAATGGTAGCTGGAGGAGCAGGAGCAGCTGCTGCTCTACTCCTGCCAGCCATCAACAACTTAGCGTCAAAACGCTTAAAGTTGAATTTGTAACGCTTGAAGTGAGCCAAAGGCACAAAGCCAATGAAGTCCATGACTATGACTATGATTATGTATGTGTGTGTGTGTAGGACACTGGCTCTAATGCCAGTTCACTCATCTATTTTTATTAAATCGCTGCACACTCACACACACACACACACATATCTGTATTGTATACTGCATGGAAAGACAAGCAAACAAACAGCACATTACGTATACGCAGAGTTTGGCCAGTAGAACAACAGTCGAGTGAGGCGCACACCCATTGACTTTAGACACTTGACTGTTGCAGGCTGCAGCTGCCAAGCTACCCTACTAACTCCTACCCTCGATTCCCTAACCCCCACCAGCTACCCCTGCTGTTCAAGCTTATTTTCGGGGCTTAATTTTGATTTAAATGCTGGCAGACAGCTTGAAGTCCAAGTCCTCTGCGTGCTGGTGCAGAAACAAAGACATGGACACACATTCTAGCATCTCTACTTATTATTGCTTCATTTCTATGCAATTTAATTGAAATTTAAGTTTGCAAACTACTGCAGACAAACGGAATCGGGTTAATGAAATGCCACTTTAAGACGCTGCATAAATCGATGCAGAGTTGTCTACATTTTATTTGCATTAGATTAAGGTAAACAGCTAAGCATATTTCACTAGACAGAGGCGTCAGGAGGATGACCACATCACAAAGCCACATCCACAGCCAGAGCCCGAGCCGCATTATCTATCTATCGTCCTGCTGCAGTCGGCAGCAGGAGCTGTAAAAGTTGCAACTTGTAGCCACAAAATAACCACAAAGTAAACACCAGAGTGGCAGCAGCAAAGTGCCACAGTGGCTTCCAAGCGCAAAGGTATTTGAATAGCCAGCCAAAGACACGGACACGGACACGAACATGGTGCAAGGACATTGTAGCAGGCGGCAACGCATTGCCAACAAAGTGCGGACGAGTGAAACCAGACGAGCGTCAAGTAGTTGCAGCTTCTCAGGCTGCTTCTTCCACTCCACCCACCCAGTCGATGTCTGTCAAGCCAAAATAAATAAGTGTGTAATTTAATATTTAAGGCTTTGTCAGTAATTATTTTAGCACAAGCTGCTGCGAAACTTTTACCAAAGAGATACCAAAAGCCAAACTTGTTAATAGAAAATGCAAAATTTTGCAAATTGTGACGTCACAAGCCGATGACAGTTTCCCTAGATGGCAATGCTTTGGACGCTGCGAGTATAGGTAGAGAGGCAAAGGTAAAAGCAGCAATATAGTAAAAGGATTAAGAAAAAGTGAATAAGCGAAATGGTATGCTGATTATAATGACTTGCAGATTATATATAGTATATGTAACTAGTAGCAAAGTTTTTTGAATTTTATTTCCTAAGCAATTTTCCATGTAACGTAGACTCTCTAAAATAAAATTTTCTACTTAAAATCACATTTAAAGGGTATTATATATATGTATTATGTATATGCAAAAAACTTCTCGTTTTTTGCGCTACACATTTCGTGACAAAATTATAATACCCGTTTGCAAGGGTATAAAAATAAAATAATAAAATTTAATAAACAATTTCACGCAAAAATGTAGCATACTTCTCGGGACACCAGGAATTACGGGCCTAAATTTTATTTTCTTTTTGTATATATTTAATTTTACTGTTATTCCCAAATCAACTTAAATTAAAGCTAATAAATAATAATGAATAAATAATAATATTACAGGCTTCGCTTGTTCAAAGTGCATACAATTATTTAAACAAATTAATATATATATATATGTATAACACAAATTATAGCTAATTTGGCATAAAATTATATATGCAGCTCACTGTTTCAATCAAAATTATAAATTGGGCAACTGCTGGGGAATATCTTAATATACATACGTCTGTATATAGAGTCATATTTCAAATGGATCGTAATATCTAAAGTTGACCTACTTGCTGTACATTTATCTTTATTAAATGGTTAGAATTATGAGTTGGCTGCTTGGGCCATCAAGGCGTATAAATTATAAACCAATTTACTAACTATCCAAGCGAAAATGTGCGCAAAATGAGATACAACCAATTTGTAAAATACAACAAAGACAACATCAAAATGTCGGCATATAAGTAAGGAAATGGTAACAATAAAATGGCAGCGTGCGAAGCGTGAAAATGAATTATGCTGAGAGGAGGACGAAGAATTCCAAAAACTTGCCATATTCGAATGCTTGACAATGAAAAGGAAATATTTTCATAGGCAAGAAATACTTACATACATATGTATGTGTGCATTTGCCACCTGTGCGAGTTATTCCCAAAAATTTTATCCTTTTTTTTTTTTTATACGTGCATATTTCAAGAGCTTGGCTTTTGTGCTGGCCACACATTTTTATTTTCTTTTTTTTCGTATTTTTTGTTTTATTTTGAATATGCGCATAGTTTAAGTCTGTAATTATTCCAGCATTTAGTTTAGCATTTCACCAGCAACAACAACACCCCGTAAACCTCCTGGAACCGGCATTTCTCGGACTTGCTATGGAAACTGCATGCGTCGTTGATTCTGGGCTCTTATGCTGGTTTACAGATCCTGCTCATGAATCCTAGCACTACCCTTCTGCCCGTCTCCTTGCCTGGGCAGGATATGCTATGTGCTGGCTGTGTTGTGCGCGTGTTAAAGTGAATTTTAAATGATTTATTGCACGTCTAGCTGGGGGGTGCAACTGATACTCGCACTTGCTACAAATTCTACAATTACAAACACTCGCATTATTTTTTTTTAATTTTTTTTTTTTTATATTGTGCATTGTCTGAACTTGTGAGAATTTGCTAGCTGTCCTTTTGCTGCTTTACCTTCATCTATTACAGCGAATTCCATTAGTCCGTTGCGTAGACTCATTAGAATATTAATTATAATTACATTTTGCAACGCCTTTGAGTTGTTAAATTATGTTTTGAGAGTGTATGAGTGAAAATTTTGAGTGACAACACAGTCTTATACTTTGAGTACAAAACGTAGTATACAAGTTCCACATTTGAGTCTCAAGTTGCAACCAATTCGCGACTCGCACACAACCTTTTAATGTGCAACCTTTGTGGTTGTGGTTCGAAAGCAAACATTTGCGTGCTGTGTTGCGGCAAATTGAAATGTTATCCTTTCAATTTTCAATTCAATTTTTGTCGAAAAAGTGCCAACATCGACCTGCAACATGTTGACGTTTGACACCCCTTATCAAGCCGCAACATCAAACATCAAACTAATTGCAACATGACTGAGCGAGCTAAGGGTGGTTGCAGGAGACGTAACTTTGCAGAACTGAGTGCCCAAGGGGCGTATGAGTTATATGCATTGAGCTCGGGGTCCTGCGAGTGAGTTATTTATGCCAATTGAGCACTATATTGTTTGGGGACAATGTTAAAGACCTCACAGAAATTAATAATTATGCATAATTTAATAAATGCATAAAGTCATTAAATGCGTTACAACAACAAATTGAATTAAACAAATTGCAAACGCAATCAAAAATCACATTAATCAGGGTGAAATAATATTTATAACATGCAGTAGGGTTAGTGGTAGTAGGGAACAAGTGGGGCGTGTTCCATCACCCCCACAGGACATATAAAAAAGGAGCCGTGACCGAAGCATAAAAATAAATTGATATCGCAACGAATTTGAATGTGCAATATGCGATGTCCCCTGTAAACCCCCGCTCGCCAGCCACAGCACCCCTCAGGCTCTCTACTCATCTATCAATGCTACTTTTTTGCCATGAATTATTTTGGCTTGTCTGCATGTGAAATTTCTGGCCAAACAGCAACTAACTACAGAAAAAGAAGAGAGAGAAGGGAGAAAATAGAGCCAACTAAGGGCTGAAAGGATCAGAGCGGGGGAAAATGCAACGCTGATGACGATTTCGAATAAATATGATGCATGAAATAACAATAATGAAATGACAACAAAAGGCAAGGATAACAAGAAAGAAAATGTTATCTTTAGCTTGCCGAAGCTAAACACCCTTGCAATGGCCTACAAAAAAAATTTATTATTTAATAAATATATGTAGAATAAATAATTTAAACTGGAAATTTGTAAATTTATTTATATATTTATATAGTTTAGATAAATTTCACGTGTTACCATGAAAACCATTTTTGTAGCCTATTTTTAGGCATGATATAATTTACACACTGAAGCATAACATAAATTTAACAGAGCTAGCCGCATAACATAATTTGCCGGCTTAGCAGAAATTTGTAGTTTCAAGCGCTGTTACCACACCACCACTCCGCAAAAAGCTTCGATCGACAAAAAAGAGCTTAATTTACCGTACAATATGGAAAAGCAAATAGAATGAGACTTCTGCGGACAAATAAAACACTGCATGCATTATATTAAAAAGGAAATTATATCACTTACATTTATCTACGCCATATTTCATATTTTGCAATATATTCAGGTTTTTGCTGATCATACTATGCACAATTATATTCACAGCCACTTTTCACTATTTCACCATAAAAAAATTTCTTAAAAAAATTTGCACACAGTTGTGTGTGTGAGTGCAGCCCAAAGAGCGTGTGCTGCAATTTATTAATGTAATACGAAACGAAGACATACACGAATTACACATTATTATGAACACCGCAACAAGCGCACAATATTTTAAAACAACTTACACGACGCGAACCGTGACCCGCGACACGCACGAATTTTTTAAATTTAATGCGTCAATTTTCCGATTGCGCTTTATACAATATGGCGACGCTAGTGTGACCAAATGCAGTTAACCACAAAAAAAGTACTTTTACTTAAAATGCAGGCTCAGAAGGAATGATCGGTATTTTATTTTTTAAGAAACGGCAATATTTGGCACGCTGAAGCTTTATACCCTTGCAATGGTCTTCTAAGAAAATTTTGAATACTCGACCGACTGTTCGAGATTCGAGACAAATTTATAATACCCTTTTGCAAGGGTATAACAAAAGGATGCAGGCAGAATTGCAGGCAGGCACATGTCAGAAGACCAGTTGACCGATTTGGACTAACAGAAGGGGATGGGAAAAGGAAGTAGCAAGTGGGCGGTCAAAATCAGATTCAAAATCAAATGTGAATTTTGGTCACTTTGAAAATTGTTGATTAGTAACGCCTGAGCGAAGCTAAATGAAATCGGTTGCATTAAAGCTATTTTAAGTTGATTTCTGGCCCAGCACTTGACATAGATATAATTTATATACATATATACATTATTTTTATTTTGTATTTAGATAGTATACACAAAAGGATGTAAGTATGGATTATGGACATGTAACGTTGCTTGAATATGTGGCATGTGCTTGACAACAATCAATTAAAACAAATAAAACAAATAATAAAATTGATCTAGTTAAGTGTACCTGAGACAGCGAGATATCCTGTATGCAGTGAGAGAATCTTTAAACACAAATTCATACTGACGTTTGCTGCTTTTCTCAGCATAGAAAGGTATTTCTTCAATAATTTCGGAGTTTTTATTTTATTGTTATGAAATTTTCACAGTTAATAAAGAGCCAACTGTTATTTGTGATTTCTTTAATTTTAAGTACAAACACGTAATGTCCAATCCCGTTCTCTCCCCTCTACCTGCATTTTAGATTTACACCCCTTTGAAAACAATGTTTTTATTTATTGTGAATGTTTTGATAGCTTTAATACCCCATATTTAATGTATACAGGGTATAAAAATGAGAAATAATATAATATAAAATTGTGGCATGTAACCATAAGCTCAATGGGCAATTTAATTTAAACAATTAAAGGAAAATAAATTAAAAAATGTGGTTGAGTGGCGGTTACGACGAACAGCGACAAATTGCATGTACCAGCTACATGTACATATAATTACAAAAATATACGTATATATAATATATATTGACGTATATATTAGCTGACATTGGGCGGCATTGCACGGTAAAATTATTGTGATTATCGAACACAAATTAAACTAATTAATATTCTTGTTATTGCTTTGTATACAAATTAATTATTTCCCTATTCAACGTTCAACTACCCATTTTATGTTTGTGGTATCTTAATGCTTATTAATGGAAGCTTCTATTCTCAGTCAGTCAGTCAGGAAAAATAGTTTCATATGTTTATATTGGTGTTCTGCCCATACTAATAGATTTTACGCCCATCTGTCGATTGCCATTAATTCGAGCATATTAATTCGCATTTACATGCGCATTTTGTGTGCGCACTTTTGGTTTTCATAACATGCACATTACAGGCTGATAACCACGCCCTAAATTTATTGTTAATCAAACTGCAACTACAAATACAACCACACAATAGCATACTCAATTTAAGCAGATTATGAGTACGCATCCGTTAAACTTATTACATACAAACAAGGCTCTTACCTAATCATAGATCATAACCAAGTCGGGTAGCCGCCAAGGTTTTGCTGGCCGTTTGTGGAGCAAATTTCAAGTTGCTTGTGCACGTTTTTGGTATCAATTATCATGGTCTGGATATTGGCATATCCTTTTTATTTGTGGTCTTGTGTGTGTATGTGCATGTGTACATGTGCGGTTAACTTGGTCGGAATATAAAAAATAAGAGATGCCGCTTACAGTATTACAATATATATTATAACACATACACACAGAAGACCACAATTATATGTTGGGTTAGAACTAATAATTGATATAAATATATATGTACAGAAATATAACAAATGCTTTTTTTGGCGTTTCTAATTTCGCGCCTCATTTCTCAGATGACATTCGCAGTCCAGCGTCGACATGCTCGCAGCTAACTTCATGCTGCTGTAAGCTTTCCTTAACAGCACAGCTGTTCTTTTAAATGTATTATGTATTTTCATTTCAATAATGTGCGACTGCATACAGCAAGAAAACCATAAAAACCAGATAATTTTCAATTAAAAGTTATATAAAATGTTTACAATACGCGCAGCATTGCCCAGCGGCAAACACTTTGCTGCTGTAATGGCAAGCACCGCCCGCCACGTGCGCCTGCAGTCCAACTGTGGATCATCTGCCTGGGCTCGAACAGCTTTCCAGCCACAAATGCAACAAAAACAACAACAGTCCAGATGGTTAGCAACGCAATCTGCGGATAAAGACTCCGAAGCGAGCAATCCAAAGCGCATCTATTATGGCACTCTGGCGCCGCGCATGAAGATCGTCAAATTGTTCTCACTGACCACCAGTTTGGCCGGCTTGGCAGCACAGCCCATACTGATGGAGCAGGGCATGAAAATTGGTGGCACAGGCATGGCCGTCTTTCTATGCACAGTTGGTGGATTTTTCACATTTGTTACGCCACTGCTGCTGCATTTTATCACGAAAAAATATGTCACCGAATTGCACTATAATTCTGTTACGGATGAATATACCGCCACCACGATATCCCTTCTGCTGCTAAAGATAAAAGTAGGTGTCCTTGCACATGATGGGTGCAGTTATCTCTGTCTGTATTTATTTTATCATTATAATGTTATCTGATCTCATTATTCACCATTTAAATATACATATATTCCTGTAAACTATATATTTATTTTTATTCTAGACAAAATTTCGACCCAGCGATGTTACTGTACCTGAGGTTCCCGGCATGTTTACCTCATTTCTGGTGAACAAGCGTTCTCTTTTCATTGATCCAGCACTATTTGATGATCCCGAACACTACGTGCGCATTATGGGCTATGATAAGCCAATAGACTTTAAAATGAACTTGGATTCAAAAACGGAAGAAACTCAAAAGAAACCACAATAAACTAATTGTTAACAGTTGAGAAAGCGTTTTGATTAATATAAAAATTATAAAATATTTTATTTTATTACTTGATTGTAAAATTAGATAAAAAAAAAAACCTTTAAGAAAGATTTTCATGCAAACATGCATGTCGATGTTTTCAGTTTTGCAAAATAACTTTACAAAATAAAAGTAATACACTTACTGACCTACGCACTGTGGCTCAAAAGCCGCCCGCCTTGGACAATATTATTTAATCGACAGCTTAAACCTATAAATTAAAATAGCCAAAATATTATTAAGATATATTTACAAAACGTTACAGCTGCTCAGCCTCTATCCATTCAAAAAATTAATAAATAACATTAATAAACCATAACATTAGCTTAAAAGTTAAAGTTATCGAAATTTTTAAAATATCTCTTCATACTATCGATTTTAACCAGTGTGGCCACTAGCAACAAAAGCGATATTACTCTAAATAATACCAAAATAATCGGAAATACTTACAACCCGCTTTTGATTCGGTCACGCTGTATTGAACATACAAAGTTAGCCCAGACGCAATTATTTAACGTTTTAACCGAAATTACCGCGAGTTTTTAGTACGCAAGTCGTGTGCGTATATAGTATTTTACCAAATACACGCTCGTTGACATCATGGTAGTGTCGGAGAACGAAAAGGTAAGAACAAATATAAAACGTAAGCCGCATGGTTTTAGCCGTGGCAGGGTCGTCGATAAACAGGGCTGTTGCACAAGAGGAGAGGAGTCAAGCAAGAAGAGGGGGGGCCAACCTCAGTAGTATATCAGTGCAGCTGGCGTGGCACGTCATCGCAAGATTTTCATTTTCTATTTGCATTTTACAATCAGTTTAAAATACATGCACACTTGCATATTTCTTGTTGTTGTAATTAACGTAATAAAGTGAAGTTAATTTTTACCTGCACGCTGTCGTCTACGTCAATTTTTCTCGCGCTGCCTTACGAACTCAAATCGCTCTCCCATTTGCATATACTGCCGATTTTCGCTTGCTCTTTAAAAACACGCCGCGCGTTTGCTTTTGTCGCTGTCATTCTTTTTGTGGTGTCTGTCGCTCGCTGGAATTCGCTGAGACGGACAACTCGCACGGCAGACACACACCCAAATAACGTTCGTTCGCCTGTATGTGTGATTACCTTATATATGATATATGTATGTATATTTGTGTGCATGTGTGCAGCATAAAAACTAGGTGAAGCAGGAGAAACAAAAAAAAAGAAAAAGAAGTAAATTACTGCAATGAGCAACAAAGCAGCAGCAGCAGCAGTTAGTCAGAGAAACAACAGTTAAATTTTTTTGCCATGGCGACTGCGACGCGCTGCCTGCCGACGACTTTCATTGCAGCTAACGACAGATGAACAGTTCAGTTCGTTGGCTTTCAGTAATTCGCGGCGTCTCTTATTGAAACTCGCAAACGAATTTTTAAATAAGTGTGATTTTATTTCTTTTGTTTTTTCTTATTTGCTGCCTTGCCATAAAGCTCAAAAGAAATTTAGGATCCAGGCAATCTGTTTTTTTTCTGACAAGTGTTTTGTGTGTGTGTGTGTGTCGTAAATTTTAGTGTGCAAACATCACATTTATTTCGAAAATTGTTGCTCAACTTCGAGCCCCGAAAAAATAATTACTAAAACTCAAACTTATTTGTGTATTATTTAACAAATATTAAGATTGTGCACGAAACGAAAGTAAGAATCGTACCGGCCAGGAATTGCACATAACGGGTTTAACAAGTTTTCCTTTGTAAATCAGAAAATAAATAAGTGAGTCAGTGTAGTGTCATTGCCTCAATTCTCCAGAATCCACAGAATCTGCGGCTACAGGAGAGTCAAAAATCAAAATTAATACATAAAAAAAATACTGTAAGCAATAATTGTACCCGGCCCGCGGCCCCTATACATACTACATACATAAGAAAAAGAAAAGCTTTTTGCACGCACACATAAACACATATACATACATATATACAGCGATCGCGTCAAGTGTATAAACGTCTGTCGTCTGTAGTCTCTCACTCGCCCACTCGCGACTACAACGTGAAAGCTCTCAAGCTCTCTCCACAGCAACAGCGAAACAACTCTCATTCGGCCACAACATGCAGAGCGACTTTCACAGAATGAAGAACTTTGCCAATCCCAAGTCCATGTTCAAAGTAAACTTCAAGCTTACTACATTTTGCAATTTAATATTTACTAAATATATTTTTGTTTCATGTGGCCTACAGAGCAGTGCTGCTCCCGCTGCTGGCAGTGATCAGGTGAATGCCGGCGCAAATTCAGTCGCACCGGGTCGCCCAGAGCCCGCTCCAACTGCTGCCGTTGCTGCCCCTCCAGCAGCTGTCGACGCGGAGGACCCAAAGGCCGCTAATGAGCAACAGTCTGATGATGCTGCTGTGCGCACAGAGCATTTGTTCAAACACCCGCTGCAGAACACATGGACACTTTGGTACTTGGAGAACGATCGCACTAAATCCTGGGAGGATATGCAAAATGAGATTACCAGTTTTGATGCCGTCGAGGACTTCTGGAGCCTATATAACCACATTAAGCCGCCATCTGAGATCAAATTGGGCAGTGATTATTCGCTCTTCAAGAAGGGCATACGGTATGTTTAAATAAATGAAAAAATAAATTATATAAAATATAAGGCAATACTAACTAATTGTTTAAATCAGCCCAATGTGGGAAGATGCTGCCAATAAGCAAGGTGGTCGCTGGGTGATCACACTCAACAAAAGCTCCAAGAATGATTTGGATAACTTGTGGCTGGATGTGGTAAGTATACGTTTAAAAACTTTAAATTCGACAATTTTAACATCCTGTAGCCATTAAATATGAATAATAGGGGGTCATGAAACTGTGTAAATGTATGTTCCAGTCAGGAAGAACCATTTCCGACCATATATATTCTTGATAAGCATGAACTATCCGTCCGTCTGTCTGTCCGTATGAACGCTCAGATATCAGAGACTATAATAGCTAGAAATTTAGTATGTAGGTTCCTGTATACCATAAGCAGATTAAGTTTATTTTAAACTTACGATTCAAAAGCTGCATTTAAAAGTTAAAAATCCGAATATAATGGTATAATGGATTATAAAATTTCCATCTCTCTGTCCGTTCCTACCTGGAATATACCTACATATCTGTAGTTTTTTTTCGAATAATTTTGAAAGTATTTTCTTTCACTTGTATGTTTTCCATATTTAACAAAATCACTTTTTACCTTTTTCAGCTACTCTGTTTGATTGGCGAGGCTTTCGATCATTCCGATCAGATTTGCGGCGCTGTCGTCAATATTCGCGGCAAGAGCAACAAGATATGTAAGTATATATTTATATTCTATATTTATATTTATACAGAAATTAAACCGTATTTCTTTTAATACAGCTATCTGGACCGCTAATGGCAACAATGAGGAAGCCGCCCTGGAAATTGGACACAAGTTGCGTGATGCCCTGCGTCTGGGACGCCAGAACTTGCTGCAATATCAACTGCACAAGGACACAATGGTCAAACAAGGCTCCAGTGTCAAATCGATCTACACTTTGTAAATTTTGCCGAGCAAAATGTTAGCAAAATTTCTCAAAGTTTTAACTATTTGTGTTGCTCTTTACTGGTAAGAACCATTTAAACGCAATACAGTCAACGGAAGCCCCAATAAGCAAAGAAAAAACCCCCGTGTTATCAGAAAACGTTGTAAATAATCAAATGCACCGTTTTTTAATGGTCAGTGTCATGGAATATGCGAAAAAATATATATATACAAACTAAAGTTATAAAGCGTTTTTTGTTTATTTATACAAACAGTCTTAAATTACATTTGCTTATAGCGAATAAATGGTTTTTATGTTTGATTTTTTGAGTAGTAGATACATGCAACATATACGAGTCTATTCAAATCACATTTGACACACCTAAAATGACATTATTTGCTCCACCTTGCGTCGCAAATCCTTTCTGCCACAGTCGCCGAGTCCACGACATAGCTGCAATAGCAGCTGCCTCGGATCGTTGCATTCGTCCTCTGCGAACAGCTGCAGAAGCCGCAAAATGCGTGACTTTAAGTCTTGAGGATAACGAGTCTCTATCTCATCCATGGCGCCTTCACTAATGCCCAGCTTACGGCCCAGATCCCTCCAAGAACGACCCAATTCCTGGGATATTTTTTTAAAAACCGCATCGCGTTTAGCATCTGTAAATGGAGCGACGGTAACGTAGTTCTGTTGAACGGGAACCGGTTGGGGCATACGTTGAGCACTTATGCTCAGTTGCTGTTGTAACTCCTCGGCCAGCCGCTGTTCCTGATAGGAGTTGATAGGCGGTGCCTTGGAAATTTCCATTCGTCGGAAACTGTCCAAAGCTTCCTGTAGCTGCTTATTTTTAATGCCAATCATTCGAAAAGGTTCAACATTATCCTCACTTATTTGATCGCAGCGTTCCAGGCAATCTATGAGATCCTGAATTGTATGTATACGATCACTTTTCCGAATAGAGCCAATTTCCTTGGAAAATGTATCCTTTAACTCGTTCAAGTCCAAGTCGGTGGCACCCTCTAGGATCATTTGCTTCAACATGTCGTAGCCCCAGTGAGATCCCAGCGCCATGGCACAGATTAAAATATAATAACAATATTAAAAATAATTAAATAGATTTGCCCAGATCCGGCTGCAACAATATAAATGGCTTGGTACTCCGATATATGGTCAGATTATTGTATTGCTTATTTATCGATACTTAGGGTGACCGAATTTCTTAATTTTAAGAAATGCCACATTTAATCGATTATTATTGGCATCCGGCATTAACTCGATTTAACTATGCAGGCACACTCAGTGCTGTCGCAGCCCTCGTTCGTGCAAGTGCGTTTCTGTCGCTGGTTAAATCAAAATGTCTTTGTTTTATTTGTATCTTAAACAGATTGCTTATGATAAAATATATGAAAATATGTGCAATCGCGCGCAAACGCAAGAATTTTAGATTACTACTCGTTTAATTGCGTCGCCCAAAAAGTATATAAAAAATACAATTCCAAGAATTCTTTGTGCATCAGCAAATATATAATAATAGACACGCACAAACACAGACACACACTCGCATCTAGCACACGAATTCGCAGATATTGCAGAAGTTCATTGCCTCAAATACGTACGTCAATGTACAATAGATATTTTATATGCATTGTGAAAAGAAATCGAAGTTAGCTTCAACCAAAACAATCAACGTATGTAAGTCAATGAACGAACAGTCTGAAAAATCATCAATCAGAGCAGGCTTTAGCTATAAATAAAGCAGCAGCAGCAGCGAGAGCATCTGTTTATCATTTCAAAATAAACAAATGCACCAAATAAAAATAAAAGAAACAAGTTCGTAACAAAAGCATAATCTGCATATCGACTAAAGACAAAGACAACGCCAGGCCCTTTGCAGAGGGGTCACGGCGGCGGTCAGCAACATAAAACGCAATAAAAAGAGAGAAAAGGAAAAAAACACAAATAACAAAGCGCAAAGGATTGCTACGTAAGAGTGACCAGATTTCATAAAAATAAACTACTAACGCATCCTTTTGAATGCGGGGGGCATAGAGCAAGAGGAATAGAAAAAAAAACAACAAAAATGTCGTGCGATAACGCAAAAACATCATCAGATATTGAGCATGTGGATTGGAGTACCGGTGGCTCTGGCCAGCACTACGCAAATGTCAGGTAAGCTCCTTAGACAGTACACACTCGATATAGTCAACTTGGAAATATCTTAAGTATTTACAATATTGAAAGTGTCTCATCAAACAACTGTCAAAGGAAATTAATTAATTTTTGTATATCTGTGTGTTTACACTTTGGGGCGTTCACTGTATTACTTTGCCAATTAGCCGCGCCAATGTCGCAAAGTTTTTCATGGCACTGTAAACATTTTGCGGTACAACAAGAGCGTGTAAATTATTCACTGCTAAAAACAGCAATTCGAAATGTTATAAAAATAATTATAAAAGCAGCGATAAATGTGAATTTGTTGTTTGTTTTTTTTTTTTTAGCAGAGAGCAATTTTACAATTTTGTGCCATCCCGCATAAAGAATTCTCTGCTTGAAATCCATTTATTTGCAATTAATCAAATGAAATGTTTATCTTAAATTAAATATTATTATATTATATATATATAAATTATTTGAGCTGCTTTTCAAGATATGAATATGAAAATTTTCACTATTGGTTTTTTAAGAATTTAGCATAAATAAAATAAGCAGAGGGATGAAAAATAGTTAAATATATTTTTACCTTAAAACAAGCTTTACAATTTAGCTTGTTATCAAGCCTTTCTCTGCGATTCTCATAATTTGGTGGTAATTGTTTCTATCGCCCTAATTCGAGATTCCTAAAACTTAGTTATAGTATTAAAGAAAAATTTTCTAGGCAACTCTCAAAAATTTAAATAAAGATCAAAGTAAACATACTTAGAAAAAGAATTTAAAGAACTTGTTGTGGTTTTAGAGAAGAATGCTGGAATTTAAATTTCTATGAATCATTAGCTTTACTCGGGGGGCATTCTCTAAAAATACCATTTTAAATGCAATTAATATAATCTCAATGATGTATCATAGAGCTGTCAAGACATTAACTATTGAACCGGTTTCATTTAATCGTTAATACTATCAAAAATCTTATAAATGTATTTACATCTAGTAAATGCAAATGAAGGCAATTCAATTGATAACTATTGCCAACAGATAAGTATAAATAATTGCCATGCATTATTTTATTAGTATTATATTTACATAGTATATGCATTTGTAATTTCAATGAACTATGGAGCATTCGCTTTATCAACGGCCCGCTTCAATTGAAATGCTAATTCGCGGATTTATGAACGCGCTCAGGTGTCAAGAAACTGACACTAGTCGTCTAATTACTTTGATTTATAATTTCAACTCCCAGGCCAGACATTAATTTGCCCCATTCAAAAGACAATGTGTGCATCTGTTTATACTTTATTATAGTATGTATATCATTATTATTATTTATACAGTACAGTAAACAGACTAAGACTTGCGAGTGTGTTCACACCAGACTGTCAGTCTGTTTTATCAGTGCCACATTCTACAATCTATCCAAAGAGTGTTGAAATCTTTTGCCTATCCAAAGAGTTGTTGATATATTAAATATTTACACTTTGTGTTTGTATTTGTATATTTGTCAAGCCGCTTTGTCAATTTATTTTAATATTTTTACAGCGCTTAAAGAAATTGCAAAACGAAAAACTGTTGCAACTATTAAATGTATTTATATATAAATTAAACACTCGATTACTATAATCATACAAAACAGCTGCATAACGAGTTGTTTATAAAATTATATCAAATGCTTTAATTAATTTATTTGTTTAATAAATTTGAACTCTTACTATATCCAATGTTTGGTTTATTTTTTAAATATATATATAATATATTTAATTTAATGTTAGGTTAAGAAAATATAAAATAAAAGGTGTGAGGTACATAAATACGGCGCCTGACTTTTGCCAGCTGCAAACCCCAAAAAACAAGTTGACTTAAAAATAAATATAACAAAAATATAATAATAAAGAATGCAAAAATAACGCGCAAAATATCAAAAGTAAACAAGCAAGCAAGCGAAACACAAAGCACAGTAAAAGACAACAATAAACAAAAAAAAAAGAATAAATATTCTAGTAATGTAGAAGTTTTAATACTCTTGTAGATATGCATTAAAAATATCTGTTAAATGGTAATAATGTCAAAATCTAACTAAAGAAATTTCTATAAAAGAAGGTTTTTTTTGTATAAAATTAAAACGCAATTCTCGATCGATTGTTTTAAACTTCTGAAGTAAAAAAGATCAACTGAAGCTAGTTTTATTTTAACTAGATCGAAGACAGATATACATTAATATATAGAGCGACACATGAAGTTAATCAACAATACATATACTTTATATATATAACTGTTTACTAACTGCTAACTGCTGCCTATTATATCGTAGATTATCACTCTGGAAAAATTTTATTAAAAATATATCGGGAAGTGGGTGCAAAATGCATTTTAGAATTGTATGAAAATCTCAGCTACGGCAAGGCTACAATTATAGTGACATTGTAGAATATGATTATTTAGTTTTTTCTTTAATTTTTTAACTAAAGCGACACGTAGCAACGCACGCCGGGATGATCTAGTACATTATAAGATAGAAAAAATGTCTCTAACAAACCTTATGAGTATTAAATAATACTCTCTGCCAAATAGAGAATTTAGAAAAGCAGAAAACAGAGCTAAATGTTAGATATATGTATATTAAGCACACATTTGCTTAATATATACATGTGTGGCCAGCAGTTAGAAGAGTTGTCATCATATTTTATATCTTAGGGATTCACAAAATGTGCTAATTCAGTGGTAATTGTGAAAATGTGAGAATATTTCTAAGCATTTCGCTAAATGATTTGTGTTCAGCGTTGAGCAGCCATACATCAGTTGGCACAGAAATATTGGATATGAAGTAATTTCCATTTGATTCATTGGCATTTTGAGTCGTAACACATTGCGTATACGTAACGCATGCTGTGTCTCAAATTGCTTGAATCGTCATGGGAGCTACATAGCGCTCCTCCGGCACTTTCGATTGCACATTACATATTGAAAAGGAGGGGAGCTATTAATTACCCTAGTGTCATGTGAATCCGAAAGGCAGCCCAGCCCGTCTATTGCCATAGTACTTACAAATGATTGAATTGATTGCCTGATGGCGCACTGACTGATTGCACGAAATACATAAGCATTTATATATGAGTGTACATATAGATACGAGTCTTGTATATAAATATGGATTGTATTTATGTATGGGGACAACTCTTGAAGCGTCAGCGGAAGCGCTGGCAACTCGGCAAGGGCGAAGGCAAAACCAACAACAATAACACAACTGTTTAGTTATGCAGTTGCAGCAAACGGAAACTGGAAACCCACACAAAAGCGAAATAAAAGTTGTTTTTATTTTTGTGACTCTCTGAAAAAAAAAAAAATGGTTTCACCTGTCCTAATGTGGAAATGCGATAGTTTTTGCATATAAAATTATTAATTACATATATACTGCGAGTATTATTAAAAGTCTGAGAGCATCTTTACAACAGCTGTGTGCTTGTGTTGGTAAATGTATATATGTATTAGTGCACGTTTCGCTGAAAAGCTCTGCACGTTCTGCTGTTCTACGTTGTGCTTTTTAAGCTTACGTTGGCACCATTGTCCGTGTGCCCTGTACGTGAGCTAAAATTAACGTAAGCGGATTGACTGTCCGGTCAACCAAATTGTAAAAATGGACAAGCAGAATTTAACTTTGAATATCGATCTTTACGATATGGCAATCTCTTTCAGATTTAAGTTTAATATCTATCTACTTATTGCATCAGTTGCATGATCAATAAAACTGTAGATATACACATGTTTCGATTTATTATTAATCCATTAACGTTTTTTTTATTAATAAATTAGCATTAAGGAGCTGTGCTCGATAATAAAAGTCAAAAACCTTTTTAAAAAAAAAAAGTTATAAAAATTTCTTAATTTTATTACTTAAATTTCAAGCTAATTTTGACACTCGAAGCGATTAAAAACCACTTTGCTACTATAGCGAGGCTTGACTGCATTATTGCTATTGTTGGGAATTGAGTTTATCTTATCAACGCGATAGAGTATAAGCCATAAAGTCTCACGTCAATTTCTAATAACTAGTGTGCCCAAAAAATGCTTTCGTCATAAAACTAGCGCTAAGAATACATAAATAGATAGATAACTAGCTAATGTATAATTCTAGGTATTAATCAATAATATATACAACAGAATAATCAAATAAGCCAACGCGTAGTATGGACATCAATATATACTAAGTCTGAAGCTTATTTGAATCTGATTTGTCTGGCAAATCGATAAACCTAACAATCTGTTCAGATGTAACTGCGTAGATACGCAGCTGTTGTAAATGGGGTTGAGTTTGACATTAATTTATGTGACAAGATCGCGGCTCGATTAAGATTCACTAATTACACGCAATTAACAGGACAGACGCGAAATTTGTTTACAGCCTCCATAAAATTGAATGGCAAGTCATCTGAAAGGACTGGACTGGAGATGGAAGATGATTAAGACTGTGCATGAAGATGAAGATGAAGATGTGGACAGGGAATGTCGCCAGTCTGGCGACTGTTGTCGGCTCCTGAGCCTATTATCTAATGAAGTCATAAAATTGGCAGCCAAACCAAATGGATACGCATATAAATGTGCCGATTAACTATGGCCCGAGTGCCCAAAGGATAACGCACAACTACATATAGTATTAAGTATATAAATATATGTAGATACATACAACAGATACAGGATACAGGATAATAGTATCCTATATATGAATTGAATGTACATATATATAAATACATATGTACTTTATGAGCCGAGCTGTCGCTCTCGCTGTGTTTCCACACTTTCGAACTGCGTTTTATTGATCCAAGGACAGTCAATTGCCGACCACCGAGCACCGAGCCATTGGACAACTACGTGGCCATGGCCTCAGACCGAGAAAGGGAGAGACCCACAACAAATGTGATGACAAGCGGCAGCAGCAACACCACAAACGGTAAACGCTTGGCTGCCTTTTCTGCCCGTGTGTCCTGTGGTGTCCTTCGGCACAATCACGCACTTGCCGTCTGAACTCTAAAATACACAAAAACATACAAAACACACACAGTCAGAAGGGCGGAAGCAGAAAGTAAAAGTGCCTCAACTAAAACGTATAAAATCCAATTTTAGTTTTTTCTTCTTTTTTTCCTACTATATATTTTTTTTTTTTGGCCAATTGATTGTGTTTGTATTGTGTTAGCCAGCAAATGTAGTTTGTGGGCGTAACCAGGGCATAATGATAGCATTACCCACTCGGCTAATTGCGCCTGCTTTGAACTTGGCCAACTCACAGCAGATTGAAACGTGGCTGTGAACAAGTAAATTGAACAGAAATTGATCGCATTTCAAATGAATTAACAATGCGCACCAAATGCTTTTTGATATGCTACAAAACCAAGTCAAATGCTATATATATAATTATATATTTCCATATAGAAATATGTAGATGTAATTCATGCTCAAGCTAATATATATAATTATAAATTAATTACACGTTTAACTTATTACATTTCGAATTCAAAATTCTTTGCCACAGTGTGCAATTAATTTAATGACAACAAGCTAAACCAAATCCCCATAGAGATTAATGTACATTTCAATATTACTTGTTCATCTTGCCCAAAAATAATCAGAAATTTCTATTAAAGGAAAAACCATTTTTTGTGATTGCCGAGAATTAAATACACTTGAAAAAGAGCTTCAATAAATATAAGTAAAATAAAATACGCAAATTTATAATTACAAAGAAGTTGTTTAAACTATTCCAAGCTTCTTTATAAAATATTTATTTGTATTATAAAATTGCTATCAATAAATTTAGTAGTGTGTTCTCAATAAAATCAGCAACCTTACTCAAAATTTTTTTTCTTTGCGATACAAGTTAGAATGTTATATGCCCGACTACGGTACACCCTCTAACAGTTAGGTAAAAACATTTTATAGAAAGTAGCATAGGTCTAGATTGATTTAATACTAATCAAGAATATATATACTTACACATTTTTATTGGGTACAGGGTATCAAAAATGTTAAATATTTAGTTAGCTCACAAAAATTAACATTGATTATATTCTATGAAGTGTTTGTATTAAACTCCAGAGGCAAAATCAATTGGCAATTTCTAAGAAACAAGTTGACTATAGAATGAAATATTTGTATTCGTAAGAAACTCAGTTCAAATGAATACATTTGTATATATAATTATGCATACTACTATAAATATACATATGTTCAAACATATATTATTCAAATGGGGGGGGGGGGGGGGGGTTAGCTAGAAATACAAATCAGGCAGCTGCGTGGGTTTTTTTTTATTATTTTGTTTGTTTGATAACAAAAATTTGTTTTAGTTTTGGCGAATATTGTATACACAAATGAGGGTATCAGATCAAATAATAATGTAATAATAATAATCTATATATTTATATAAAAATGGAGCAAAGAAATGGTATTGAGAAATGAGGACGCTTGATTTGACCTACATTTTTTTCCCGGTTGTTCGTAATTGCCAGAAGGTTTCTAGGAAAAGCAATTTTAGGAAAACTTTCCGGAAAAGTCGATTGCGTCTCAGCAGATGTGCTCACAATTAACGTACAACAATCACAGTACACAGTATTTTCAAATTAAGTAGGAAAATCACAGTAGGCAGTATTTTTTAAAAGAATAAGAATTATATTATATATTATACTAGATCATTCCGGCGTGCGTTGCGACTTCCCGCTTCCGTTCCCAAAGAAATAAAATAGGAAATAAAATCACACTAATCATATTCTACAATGTCACTTTTATTGTAGCCTATTGCGCCTCCTGATATGCTTTTATATGTAATTTTAAAATTAATTTTCCACTCACTTCCCGATATATTTTTGATAAAAATTTTTCAAAGTGCCAACCTACGATATAATAGGAAGCTATTGCCACAAATTTCAGGTTTCTAGCTTCTATCGTATGGCCTGGGGGTGAGTCGCGAATCAGTCAGTCAGGTTAAAAAGTTTAATATACTATATATATATAGATTATTTAAACGTTTCGAACGTAGCGCATTTAGAAAACATATATATATATATAAGACAGAACAACGTTTGATGGCTCAACTAAAATATGATAAATTTGTTTATTGCTTTTATTTTTTTTTGGAGAGAGGACGTAGCAACGCACGCCTGTTACACTAGTAATGATATAATTTACTAAAGTTAAATAAAATATGCACAAATGTAAGAGTAGTATGAAAAAATATTTGAATGGTCTTCTCAACTTATTTCAAACAATTTTATTTAGTTCGAAAAGATAATATCTACAGTTTCAGGATATAAAAAGTTGAATTGCTTTTGTCAATAATCATTAATTATATTTAACTCTGAATGATAAACATGATGCGTTTTCGTTATATTATGCAATTTACTTTCGTTGCCTTGTGCATTTAATAATAAAACCTGTTTTGAACAAAAATAAAATCAAAATAAAATTTCAATAATATCAATGAAACTGCATTTTTTTTTATTAGCCACAAGCACTTTATACGCGCATGTGAATTTATATAAATATATAGTCTGATCAGTGTATCCGTATGATATAGAAATGTGCTAACATGAGTTAAGTGTTGATATTTCACTTATTTACGCTTTGGGTTTTGCAAATGTTTATCAGGACAGACAAAGGGAAGCTCAAATACTTGTATATATATTATAAGACAGTATGCAAATAGTATTATATGATTAAATTCTCTATATAGGTACGTCCAAATAAGTAGCTCTCGTATCAGTCACAGCCCCTCCAAATAAACGTGACTCTATGTGGCATATTCAAACAGTGATCGACTCCAAATTTCCACATAGTCTCGACTCATCGTGATTCATTTGCTGGCCAACTTGGCGTGTGGGTGATTTTTGGTGGTTGGGTTTGGTTTCTTGGGTGATACGCTCCATTGAAATACAGCTGCAGCTGCTGGCGAAATTCGAATAAGTTTTCATTAATGCATATTAAGTGTGTATATATGTGTGTGTGTGTGTGTGTGTGTGTGTGTGTGTGTGTGTGTGTGTGACTGCTGTGAGCTAATCATTTATATTCATTATGCCCCCTTCTACCTTAATCAATTTACTGCTCGTAGCCAGTTACAAAATTTTGAAACAATTTTTTTATGTTATCCAAAGCAAAGATTTTGCAGCCTAAAACAAATTGCACTTGATTTTCCAAGCTTGTTTTAAATAAGTCTAACTTTAAATCGGTTTTTTTTTTATCTAAAATTAAACTAAAGCCATAATAAAATGAAACATTTGGAAAAAAATGAAGTTTTAATAAATCGCTGACAATATTTTTGGGCTTGCAGTTATTTAAAACATTAATTTATATATTTAAAGTTTGAACTTTTTTTAGACAATAGAACTAAAATTACTTGAGTTTATAGCAAGCTTACAAATTTCTATATTCTTTCTACTTTTATAATGCCTAGAAGAAAACGTCTCCGAACCTTTTTATTGAAAATCTGTTGATTTAAAAACTTCATTGCTAAATTGCTCTGCATAACTTTCAAACAGACAAATATATATTTGTATTGGGAATCCAAAAATTGCGAACAAAATATGTTTGCTGGTAGAAATATGTATTTTTGAATATTTTTTGTTGTTTGCCCTTAAAAAAATATAAAAACAAGACGCAGCAAATGAATTAAAATTTGAATGAATAATGCGGCAGTTAAAAGAATGTTCAACATGATCATATGTTATGGATATGTTTGCTCACACTCATCATAAATATACTATAATAACATGCAGACAGACAAGAACATAATGAGGGAACACAACACAACACAGTGAACACAGACCATATTCAATCCTTTGTTGAAATATTGAACAAAGGCAACGAACAGTGAACTGTCTGAGTTGCGGGCTTTTTGCTGCCAATCAAGAATGGCATCAAATGGCTGCCATTTCATTTCAAGTAATCTGTTTTAGCTCACAGGTGCGGGCCAACCCAGAAGGTCAGATTGCCGTATATATATATAGTAGATATGTGCATATTTTGAAATGTCACACTTATATAAGAAACCTTATTTATTTTCTTGCAGATTCGGCTCTGGGAGCAGCCAGGCCTCACAAAATAGCGGCGACATTTGCCGCATCTGTCACTGCGAGAGTGATCCACAGAATCCACTATTGACGCCCTGCTATTGCTCCGGCAGTCTTAAGTATGTGCACCAGGCGTGCCTGCAGCAATGGCTGACCGCATCGGCGACCAATTCCTGCGAACTATGCAAGTTCCCCTTCATAATGCACACCAAAATAAAGCCCTTCAATGAGGTAGGTCACATCAGTTGCAATTTTGTATCTACTTATTACTCAAAACTAATTTATTTCTTTCTGTATTGTTTGGCTTCCTCTGTGCGCCGGCTCATCGATTGCATTGCGGTTGACAGTGGCGCAGCCTTGACATCTCCAGCATTGAGCGGCGCCGGCTCTGCTGTACGGTTCTCTTCCACTGTGCGGCTGCTTTGTGCGTCATCTGGTCACTGTGTGTGCTCATCGAACGGGCCGCAGACGATGTAAAACGTGGAGTAATTGGTTTGTATATACCACCCATATGTGCACCCTTAACCACTACAATGAGAATGACTCGACTCGACTCGACTCAATTCAACTGCAATTTATCCTTACACAGATTGGCCCTTCTGGACAAAGCTGGCTGTTGTTACCGTGGGCCTCACTGGCGGCATTGTCTTCATGTACATTCAGTGCAAGGCCTATTTGCATCTGTGCCATCGCTGGAAGGCACGCAACAGGCGAGTAGTTCATCCAATTAGTGCAGCTTTAAGTTCTTTCCCATAATTGTCAAAGCAACTAAAAGAAAATGTACATTATTAAGCTCTATAGCCTTAAGAAAGTAGTTATTAAAATGTATGTAAAAATGTGTGTTATAATTAGCTATGAGATATCTCAGACAATATTGTAGTATTTGTATATAGCAGGGTCTGTAGCTCTGATTATAAATATACTAGTTACTAAATAATAATAATTTAAGGATATTTTTGATTTTTATTAACAAAAAATTCCAAAGAGAATATTTGTATTAATTGCTTTGAATAAAAATCAAAAGTAATCATTCAAAAGTAATCTTTATAGTTAAAATTTAAAATAACAGTTTATTGTGATATTTCAAAAGTCCACTTTTGGTATACTTTAAGTTACAGTAACACATTATCTTCATTATGATATATTTAGTTAAAATTTAATTTCATCAATTGTATTTGTAGTCTCTAGTTTTTAATAATTTGATAATCTAAAATGCTAAACGAACAGACTCCAAATGCTTTATGCAAGCACACTATGGGCAGCTTTAAGTTCACAAGCGAAATATAACTCTCATATTGTATCTGTATGACTTTAAGCAAAGGATAATAATGTTTTGTAAATGTATGTTTTAGGCAGTTACAGGCTTTTTAAAGCATATTTCCATATTCTTCAATATTAATCCGTTAATATAATTATCAAATTTGTTTTGTAGATACTCATTTAACAGATTATATGTAACTTTATTATAATTATCGATTTAAATGAATGTCTATCAACATTTGTTAGATTTAGTGATATACATGTAATCAAATAGTATAGTTAAATTATTATATATTATTTTTATATTTTGCGCACGCATTGCTGGAAGCATTCTTCACGCGTGCAGTAACGATTGCCATTGCCACCACAGCCAAGAAAGAAACCTCTGGAACAGGTCTTATATGGTTTGTTATAGAACCACATATCCTTCATGGCATTATGCTTGCACCAATCAAAGCGACTGTGGCCATGATCTCTACGCTCGCTGCAGTCACTTTCAACTAATTCAAACTTGTTAATTTCCAAAACTTGTAGGCTAATAACCATAGCAATACTCACTAGGACGTCCAGGACATATCCGAATGGCCTGGATTTGGGCCATAAAAAGCGTCAGACAAGCCAAAATCAAGTAGTATATCATTTTAATGCAAAACACAATTCTTGGCTCAGTTTAGAATGCGAACTGATTAACAACTGGAAATATTTTGTGCTTTTATAGCCAACTAAATGAAATTAGCAGCAGCTGGTTTATAAGTTTAAAAGCTGCTTTAGAAAATATGTTAGGGCTATTCCCTTAAAATATAGTTAATAATTATTATAGTTAAGAATTAAATATATGAAAAGATATATTCAAGAATATACATATATCTCCGTGCATTAAAAATAATATTAATTGCAATTTCTTTGCAGGATCCTGCTCATACAGAACGCACCGGAGAAGATACATCCTCTGGCACCGCCTTCGCCAGTGGCCGCTCATCATCATTTTAGCGAGGCGCACAGCTCGCTGGCCCATGGTCCGGTCAGTGGCACCGTGGAGATTAATGCTTCTGGAGGCGCTGTTCATGCTGTTCACGACTCGAGTTGCAGCGCCTTGGACAATGCCTCCTCCACGGGTCTTCATCAACACCAACAACAAATGCAAATGCAACTGCAGCAACGTCTGCTAAACGCGTCACCGCATCACATGCTCCAGCTGGACGTTGTGCCGCACAGCAGCAGCAGCGCGGGCACCCAGACGGACGATGCGCACGCGCAGCGTCAGCAACAGGGTCAACAGCTGGGCCAAGTGGCTGTGGCGGCCAACATTGAGTGTTCCCAGTCGCAGCACAATTATGACCGCGACTGGGCACTGGATGATGTTGTGTCGCAGATCTCCTCATTTCGGCCCTGCCCACAGGGCTCTGGCAGCATGACACCGTTCCATGACTCCATACACAATGTGTTAGAGCACTCGGAAAGCTCCAGCCGCGGCTCAGCCGTGGATCTGTGCGCCGGCTCGCGACAGGATCTCAGTGCCAGCGGCATATCTACGGACACGGGCCGCGAACACGCCATGCAACTGAGTAGTTTCAGTGGTAAGTAGAGTCAAGTACGAATCTTGGGAAACTCTTCTAAACAACCTATCTTTCTTTAACCTTTGTAGGCAGCGGTGAGCACAAGGCGCCGTCTATCAGCTCTGGTGTGTCACACGCTGTAGCCAATGGACTGGGCGGGTTTGTCTACAAACCGCATCAATCAAAGCGCTACTCAAATTCGTCCATTTTTCTGGAGAACCGTGATATACTCAACGACTCACCCCTGTGTGTGGGCGTGGCAACACCGATTGCCTATGACTACAGTACGCCACCAAAGATCGATTATCGCCATTCAAGCATACTGGGCACAGAGGAGCAACCGGGACTGGGCTGCTGTGCCGCCTCCTCTGACTGTCGAATGGGCAGAGACGCGGATTTGCGCCGCTACTCGGACACCAAGCTGGATATGGAGCAGGAAGCCATGCTGTGCAAGAATGTAGATGGCGGCGGCGACACTGTGCTAGATATGGAGCTGCCCTCCTCACCACTGTCTCCGCCAGCTGCCTACGCCAGTCACCAGCATCAGTATCAACAGGCGCTGCGTCGTTCCTTTGACAAAGGTGTCGCTGAGACGAGTGGCGTCGGTATAGCCAACAGCAAGTGCTCCAATAGCACAATAACCGATGCGCAAATGGATCGCTCGCGTTTGTTTTTTAAGTCGTTGCCAAATCTCAGCAGCAGCTGCGAAAGTCTCATCAAAAAGTGATTGTGTTCCAATCTACCCACATCCTCGTTACCTTCTGTGTCTCTCTAACATGTTGAAAGTATTTTAGCGCTAGTTGGGCGCAGATCTGGACCCAGACAGACAGCTCCACAAATGCATATTTTTTATACCACACACTTTGCTATCGTTGGCCCATTTTGTGGACCTAAATCCTAATTTAATTTCTATCCATGTATCCATGTTCAACAAAGCCCATAAACAATTTTTGAGACTGCAAACATAACAAAACACAAGAAAAATAACAACAATTAATGTACGTTTTAGAACAAACAAATATAAATTCATTTGTAACAACAACAACAACAACAGTATATGTATATCTATCTATCTATCTATGTTTGTATATCGATATATAGAATTATATAGGCACTAAAAACAAATGAACAAACTTATTATATACTGACTAAATGTACATATATATGTATGCATATATGCTGCTATTCCTGCAGTCGCAGCATATTTAAATCTTACATATTTCACAGCACCCCGCTGGATCCATGCTCCCTCTCCCTACCTGTTGCCTAAGCCAAATCCAAGTTTATGTGTAGGATCATAATGCTAATTAATTATTAAAAATATATAGATGCAAAGAGCCGGACGTGAACCTTGTGACATTTTGTATTTTGTTTCTTAACTTCTAAGTCAAATGAAATTTTAAAAATTGATCTGTGATTAAGCGTCATTGAATATATACACATAAAACATAACCTAATATAAAATAATATAATTAATATAATAGTACATCCATATTTAATAATAATATTAATAATAATACAAATACATAACGGCAGCAAACAAATATCACTCTAATACAAAAATAAATATATGGTAATATTTTAAATTAACGTGAACAAGAACAAGAAATAAACTATTTAAAGCATTTTGATGATTAAAAGTGCAAAAAAAAATAAAACAAATAAATAAAGAAAAATGAAAACTCCTTCCTGGAGATTTTCCGTGCAGCTTTTCAGCGGCTCTCTATGTAAATCCTCAGCTTGCGAAAATTGAAGCCGATTTAGTTATAGAATTAGCATAATATACTGTGCATACTTATGATCGCGACGAGTTGCCGAGCATTACAACAAAAAGACAACTAAATTTTTTATTATATATTAAAAAATATTTAAATAAATATGTGCAAAACAATTACAACACTACTCCAAAGAGAAATTTCGAGTATTTATCAGCAGGTGAAAAAGTAAAAAAGAGCGAAAATTCGGAAAAATTAAAGACTCCATTTTCTTTTTTAAGTTTTCACAATCAGTTTATTAACACATTAGTTTTTTTTTAAGCATATTAGTCTTTTGCTCATCACAATAAATATTGTTTTTAATAAATACATTTGGGATAAAAATAGGAATTAGAATGCCGTTAGACGGCTTTTACTTATTGCTGCCATTGGTCTTCTTCTTATCCTTTGGCTCCTCGATGGCATTATGCTTCACATTCAGATGAGCGGGACCAACCTGCTGTATTTGCACGACACGCTCCTTGGTCTTGTCCTGAATGGGCTGCGGCTTCGGCACATTTACAGTGAGAACGCCGTCTGAAGATAACGAGGATACCACCTTGTCGGCATCATAGCCCTGGGGCAGGGCATAGCGACGAACAAAATGGCGCATAATGTAACCATGTTCGTCCTCCTTTTCCTCATGCTGGCCCTCGACCACAATGTGTTTGTCCACCACCTTGACGTTCAGTTCGTTGGGCTTGAACTGGGTTACATCCATGCACACTTGGAAGCCATCTTTGCCCACCTGTGCGACCGGCCATTGCCAGCTATCAACTTCTCCATTCGCCATTTTGTTGGCATCGCGGCTGTGACGATTGGCCATTATCTTGCCTCCCGGCGACGTTGGACAGGCAGGATGTGCGCATTGCCAAGGACTCAATAAAGCCTGTGGCGCAGTCATGGCGTGCAACTGGCGCGGATGGACGCCCAGACCAAAATCGTAGATGGGGTTCCGGGGTGACTGCATAGCATCAACCAGCGAATATAGATGGGACAGCGACATTTTCAATTTCAGGTTATGTTTAAGTACTTTAAATAAAAAAAACTATTTCCCGTATTTTAAGTTTGCTTTCGCACAGCGAAGTTCTCTAGTCGAATAACGTTTTTCAACTGTAACGGCGCGATGGTCTGAGACTGCTTTTATAGCCGCCTAATGACACTTCTTCCAGAAACATCGCGCATTTGATAGTGTGTGTGTGTGTGAAGAAGAGCAAAAAACATCGCACAGTTGCCAAGTGTGGGTGAGAGATGCAATTGTGGGAGAGTAGTTGCAGCAGAACTGAGAGCTGTAAAAGAGATGCGTTATAACGGCAAAGACAAGCAAAAGGGAAACACAAAAGGAAACGCACTCTTTGAATTCTTTATTTACTTTAATTGTTAAGTACATAATGTGCTTATGTTACTGAATACTTGTAGTCGTAATTGTTTCACACTTGTATTTAGGAAATCATAATTTCATATCATAGTTTTCTTCTCTTGTCTTGCAGGCCCTATTATATATTTATTGCGAAATTACGAAAAAACACAAAAAACATTTATAGAATAAAAACGCATGCCAATTTTTTAATTTTTTTAGTTGTGGCTTGCGCATCATTATGTTGTCAGTCAGTCTCTACATTCACTTGGCCGTTGCCAGTGCCGGCTCCTCAGACTTAGCAGCGGCTGCACCATTCTCGCTGCCCTGATTCTTACTAGCTAGAATTGCGGCATCAACAGCAGCAATCTCCTCCGCGCCCTTTGTTGTCTTTTCAACTTTCTCCAGTTCCACTACTGGCGGCTCATCAATTTCAGTTTCTGTTTTGGCTTTCTTGGCGGCTGGCAAGTCTTCCTCATCCTCCTCGACAATGGGCTTTTCAGGCTTGGAATTGGTGTTAGAGTTGGACGAACTACCGTTGGCATTGGCATCTTCGGTTTTTGCCTCATCTGGCTCAGTGGGTGGAGCAGTGCCACTGCTGCTAACGGCTGCGTCGGTGGAGTTTTCCTTCTCGGCATCTGCAGCAGTAGTGTCCTTTTCCATAGACTTTGACTCCGAAATTGGCTTCTGTTCGCCATTGTTGGCACTGGAATTGGTAGTGGAATTGGTATTGGAAGTTGAATTGGAATTGGAAGTTTGCACAACGGGCTCAGTCTCTTGTTTCTCTTTCTCTTTTGTTTTTGCATTTGCAGTTTCCTCTGCAGTTTCAGCTGCGTTAGCGTTGGCGTTGGCGTCAACGTTGACGTTGACGTCGGCCGCTGTCTCTGCCTCCCCATTACCATTTCGCTCTTCGGCGCTCTTCTGCTCGCTGTTGACAGCCACGACTGCAGCTGTTTTTGGGGTTGGCTGCGACTGCTGCTGCGGCTGCTGCTGCTCGACTTCGTTGGCTGCAGATTTTTGTATTGGCATCTGCACATCCTTTGACTGCGACTGCGACGGTGACTGCGACTGCAACTGCGACTGCAACTGCGACTGCAACTGCGACTGCAACTGCGACTGCACTGACTGCTGCTGCTGTATGTCGACAATGCGCTCAATGGGCCGCTCCTCGCCCGCTTTGACGGCGGGCGGCGGCGGCGGTGGCGCCTTAACGGTGAGTATCCCATCCGAAGAGAGTGTCGAGTGGACATCGGCCGGATCAAAGCCCTTGGGCAGCATATATTTGCGTATAAAGTGACGCGAGATGACGCCGTGGCCATCCTCCTTCTCGTCGTGCTGTCCCTCGACCACAATGCAGTTGTCAATGGTTTTCACGGTGAGCTCGTCCGATGCAAATTGCTTCACATTCATGCTCACCTGGAAGCCGTTGCGATTAACCACCGAGTAGGCGGAGCAAGATTTAGAGGCAGTGCCTCCAGCAGCGGCAGCAGCCGAATTAGTCGATATTGATGAGTTGACCTTGTCGCCCAGCTCCTTCTCCAGCTCCAAGAGCGACTTATTGCAGCAAACGGTCTTTGCACCGGCCACACGACCATAGGGATGATGGCGTTGCTGCGCCTGACCACTCTGCCCACCCTTAATGGGCACCCACAAAACCGAGCCTGGTGGCGAGTGGGCGTGGACGAGACGTGTGCCCCGACGCGCACTGTTCGAGGGCGACAGCTGCGGATGCGAATGCGAATGCGAATGTTGCTGTGACGACGACGACGATGACGATGACGACGATTGCTGCTGTGTGGCAGCCGTTGCGGCGGCCAGCTGCTCCAACGGATACATACCGAAGCCGACATCGTCAATATCCATGCCCAGGCCCAGACCGAGGCTGCTGCCACGATGATTGAAATTAAAATCGTGCAGCTCCTCGGCCAGATCAAGGATAAACGGTATTAACGACATGTCTGCGATTCGGTCTAGCAATGTCTCAATTTGATGGGCTTCTTAATTATCTGATTTTTTCTGGTTTCTGGTCTCTGACTTCTGGCTGGGATCTGACGACACTCGCGCTGCTAACGTACGTGCGTGCGATCCGTTCCGGCTTCTAACTGGATTGCGTTTGAGGGCTTATGGCTGAATGTTCAACCTTTTAAACGACTGTGCAGCGCTGAATGGAAAATTGTGTCTGGCCTGGAAAACGAGTATAAATTCTGCAGCAGCGGCCACGAACGGCAGCTCCGACGCGACGGCGCTGTCGCTATCGGCTTATGCAAAGCGAGGCTGGGGCAACGTTTCCCATGTGCAATCTTTGTTTATTTGCACAAATTTGGTATAAAATATAATCAATAGAATATGAACTGGCGGCGATAGCCCTCGAAATAAGATACAAAAATATATGTATGTATGTATGTACATATATTCATACTTAAGTACATATGTATATATGTTCATGTGTCTGTCAGCAACTTTTTCGCAATGTGCAGTTGTCAATTTTCCGGTTGCGAGAACAAAGAAAGTATTCCAGGCCGACGTTGAAGATACGCAAACCGGCAACTTTAAAAACCGGCTCCAGCCTCTCAGCCTACGCCTGGGCTGCCCAGACAATATGTATGTGTATGTATGTGTATATATATACAATACATACATACGTGCGAGCATGTAAAGTGGCCATGTTGCAGCTGAATTCCCAGCGCTCAGCCGGCAAACAGCTAAACAGCTGAGAGGCCACAAAAAAGTCTCGTGCCGGCGCGCCGGTTGCCGAACCGGCGCGATTGTAGCAACTACAACAACAGCTGGTTTTTTGCGTCTTTCCATTAAAGTTTATGTGCATGTGTGTGCATGTGTATGTGGTCTGGAAAGCCGACCGGCAACAGCGACAATTCGTTCATGGTAATTTAACAAAAGGGGGCAACATCTAGCAGTGGGGCAGGCACAGAACATGCGCAGTGTCTCTTGCTTTTGTTGTATATAAAATGTACATACATACGTATATACGAATTGCAACTGTGGCAAGAGCAGCTGTGGGTGAGGCTATTGTATACATGCATCCGTGCATATGAATGTATGTATGTACATAGGTTTTAAAGAGGTGTGCGTGCATATTATTACTAAGATACATATGAATGTATGTACATATGCAGGCTATATCCAGACGAGAGGCAGACACTTTGCAGAGACTTGCAATGGAGCAGCGAACTTTGGAAAAGCTAAAGGTGTTTGTTAATGAATACATGTACACGAACATACATTCATATGTATGTGCAAGTATATCTGTACATATGTATGTAAAACTATTTGTACAGAAAGCAATCATCGTGTAAATGCAGGCGCTGAATAGAATGTACATATGTATGTATGTAGTGTGTACATACATATGTATTTTTTTCGCCTGGCAGACTTATTTTTTTGTTTTATTTTTCCTGCTGAATGTGTCCTGTACATATGCACATACATTTGGCGATTAAGCCAATACATACATATACATACGTATATATGTACACACAAAAGATTAAAATGCACTAACAAACTAAGTTTTTTAAGTCAGCCACGAACCCAAAAGCAAAATCAGTTTATTTGGCCCAATTTAAGCTTCTAAATGTAATTTCTCTTCGAATTTTACCAATAGTGTCTCCCTGTGGCGAAAAGAAATATATATGTTCTTACATACGTACTTACCTGCATATGTATACTTATATATACATATATACATAGGTACATACATATGTAGCTTACCAGGCTCTACAGAGAACGCACATGCATTTGTTTGTATGTACATACTAACATTCACATATGTACATATGGAAGTATATAGAAATGATGAAATCATTAATACGTACATATACTGTATATTTTAAAAATTGCATAGTCTATTTTTGTGACTCACTGTATTAATGTACACATGTACATATGTACATACATAATATAATATAATATAATATATAATAATGTATTACATATATACATATTTATATATTGGCTTAATCGTTTCTTATTTGCGCTATTTTTTTGAAAGGCTAAAATGCAATAACTTAAAACTTTTGTAGGTGTGCTAAATTTGCATGGTAATATTCAAATACTTTACATAAACAATAAATTACATTAATTAGATAAGACTTTTTTAACTAGAATATTGTGGAATATTCTTATCAGTTTTTGCGTATCTTCTCTTTTTCTCTTTCTCTCTCTCTCTCTGTCTGTCTTATATTGCAATTGTGTATCTCTACAAATCACCCGCACATATGTACATAATTCAAGCGCTGTTGTGTCATTATCGACAGACTCTCACTTTCATTACTAGATAATATCGCTTATAAAATATATACAATAAATGCATATCACAAATGTACATTCATACATACGTACATATTTACATAAGCAAATACATATGTAATTATGTATGAGTACATTTTCGAGCGATTTCCAGAACATTTGCGAAATGTTTGAACCTTTAACCGAACCAGAAGTTTCGCTGCCATTCCAAGAGTCACCAATTCCCCACAGAGCTACAGTGCGATAGAGAGAGAGAGAGTGAGAGCAAGAGCTACCACCAGAGCAAGAGCAGCTATAAATAGCACACTGCAGCGCTGTGACGGCATCAGTTTAATACGAAAGAACAAAGCAACAACAGGTCTCTATTAAGAGAGAGAGTATTTTAAAAGGATCCAAGGAGCAGGAATTAAGAAATTCAAGTTACAAAGATGGCAAGTCTTCCACTGCTACTAAGTCTAGCCGATGACCTGACTCGTCTCTCGATGACGCCCTTCTATGAGGCGCCCTACTATTGTCAACGCCATCAACGTCATCCTTGTCTGGCACTGGAGCAACAGAAGCTGCGCCAGCAGGAGCAGCAATTGGGCGCTGTTGGCGCTACAGTGTCCAAGCTGGGCAAGGATGGCTTTCAGGTGTGCATGGATGTGGCCCAGTTTAAGCCCAGCGAACTGAATGTTAAAGTCGTGGACAACTCCATTGTGGTCGAAGGCAAGCATGAGGAGCGCGAGGATGATCATGGCTTTATAACGCGCCATTTTGTGCGTCGCTATGCTCTGCCCCAGGGCTATGAGGCCGACAAGGTCGCCTCCACACTCTCCTCGGACGGAGTGCTCACTGTGACCGTGCCAAAGCCAGCGGCCATCGAGGATAAGGAGACTGCACGCATTGTTCAGATCCAGCAGGTTGGACCGGCCCATCTCAATGTGAAGGCGAATGCCAAGGAGCAACTGGAACAGGACAACAGCCATGACAAATAAACTGATCAGCGGCCAAGTCATCTCTAGTATCTAACCCTAATATTAAAAAACTATCAGTCATTGTCTGTTTTATAAAAGTAACCTACATACTAATACATACCTACATACATACACGCATACATAAATATGTAACTGTAATTCATTCATTTCGCTGTAGAACAAATATAAAACGTAAATAAATAAAGATTTACATTGAAAATAAGACTGTTTGTACGATGTCAATGTCTTATATCTTGAATTTTCATATATTATTTTTTCCAAACTTTCAATTGTTAGTTAAGCACCATTTGAATTTATAAAATATGTGCATATTTACTTGTAAATTATTCCTTTTGTATGTATTCCTTTTCCTACTTTTTATTTAAACCTTGTATTCAATACAATTTTTATCATATATTTCTGTATCACTTAACGTTAAAAGTGTTCTAGAACGACTAACATTTCTAGAAAAGCCTAGATAAACTTTTCTTAGTTCTTGAACTACCCTCGTGTTTTGTTGATTCCTCTTCCAGTGCAGCAGTAAAAAAAAGTTTGCTGCAAAGGGAATACAAAATTTCATCTCGATACATATGTATATATGTACGTACTTGCATATGAAACAATAATAAAAAGAATAACGAAAAATCAAACCGGTCCCGGCAAACAGAGATAGCAAGAGTTCATTGTACTTTTCTTAGTGGATGCGTTTTGCACTGCTTGGAACTGCGACCTTAACAATTGGATTTACATTATTACATATGTATGTAGGTACATATATATATAAATGCGATAATAAACTAAAAATGTAAGAGCTTTAAATGTATACCTACATAAAAACAATTAATACACACATATAAATTTATACATAAATACATATACATGTTTATTTACATATGAAGTTATTTATTTGCGTGCCAAAAAAAAGTAAGTCCAGAAACTGCAAGAACTTTCCCGAGAGTGACAGAGAGAACGGGAGAGAAAACAAACAAAAATTTGCCGGCACACGCCACGATATAGAGAGTCTCTCTCAATCGTGGGCACACGCATACTTATGCACGCGACAGAAAGAGCGAGAATTTTCAAGAGCGCAACAATTGTTTTCGCGTGTATGTGTGTGCTTTGCTTTAGCGTCGGTATAAAAGACCGCTCTGTTGGTTGCCGCGCCGCAGTTTCATTAAAACCGTCGCTCTGAGCAGATCTGCTGTGCAGAAATAAAAAAGTTTACAAAGACTAAAGTGTATATAAGTAAAAGCTTAAAAATGTCAATTCCACTGTTGTGTTTGGCACGCGAACTGGATCACGCCAATAATGACTTGGATCATTTCCTGGACGATGACTTCGGCTTCGGTGTGCACGCACACGACCTGTTCCATCGTCCACGCCTGATGTTGCCACAGCTGCACCGACGCCGCTCTCATTTCATGCCATATGAGCGCAGTCTTCATCACCAGTTGCAGCCACGTCGTCGCAGCTCCCCTGGCCAGAACGCTCTGTTGCCCATCATTGGCAAGGATGGTTTTCAAGTATGCATGGATGTGGCGCAGTTCAAACCCAGCGAGCTTTCTGTCAAGGTGCAGGACAAGACAATCATTGTCGAGGGCAAGCATGAGGAGCGCGAAGATGGCCACGGCATGATCCAGCGTCACTTTGTGCGCAAGTATACCCTGCCCAAGGACTACGATGGCAATGACGTCGTTTCGACTGTCTCCTCCGATGGCGTGCTCACATTGAAGGCGCCACCACCGCCCAACAAGGACCAGGCCAAGCAGGAACGCATCGTTCAGATTCAACAAACTGGTCCTGCCCATCTGAGTGTCAAGGCGCCAGCAACCGAAGCCAACACAGACAACAAAAACAAGAGTGAAAATGGCGGTGGCGAGAAGATGGAAACGGGCAAATAGAGAAAGACGAAAAGTGGATGAGGCAAAGAGAGTGATAGAAAACGCAAAGTACTGCAGCGCTGGTTGGAGAGTGCAAGACTAAAAACAAACACACTTTATACATACCTACATACATACATAAATACACACCAACACTTGAACACATTTACGTCGAAAACTTTTATCACAGTTAGCAATAAGATATTTTAAAGCCGCATTAAATAATATTCTATGAATGTATTTTGGAAATAAAATCCAAGTGAATTTTTTATTTTGTAACATGTAAAACATCAGCGGCAAAGTCAACTAACTGTTTTTGCATTTCTTATACTGTGAGAACAAATTAAAATAAAAAAAAAATTCATACATACATAAATGTTTTTTTCTTACTTTGATGAATAGTTACATATATGTATTTGTATTTTTACATAATTGTGTGTAAGTGGACTTGCGAACTTAAACGTCAAAAAAAAGTATGTACATAAATTTAAAAAAAAAAAAAACTTTTGCCTTGTAAATAAGACTGGAAGAAAATTGGCATACAATTACATGCACATTTGTGTATATGCTCATGTGTTCATATTGATGAACATATATGGAAAAAATTATGCAGCGTTTCAAGCATTCTAATGTTGAATAAATATTTCTGCAAATTTATATACTATAATGACTACAAAAAAGTGTTTAAGCAATATTTTCAATTGGACTTTTCACATATACGCATTTGTTTTGATGCCTTGCCGTTAAAGAGAATGAAAAATACATCGCATTCTCTTTGTTACGCAGTCTGTTATATTCTCTTCTAAAATGCTTGCATGTGCGATGTTTTACGCTCTAGAAAGTGCGAGAGTTTGCTAGATAATGGAACTGGTCCTCCATGTTGTAAATAAGGATCAATTTTTATTTTAACATATCACTTTGCCTGCCAGTCGCAGTTTTCTTGGATTTGCCTGATTTAGAACGAAATGAAAATACTTTTATTTAAAATACAAAAACGTCGCTTAAAAATAGTCGCAAGTTGGCTACCCTCATTGCTGATTTGGAATTGTTGATAATTTCCCTGCTGGGTCGTCAGCACCGTTACAACTTAAATATGCTACTTTAATATGGACATAGATGACTGTAAGTTATGAATCAATATGGCCGGGTTCAAGGCTAACGAGGTTACGGTCAAGGTGGTAAATAATTGTCGTCGAAGGCAAAAAACCCTGCAACAAACACAATACCTTGCAAATAAAAAAAAATGGCGTTCGCCGCGTGGTAATTGCAAATTACTGGGTAAGTGGAAAATGTAGTCACAAAATATAAGAATTAAACACTGCAAAACAAAAGTAAATAAATTGTCTTTTTTCTTGTTAAATAACGAGATCGACCAAATAATCGCAGATTATCGAATGGAACACTGGAACCTAAATCCATAATAAAAAAATGGCGCTCGAAACACATACATACATATGTAACTCTATACTTGGAAAATGTTAAAGGACATTAAAAAAAAACAAATAATTTTTCTAAAAATCAGTTTCTATCAATTTATTGCGCATTTAGTATTATATTTTTGTGCATACACAAGTATTTTAAATCTTATTGAAATTCTCATTGCAGCATTTGTTCGCTCTGTGGCCAAAAATAGTTCACCTTGAGCTTGAATATACCCTGGCCGTTGCAACTGAGGGAGAGGGATGGCTACGATCGTGTCTTGACAGATTGGACTATTTCCAGGGCAGTGCCAGTTTTCCCGTCTCGTGTACGCGTACCAGGCGCTCACCCGGTGCATAGTATTTTGCTGGAGGCGGAGGCGGCGCTTTAATGGTTAAAAAGCCATCCGAGGATATGTCGGAGATGACCTCGTTGGCATTGTAACCACGTGGCAGGAGGTACTTACGAACGAAGTGTCGCTCCACGTAACCATTGGGTCCCTCGCTGCGCTTATTGTGGTTGCCCTGGACTATTATATAGTCCTCATTTGTCTTGACCACAATCTCTTCAGGTCGGAATTGACGCACATCGATGTCAATGCGAAATCCCTTCTCGTCCACATGTACACGCTCGCCTGAATAATAGTTATCCCAGCGCATGGGATAGGACCACTCGTAGGGCGTCGATTGTATGAGCTGATTGCGAACCCGACGCGTCACCAGTTCATCCAAGGGACGTAAATAGTCGCTGCTATTGGTGGGCCAATAGACACGCGAATCGTTCCACAGATATGGATACATCTGGACGTCATACGGTGGCTCATAGAGTGGGCCGAGACGCGGACGTGGACGATCCAATTCCCGGGATAGATCACGGTATGTTGTCGGCACCAGCGCCATTTGTGTTAGCTTATGCTTCTGAAAATCTTATAAAATTTGTCGATGGCGCTGCCAGCACTTTTATAGGCACCACAAAAACGACGACGATCAATTGGCCTCGTTCAGAGTCGGAGGCAGCGCCGGATGCGGATGAATGAATCATCAGCCCGATGCGCGAAGGCCAACAAACAAGGCACAAGCGTATCCAACGTCTAAATGTAATATTGGACGCTAGTCAAGTGGACGTCATCAAGAAAAGATGCGTCAGGGGGCAACCAGGAAAAGTGGTCAACAAGTGCAAGTGCCTCATGCCAAGCATAATAAAACAAATGTATGTGCTTTTGATTTTGTTTATATTTTTATTATACACTTGCGAAGAGTAATATACTTAACATATTGTCATGCTTTGGAAAAACATTTTCCAAACCAGAAATTATGTGTTTATTAAGTGGATTAGCAGGAGGAACTGAGTTGAAGGAAGTCTATTTGTTTCTAGGCAATTTATCTTATCTAATTTTAGATAATTTTGATATAATATGTATATATTTCATATTCATGTGAGAATTGTCCAGATCGTGTCATTATAATAACGATAATTTAAATAGAAAAACCACTACGCCCAATTTGATAATCTTTCATTAAAATACGCCTGTAAGAGTATTTGGTTTTTGGTTTAATTTACAAATCTATATAACTATGTATGCATACAAGGGCATTTAATCTTCGACTGTTCTTTCTGTTTTTTAATTTATTGCTATTATATGTACATATTTGAATTTGTTTGCATCTAATTGAAATACTAAAATAATTTTATTGACTTTTACTGCTCCTTTTGCTCCTCAGGTGGATTTGGCTTGATGTTGTGCTCTGCTGGACCAGTTTGCTGAATGGGCACCACACGCTCCTTGAGAGCCGCCTCAACGGCAGGCGGATTGGGCACATTGATAGTCAGCACGCCATCGCTGCTTAGGCTAGAGGTGGCCTTATCGGACTCGTAGCCTTCGGGCAGATTAAAGCGGCGGAGAAAATGACGTGAGCTATAGCTGCCCTCGGCATCTTCCTCGGATTTGCCTTCAATCACAACGCTGTTGTTCACCATTTTGACTGTCAGCTCGTTGGGCTTGTAGTCACTCACGTCCAGGCTCACCTGGTAGCCCTGCTTGCCAACTGTTGCGGCTGGCGTAAACTCTCGTTCCTGCCAACGTGCAATCTGCTGCCAGTTGCGAGGCGCCGCTGTTGCACCAGCCCACATGACTGGCTCGCGGAAGAAGGCCTGGAAAGGGGATACTCGCGGCATCCGTGACATCTCCTCGGCCATACGCAGAAACATGGGCAACGAACGCATTTTGTGGCTGATATGAAATTTTATAGATGCCTTGTGAAATTGTGTGTTATTTTACACTACGGCACAGCTCCGTTTGCTTCGCTTGTATTTGTTGTACTGTGGAGAGCTCAACATGCCGGCTGCTATTTATACGCCGTGCCAAAGCAAGCGAGAACTTTCCGGCACTCTCTCGAATTTCAAGCTGATGCAAAATTTCGGCGTTGCATGAAAACTATTATCAGCAAAGTGCTCAGAACATGTCGAATGTAAGTTAAACATATTTTCAATATAATTTTATATGTATTAATCGAACTTTCGATTGTTTTCAGGTAAATTCGAAAGCGCAGTAGTTTCTTCGGCATTTAAAAAGCTTGAGGCAGGTCAGCACACAATTTAATGAGAGAGAAAAATGGATGAGCGTAAGCTTGTTTGCTTAAGTAATATAAACAAGTGTGAGAGAGAGGTATTAGGCATGGGCACGATTGAGAGACTCTCTCTGGCCCTGGCATGGGCGTAGCTACATAAGGTTTTTACGGGATGAGCCATTCATGAGCGAAAGATTCAAAAGCTATTACTATTATTATATAAATGGACGAAACTCTTTAAATACTCTTTTTTTTCTAAATATCCAATTTATTCCAAAACCATAAATTTAGCTACAAATGAGTACTAATAATTCTAAAAGTATAATAAATTTTAAGATTAATATTAAAATATATTTGCCAAAAGATGAGTATATATGATGAGTTCCCAATCTTACTGCTGAATACCCTCCTTCTCAGCCCACTCTAGCCAGGAGCCATTGTAGACGCAAACACTATAAAACAAAGATAAATGTAGATAAGTTCTTCAACTCTGTACAGGAAAATCTTTCTTACTTGGTAAAGCCTGCAGTTTTGGCAATCTGTTCGGCCTCCAGCACACGCCTGCCAGAGCGACAGGTGAATATTATTTCAGCATCCAAAGCAGGCTTTGCACGTCCGTAATTCTTCTCAAAATACTCAGCTTCAGACTTCAAGGCGTTCTCCAAATCAGGTACTATAGAAAATATTGCATTATTTTTAGATATTTGACGATTTTAATATCGAATTTAATTACAGGGTATATTGAGGCTGGCCGGAATGGTGCCCGTTGCTGCCAGCTCGTCCTGGTTGCGTACATCAATCAAGTAGGTCTCTGGATGATTGGGAACATCTTTAACTTGCTCATAGGTGGCCATTGCGCAGCGTACAAAATGTAGATATCCGTATAGCTGAAAACTGTACTTTCACTTGGCTTGCACGTCGCCGGATCACTGAATTTACTATTTGCCTAAGCGGCGGCATTTATTATAGTCGAGATTTGTTTAGCGAAACCAAAGCGACAGCATAGGCGACGTTAGCGTCAGCGTCAAAGTCAACGTCAACGTCGCTGCCGGTTTATCAGCCGTATGTAGTATATACTACATATGCACGAAGTACAATAAGGCAACCGCAGCTGGATTGAGATTGGGAATCTCAAAGCAACCTGTAGCCGGTTGCCATTGTTGTCGCTTTGTGGTTAAATACTGGCGGCGCTAATTGGCGACGACGGCGCCGTCTAATCATCGAATTTCAGTTAAGAATAATCGGCTATTTCAATGTGAACGTAAACGGTTTGATATTGAACGTCTTCCAGACACCAGACAGTGTTTATTTGTTTTCTAAAACGTATCGTATTCGATTTCGAATCTACAGTTGTCTGCGGTTTTTTTTAGTTTTTTTTATTGGGTCGCTTCGAAAGCTCGACCTCCAACTCCAAAAGCTGGAACATTTCACTATTGCTCCAGAATGTTCCCGATTAGCGCTCCAGAAAAGCTCGCAATAACAAAGCTTTTATCTGAACTCTATAAAAGCTGAACTGATGGCCAAAAACTTCACATTTGCGTCTTGTTATTCGAGTTTAATTGAACGTGGAGCAGCAGCTACAAACTCACCGTCCCGCTGACAAATCAACCCTCACCATCAAAAAAAAAACAGGTCAACGTTGCAGTAAGGGTTAGTGAACTTGTGCTAGATACATATACTTAACTTTTGAGGAAGAAAAAATGCCAGATATTCCATTTGTGCTCAACCTGGACTCGCCAGATTCCATGTACTATGGCCACGATATGTTTCCCAATCGTCTATATCGTCGGCTGCATTCTCGTCACCATGATGCCCTAGATTTGCACACGCTGGGCTTAATTGCTCGTATGGGTGCACATGCTCATCATCTGGTGGCCAACAAGCATCGCGCAGAGCTGGGCACAAGCGTCGCTGTTAACAAGGACAAACTGGGCAACTTCCAGGTGAATCTCGATGTGGGTTTGTTTGAGCCTGATGAGCTAAGTGTTAAGCTGGCGGACAATTACGTCATCATTGAGGGCAAGCACGAGGAGCGTGAGGATGAACATGGCCACGTATCACGTCACTTTGTGCGTCGCTATCCATTGCCCAAGGAGTACAACGCCGATGAAATTTCCTCGACTTTGACCGATGAAGGCGTCCTGACCATCACTGTGCCACCGCTGGTTGCCAAGGTGGAAGGGCAGGAGCGTGTTATATCTATTAAGCGTGTGGGTCCATCTGACTTGTTTGTGCAGCCAAAAAACAATGGACACAAGGATCGGGCCGAGGAGGGTGCAGCAAAATAAACGGCTCAAAAGTTGTCAAAACATCCGTCAAGTGATTTATTAAGACTCTAATTTTCATTGCACCACAAAGATAATACAATTACGCACGCCACATTTTAATAATTCATATTAGTAAATAATACATCAATTCATTTTAAATATAATTCTTCAACTTAATAAGATTAGACTAATTACTAAATCAAAATCAGCATCAGTATTAATAAATGTATTTTCAACTCCTAAATGTACGCAGTTGCAAATTAAAATGCTAAACGAGAGTATTTGATGAGAAAATACCCTGCATTTATTTTCTTTCTTTACAAAACATTACCTTCATGATTACGGAAATTGTACAAGAGCTTGATTTATGTATCGATTCACCGTACATTTGAATTCGATAATTCTTCGACTGCAATTGTTGTTTGCAGCCAACTTCACTTAATTTGTAACTAGAGATGGTCGCAACTGTGACAAATATTTGTCAGATGGAATATAATAAAATACAAATATGTTAGCACATACATATATTTACAGCAGTTAATTTATTTATTTATTGTCATTTATTTCCCAGTCTGACCAAAGCCAGCTTGTTTTGGTTTTAAGTATTGTGCAGCATGATAAATATCCTTAATGTGATTGATTTTTAGTGCCAGGCTCCAGGTACTTAAATACTGCTCACCTCTAATTTGTAACCTTAAAAAATGTTTTGTTTACTTTTGCGCCATTCGCGTAATTCCTGTCAATTAATATCTAAGCATATTTTGAAATCACCAGTTTACACAGTCAGCAAAGCGCTGCATACAACAAAATGTAAGTAGCTTGCTTTAGCGTTTGCACAGATGTCATTTGGCAATGTATCACGCATATTATGAAATTGTTTTTGGTTTGTGTGTTGTTTTCAGTGCTGCAGCATGGAGAGTACGAGTGGAAAGATCCCAAATCGCCGGATGAAATGTGAGTAATTGGCAAGGATGAGCGCTCTTAATATAACTTAATCCTTGCTCTGCTGCAGCGTAAATATAACTTACGTTGACAAGGATGGCAAACGCATTAAGGTGCAGGGAAAAGTGGGCGACAATGTGCTTTATCTGGCACATCGGCACGGCATTGAAATGGAGGGTGCCTGTGAGGCGTCGCTGGCTTGCACCACGTGTCATGTATATGTGCTGAACAACTATCTTGATAAGCTGAACGAGGCGGATGAAAAGGAGGACGACCTGCTTGACATGGCGCCGTTTTTGAAAGAAAACTCCCGCCTCGGTTGTCAAATAGTTCTAGAAAAGAGTATGGAGGGCATGGAACTGGAGCTGCCAAAGGCAACACGCAATTTCTATGTGGACGGGCACAAGCCAAAGCCGCACTAATATTGTGCTAATTATTATTGTTTATTGAAATTAAATAAAGAATGTATTTTTATTATTTGTTGTGTTCCCAACATCTATATTTCTTAAGTTTGTAAACAATGCTTTCGTTTTGTTTCATCTGGCGATTAATTAAACTAAAGAAAATTTGTTAAGTTGAGCCTATATAATTACATTTTCTAATCGATGATTACATTCAGAGAAAGCGAAACAGAACAGATGAGAACATTTTATGTAGGGAAAGTGTGGCTACACGCAAAATGATATTAAACAATATTGTAAAATTATGTTACAATTAAAGAAAATATGTAAAAAAAATCTAAATGTGTGCGACAAACTAAAAAAATTATCATTACAACAATTACACTGCACTGAAGGTTTGATTGTGCTTAAGTGTGTGTGAATGATGCTCGTTGGGTTGAATGTGCGTTCAGTTCGATGAGGGACTGCTGGAACCAGAACGTGAATGCACACTGGCACGATCTTGCTCGCTACGTTCCTCATCACGATCACGACTCTTCTCATCCTTGTCCAGATCACGCTCTGGCTCGCGCTTAATTAACTTCTCGGGCGCAGGAGTAACGATCTCTTCTTTGGGCGATAAATTCTCTCGCTCGCGTTTGATCGCTTCCTTTTCAGCTTTGCTGACGGGGCCCTTGTTATTCTTGTTGCCTGCCTTCTTCATGACGGCTAAGTCTTTCAACAGACTGGCTACCTTCCGATTCAAATTATCCACTTTCATGTCATGCAGTCGCTCCACCTCTTTCAGTCTGTTGCGCATTTCGTTCTCCTTTTCAAAGTTTTTGCCCTTCAGCTCTGTCAACTGCAATTTACCAAAGATTAACTTCAAATTCAACAAGTATTTTGGTGTGTACCACCCACCTGCTTATCCTTCTCCAGCAGCTCTTTGTCTTTTTGATTCAGGCGCTTCTCCAGACTGGCAATGCGCTCCTTTAGATATGTTATGGCTACCACATGATCTGACGAATTTGTGTCCACGGTAATGGCAGCTGGTGCAGCAATTGTGCCATTGCCGCCATTGCCACGAGATATCTTATCAGGTAGATCCAAACCAGCACCGCTGACTGCTGTCACACCGCTGGCGTTACTGTTGCCACCGCTTTTGCCAATATCGCCACCGCGTGTTGGCTTCTTTGCTGTTGCGGTATTGTCTCTGTGTGCCGACGAAGAAGATGTTTTCTCATGGGGTCGCTTCTTGGACATAGATATTCGGCCATCCTGCTGAGCTTTCAGCAGTGCACGTTTATAGGCGCAGGTACACAGCCAGCAGAGAACTTTGCCATTGACCTGCAAAAGGGCAAATAATTGCAAGGTTTACAAAATGTTTAAGAGTATCAAATAATAAATATGACTTAGATGATATACCCTACACACTCTTATGAACGCAATACATAAACTCGTCTCGAGCTTTACGCTCTACAATGTCTAAACAAAACAAATTTAACTTAAATTTATGATTGTTATAATATAATATTAATATGACTAGAAAATCCTCCGATTTTTGCGCATCGCATTTCGCTGACCTTTTTATTCTCGTCGCGCCGGTCAAAGGCCGATCGCAGCTTGCATTCGTCACATTGTGTAGGCGGTCCATACTTAGCTTCGTAGCTGGCACATCTATTTTTGCAGTTAGTGTGATATTTGGTTTGGTTAAAATGTTTTACATTTTGTTTGGCAGACACACGTGGAGCAGAAAAGAGAAGAGAGAAAAATGTTTTGCGTTCATAAGAGACGTTGTTTTCTAATTTTTATGTTTACTTGTTTCTGAAGAAATCAGAAGAAAGAGAATAACTACTGAAGGGCATGGCAAACGCATTTTCGTCTATGTAATTTGAAGGCACAATTAGTTGGGTAGTTTTTTAGGGGTGATACATTTATAACAAAAGTTCTTATAATAACTCGTTATTTGATTATCAACTTATATACTTCACTCGAGCATTTTATATATTGTGCATTCAAAATACAGCGATTGACACGTTGCTCGTGCATTTTACTCAGAAATACAATTCAACTACAAACATACTGACAATTTTTCATTGTCTTCAGTTTTAGGTAAAGAGTAGCAACAAGACTTACCTCATGCATTTGGAACTACCGAAGGCAGCAACAATTTTGCAGCACTCGCAGGCGCTGGGCTTGCCATATTTGCCCAGATAGTGTTCGCATTTTTTACAGGCACTCTGTGATTTGCTGTAATTAATAAAAACCATGCAATAAATTCCAGTAATTATCAAGTTTTATTCAACTTACGTGGCGGAGGGAAATTCCGAGCGGCAGTAAGTACATTTAACAACTGAGGTAGAACCACGGCATCCCTGTGAAAGTAAATCGAAATTGGAGATTAAATTTTTTGTTTTAAAGTGGGCCTAAATAAGTGAAAATATCAACTGAGCATTCAAAATAATGCCGAAACTGTAGAGTGACACTATCAATGATTTTTCAGCTCTTTCTTCAAAATGTTTCTGGACTTGGCAGACTTTTGTAGACCACTGTACACAATGGCTGTGTTATAAATCAGCCCAGCTTTAATTATTGGGAATTAGAGTTGGGCACACTACAGTTAAAGCTGCTTCAAGTTTCATTAGTCACAGCCGAGCTGCTACCGCTACCGCTGCCCGTCGACGCCAATGCCACAGCTAAAGTTGCAGCAGAGCTGCTGTCGCTCTGCTTCCTCTTGCCATACATTTTCACTTGTAAATGCGCAGCAAAATTTTCGCAACAAAGAGACGCGTCATTGTTATTTTATTATTGCCAGAAAATTAAGCCCACGTACACAAATCTTTTGCTTTTGGCACAATGCATATACACATATACACATTTAAAATGTTTTTGTTTTTTGCATTTTGTACTTGTTTTAGGTTTTTTTTTTTTTTAAATTTCATTTTTGATTTCACCTTGCAAAGTTGCTGCCCCGAAGAAAGTTCTTCGTATGGATGCCGAGAAAAACATTTGGAGCATGCGAATAATACTTTAGCACTCATTTTGAAATTTTGTGTGCTTGCTTTACTATTTTGTGCTATTTTTATTTTTTATACTTTTAGTTTTAATTTGCGATTCAGAAGACGATGCAAACAGTGTCACCACAGTAATAAAATGGAAATACAAGGCTTTGGCATCAGAGTGACCATTTATAAAGTTGATATCGATATGAAAACCTATCGAACGCAAAGCAACCCTCCAAATACAGTTTCAGTTTAATTTCGAGTGAAAAGAAAATGACGCCTCAAAAAGAAGAAGAGAAGCAATGAGAAATTCAAACAATACAAATATCGTTCCATCCAGGCTGTACTAAACTAGAAAGAGGAATAACAAGAAAATAAGCGAAAAGTGTAATAATAGTGTAATAATTGTGTATAATATGCCTGAAGAAACCAATATTAAAGTGGCAGTGCGCGTGCGCCCCTACAATAGGCGGGAACAGGAGCACAATCAAAGATGCATTGTAAAAGTCATGGACGGATCTTCACTCTTGTTTGACCCAGACGAGGAGGATGACGAATTCTTCTTTCAAGGCACCAAGCAACATTACAGAGACATATCGAAGCGTACGAACAAGAAACTAACGATGGAATATGATCATGTATACGATATAGATCGCAGCAATAATGATATATTCATGGAGTGCACAGCGCCGCTGGTCGACGCTGTCTTAGATGGGTAAGTGTAGTGCACACCTGTGCCCTCAACTTGTTAACAGGTGTATGTTTTTGTTTTTATTGAAGGTACAATTGTTCTGTTTTTGTATACGGGGCGACGGGAGCAGGCAAAACATTTACAATGCTGGGCAGTGAAAATTGTGATGGCCTGACATTTCTGACGATGCGCGATCTTTTCGACAAAATGGAGAGCCAACAGGATATACGCAAATTTGATGTGGGTGTAAGCTATTTGGAGGTGTATAACGAACAGGTTATGAACCTGCTGAACAAAACAGGACCTTTGAAATTGCGCGAAGATGCGAGTGGTGTGGTCGTAAGCGGATTAGCGCTAAAGCCCATATATAGTGCCGAGGAGCTGCTGCGGATGGTGAAGCTGGGTAATGGAAATCGTACACAGCATCCGACGGATGCCAATGCGGAAAGTTCGCGATCGCATGCCATTTTCCAGGTTCACATACGCATCACAGATCGCAAGACGAGCACCAAGCGCAGCGTAAAGTTTTCTATGATTGATTTGGCGGGAAGTGAACGTGCGGCTAGCACCAAGGGTCTGGGCATGCGCTTTAAGGAGGGCGCTAGCATTAACAAAAGCTTGCTGGCGCTGGGGAATTGCATAAATAAGCTGGCCGATGGACTAAAACACATACCTTACCGCGACTCGAATCTTACCCGTATTTTAAAGGACTCCTTGTGCGGAAACTGTCGCACTTTGATGGTAGCCAATGTGTCAATGAGCTCGCTGACCTATGAGGACACCTACAATACACTCAAGTATGCTAGTCGTGCTAAAAAGATACGTACAGTGCTACGACAAAATGTGCTGAAGTCAAATTTGCCCAAGGAATTCTACGTGAAAAAGGTCAACGAGTTGATGGAGTGCAACAAAATGCTGGAGGCCAAAATCGCACAATTGGAACGTACTAATGGTAACTATGATCCGCTGGAGCTTAAGCCTTGGTACATCAAGATCGACGCTGTGTACGCAACCATAATCAAGTCGCAGCAGTGCCTGCTTGGCATACGGAGCAAACTTCAGACTCTCAGCCATCAACAGACACTAAAAAAGGATTTCGAGCAGCTGCGCAAATTGCTAACGCTGGAACAACGCGTTCACCAGGAGGTGCGTACTCTTAGATTTACTCAAAAATGTGTTAGCATGCTGCTCTTAAGCGTGATTGTAAATTTACTGAATGTTGATAGACACAGATTAAGCGTTTACTTAACTAAACTATGCAATCTAGCCTTAAATATAGTACGCTGTTTTTCGTGTAAAGGAATCGAAAAAAAGACTCGTTTATATATTATATCACTAAATTTATAATCACGCTTAAAGCCAATTGTTAACCATAGTTGTATAGACCATTGATTTTGTGTAAATTTATATATTCATTGACAGGCAGTAACATTTATCGGAGCAACGAATTTAGTTATATATTTAAGCAATATCAGTCTTTAGGCATCACCCAATAGCTCCTTCTGCTTGCTGGCCAACAGGTTGTCCGCTTCGGCAATATATTTGTCTGCAATTGCTGTGACCTGCGTTTGGGCAGCAAAGGCATCATCTTTGCCAATGTCTGTCTGCTTTTTGAGCTTGCGTATTTGTTCATTTTGAATGTTGCGTATGGCGTCACGATACTTGATAAACAACGCCTTGGCATTCTTGGATAAATGCTCACGATGCTCCTTGGTCACCTTAGGTATAGGTATGAACAGAGTTGTGCCGTCTTGTTGTGGGTTTAGATTCATGCCGCTCTTCTCAATGGCACGCAGCACATCAGGTATAGTTTGTGGAAAGGCAATCATATTGACAATGATCGTTTTGGGATTCTTGCGGGATATTTGCGCCAGTTCCTGTAGCTCATGCTCCGAGCCATCCACTTTTATGCGCAGCGTGTCGATGGCACCGCTTGTAGAGCGCAGCGATAGATTCTTTATGAAATCATCTTTCATTTGGAGCACCGACTTTTGCATTTGTGCATTCAGGCCCTCTAAATTAATCAGTTCGCTCAGCTGCTGTTCATTAATATCTACCTTAACAGGTTTTCCCTTGCCCCCCTTTTCCTTCTTTTTGTCCTTGCCTTTTGCATAACCGCGCGCTTGTTGCTGCCATAGCGATGTCACGCCTATTCCCACTTGTTCCTGCTTCTGCAGCTGCTGTCTGCTGATAAGTGTGAGCGTTTGACGAAGTGGCGTTAGTCTTGTGCTCAACGTTAATAAATGCACTCCAGTTTTGGCGAACATTTCAAAAAATTAAAATTGAAATCTACGAGTAAAATAAATGCGAAGCTGCCAACCTGCGTCACGTAAAGCTAGCAGACAGTGTTGCCAACTTGTTTTTGTATTTCAAGACAGTACGCTGTTCAAGCAAAAAGCTTACAAGAAATATTTTTTGAACGATATTTTTCTACCATTTGAAAAAAATTTAATTAAATAAATTATGCACACTTTCTTTTGCAGGACTTTCAATTGTTTACAAATTATATCAGCTCTTTAAGTACCAGACACCAAAAATACAGTAATGAGTTACAGCTGTGGCGCGATAAGCTGGAGGCTGCCTGCATTGAGTTAAAAAGATTGAAGCTTGAAGTCAAGGATTCTAAATATCAACAAATTTTGAGTTTGTACTTAAGTGATAAGGATCGTGAGGTGCAGTTGTCAAAACAGCATATATACGGCAATCATTTGACTGTAATCAACAATGCGGTGGCAGAGAACTCGGATCGCTTGTTTAAGTCTTTTGCGGATGCCTGTGAAGTATTGCAGCATTTGTACAATCGGCTGGAGGAGACTCAGAAACTGACGCCTGAAATACAATCAGAATACGAACGGCTTGAACACAAAATGCGCTTTACTGAATCGGAAACAGTAGCTTTAACGCAGTGCACGGAATTCGATGCGCTGCTCAACGAGCAGATGAAGGACGGGCCAGAAACAACGACCAACAGTGCCAAGAAGCGCTCTCGCAATTGCCGTTACACGCATACTTTAACCGATAGCGAATTTGTACTCCGTCTGGGCGTCGATAGCTGCGACGACACTGACTCAGATTCGGACATTGCAGACAGCACTGTGAAGGTCTTTAAGAAACCATGTAATCTGAATGTAACTCATGTGGTTGCCAGCCAAAGGAAAGCACTGACCGCGACGGTTACCAAACAGCGACCCGTTAACCATCTAATGGTATCGGACATGATTTTGGATAACAATATCTGTGTCTCAGCAGACAAAGAGAAAATTAGGCAAGGTGAGTATATAAATATATGAAATCACATTATTACTGTTTGCTAAAACTTAATACATTTTCAGTCCTGCTCAAATCAAACAAGTTTACCACACAGGGACTTCAACGCACATGCGCAGCCGGTATTCAAAAGGAAAATTTAAAGCTCGCACCGAACTGTGTGCGAAAAAGTCCTCATTCTCTGATCGCTAAATGTGAGTTTCAAATTCTGCTTATTTAATATTATTGTTTTATGGTATTTGCTTAAAATTACATTTAAACAATATTTTGTATTTTTGATATCTTAAGTTATTTTTAACTTATCTAAATTTGATTTTCCAATCTGACTAATGATTTAAATTTGATCTCTTTGAAACAGCCCTTGCCGGCACAACGAACAATACGCGCAGACCTATATCCCATCTAGCAGGAACTATTGGATCGGGCGCCAAGGAGGCGCCAGTGGTGAGGATAAATCGAGCTGCATCATTACGCGTAAAAAAACAATAATTCAAATTTAAATTGATTTTCATTGTTTAAGGAGTTTATTTTTTAATTTCGTTTTATTTTTTGGGCGCACCAAACTAATTTGATGTTCTTTATTAACATAATTAAATATATATATATTCTGTAAATTTATAAAACTCTTGTGTTCTACGTTGTGTAACACTTTAGCTCTAGAAATACAAAGCACTTTCCTTGCCAGATCCAACATTTTGTCTATCGTTTCTGTAAATGTCCCCAGCATGCCAAGTGCCGATCCGATGTGGCGGAGCCAGTCCCAGCAGGCCAAGCAGCATGTAAAGCAGAGCGCCAAGATTAACACCCAACAGCAACAGAGCTGGACCTAGAAGTGGCCCAAGCGATATAACTGGTGTGGAACCAGACCAGCCAGTATGTTGACTGCCATAGCTGGCATAGGCCAAACGACGCCAAGGCTGCTGCTGTTCACTGGCAGCAGTATCGCTGGGCAACCGCTCCAAGTTCAGGTCCAGATCCTTTTTTTTGCTCTCCGCCAATAGTGTGTATCGTGGCACAAACGGTTTATCGACTGCCTTTTGTTCATCGCTTGCAGTCACTGCCGCCCAACCGAGTACAAATAGAATGAGCAGCTGCATAACGACAAATGTTTGTTTACTTGGCGCCCATCGCAGTCTTTTATAGCAACCTACGTTCATAGACCGTGTCTGGCACTGGGCACAGCTGAGTAATTCTTTTGAGATGTCACTAATGTACACAAATGTCGCGTCCATCAAAAATGCATACAATACCAAACCCGTTAACCCAACTGAGAGACATGTTTAAATTAGTCGTGTGTATATATATTAGGATAAGATAAAGATTGTTAATATTATTGTCCGTCTGGTTGAATGTTTAAACAATGGCAGTCGCCTTGAGCAGTACTTGCGGCTGTTCGATGTCTGATTTGCTCTGCACAAGTTTCAGTTCGCGTTCCCAAGCTTGTACTGGTCCGCTGCTCTGGGGCAACGAGTCCACTGTGCGCTTGATGACTGCTTGCAGTGTGGCAATGGTTTTTTCGAAAGCCCTGGTGACATCGCCGCCGCCATGGCTGTGGGCTAAGAAGAGTGAGGCAAATAGGTCTCCGGTGCCGGTGAAGAACAGATCTTTGCCACCCTGCTTGGGAATATCAATGGCCAGTCGTGGGCCATTTAGCTGACTAAGAAAGGCGCGTAAAATGCCTGGCTCGCCCAGATCACTGCTGGAGACGACAACAGTTTTAATATTGCGCTTATGGAACCAATCCATGGCCTCCCAAACGGCCTCCTCGGAGCGCACCTCCTTGCCAGTGAGTAGTTCTATCTCATACTGATTGGGCGTTATTATGTCGGCCAATGGAATAATCTCATCGCGATAGACGGGCAGCAGTTCTTTGGGCACATACATGCTGCCATTGTCACCCATGACGGGGTCGCAAACATAAATTAGATTAGGATTGGCCTGACGTAATTTCTGCAGTATAACACCCACTTGACGCAGAAACAAAGGATTACCAATGTAGCCGGTAAGAAGATGTGAGTATTGACCCAACAAGTTGTTCTCCTCCAGACCATCGGAAATGTTGGCTACAATAGAAACAATAAATAATTCTAAAACCATTAATTATTGATTAGACTGACCTAATTCCTTTTCGGTGGCTATTGGACCCTTGAAACATTTGTAGCCCGTGTGATTGGAGAACTGTACTGAGTTCAGCGGATCTACATCGAAACCGAGCAACTACGTAGTTAAAAATAAAAATTAAATAAATATGTAACAGTAAAATATAACTGGCTTATGTGTTACACACCTGTAGAGGATATGTAGCCACCTTATTGCCCACATAACCGTGAACTACGTGACTTTGAATGGAGAGCACACGTTTAGCATTTGGCGGTGTCATATTATTATGGATGACTCGTTTCTGATGCTGTATTTGAAAACAGAATATCCCAAAGGCAGTGCAAAAAGTGCGCTGTTGAAACCGGTTGAACGTTCAGTAAGCAACTAGACGCAAATCATTTCGATGTGTGCATATATATTTACTAAATACAAGTGACGGTCATCTTATCAGTACGTAGTTGATAATCATTCGCTGATAATACGCCACAATGGCTACCCGGTAATAAACAATGAGATTTCAGCAAACAGTGGTATCAATTTAAACGACTTTCTAGCATTCGTTATATTTCTATTTCTTATTATTTTTTTTTTTGTTAGTGGTTAACAATTAAACTGTGTGACCTTGGACTACAATAAAATTCTAAATTACATACATTTTAATACAATGGCACCCTTCCATCGCCGCCCACAAATACAACATTTTACTACTTGGTATCGATACCAAAACAGCTGTTGTGAATGCTAGCTAGTCGTTGTGAATGCCAATTTTCCAGCGCATGGTTTACGTAAACTTTTAGTTGTTAAGTTTTCAATAAAAACTTAGAATTAAGTGATTTGTAAATACTTAAATAAAGTGACGTTTACCATGGCGGTTAACCTAGCACGTTTGCTGGAGCGTAACATACGCAGCAGTAACGCAGCGGTAGCGCAACGCAGCATGCGCCTTTTTGGCAACCAGCAGCAGCAAGAACAAAATGTTGAAGTGGACGACGATGAAGGTAAACAAACAAATTAATTTAAATAATCATTTAAGCAAATGCATTGCTCTTTCAGAGTTTCGTGTGCTCAACCTACGCACCGTTAAGCAGCAAGCACGCCGGAGAGAAATCAAAAAGGAAGTGGTTCAACCGCCGCGCACAACTCGCATGGCTGTCGATCAGGATTGGACGGCTGTTTGGTCGGGACCGCGCTCCTTTCATCCAGCCAGTGTACCACTGCCGTTACGTCAAGGCTACACCGAGCGTGGTGCAGCTGCACCGTCGAAGTACGCTAATGCAGAGTTGATGAAAGTACCAAATTTCTTACACTTGACGCCACCGGCCATACGACAGCAATGCGAGTCGATTAAAAAGTTTTGTACGCCGTGGCCAAAGGGCCTAGAGACAGAGGCTAAATGGAAACGTCACTTTCCAGTAGAAGTCATTACCGCAGACTATTGTCAGAGTTTGCCCACAATTAGAAATCCGGAAGCTCGTCGTGTTACTGTTACGCTGAAGCTGTCGGACTTGAAGTTCGATGCACATGCGAAGGATAAATTTCTGCGTCTTGTGGGTGAGCGATACAATCAGGAGACTGGAGTCTTGACCTTTGTGACTGACCGATGTCCTACACGCAAGCAAAATTACGATTATGCTTTGTATTTGTTAACGGCGTGCTATCACGAGTCTTTCATATCGGAGCCTTGGGAGGACACCAAGTCAGAAGCGGACATGGAGCTCTATCTGTTTGCCCGGAATCAAGCAAAGCGCTCCGCTGAGGCAATACTTAATTGGAATGCTATGTCAGAGCAGAAAATTGCGCCCAGTGCCAGCTATGCTGACAGTGTAGAGCAGTTGATAAATGAAGGCGAAAACGAGTACAACATAGCCAAGTATAAAGAGGAAGTACTAAAAATGTTAAAAATAGCTGTCTAGTAAGCATTGGCAATACTACATTTGTTATAATGAGAAACTGAAATAAATTTTAAATTCGACAAAATACACAAACCTGAAAGTATTTTAGCCGGTAAAACGCGAACAGTCGTGCCAGCTGATTTGGCTGTCGGCGTGACATTGTGAATGGCAAAAGAACAACACTCATTCACGAAGCAGCAGTAATTTGTTAACCAAAATAGAAGACTGAATTAGTGGACGTGGATATAGTTTTGTTTAAATTATTTATTAATATTGAATTTAAACTTTTCACGCTCTAAATAAAATAGCTGCAGACGTTCGATTGAAGGCGCTTCTTGACAGGTAATAATATACAAGCTACGCTAATGACGTTTACAGTAACTGCAAACAAATAATAAACAAAATTTTCATAATTGTATATGTAAAATATTCAAAAATGCACTTGTTTATGTGATAACTTTGCTTTTACTGTCATTACCGGAAGTGCCTGCCATTTAACTAAGTGCAATTTATCTCAACTACTTAAAAACTGCCAAATATTGTATTCGTTGGCAATGTTGAAGATTGTCCGTGTCGCTGCTTATCAGCAAAGTGGTTTGTTTGTTTTTGCTTTTGTTCCCGCATCTAATTGTACACAAATATATATATGTGTGTGTGTGTGTGTTTTTGTATGTGTGTTAAGAACCTACAGTGGTGTCTGGCCTCAGTTCTCAATTATAGTCTATCCCTGGATGACGAGCTCTCGGGAATAATTTTGCTAGCAAGTGATTTAAGTACGTTTCCACCTGAAAGATTATCTAGTTTGATATATACACGCCATGATAAGTGTTGAAAGTTTATTTAATAAAAAATTAATAAGAAATTCATGACATACATTCAAAAATTTTCCCAGATGCGTTCTTGGCACGTTGAAACTGAGCTTTAAGGTCATAATCGCTGCATATTAATTATACATTTTACATGTAAATTCTACGTCTTTGCCGAGGTCGCATATACTGTTCACGGACGCTGATACGTGGTAAGCTCAAAGCTCAGCTTAAACAAATGAGCAGATTACTTAGAATATTTCAGACAAAAGTGAACAAATAACTAATAAAGATTTACAGTTTCAAATAGTGTCTTATTTTTTTTTGTTATCAAATTTAAAAATGTCAATTAATCAAAAGATGCAACTGGAATTGCGTGTAGCCTAACTTGTCATATTAAATTTGAGTAAATATATAGATATTTTACTGTACTTGCACTCTTATTCTAATCTTTCAGTTAGTTTTTGGCTGGCAGTGACTACAAGCCGAGACAGAACCAAACAGCAGCGCCAGCTGAGCTAACAATACGCAACGTCGTCGCCCGTTTCAAACTAGCTCATGAGTATCTGTATCGGTATCAGTTGAAGCAGTGGGTCGCTGCCAGCACAACCAACCAGCTTGACACGTATATATAGGATAGAAAATTATACATTTTCCCAGAATGCGTCGTCCCAACATAAAATGGATGGTAAAGTCCACATTTCTGGTGATAATTTCGCTGATGGTATTCCTGCTTATCACCAGCTGGATTTCATCCACGCCATATACTAATAAGCCAGTACATCATGGAATTGAGCCGGAACCTCTAAAGAGAGCGCCGCATGAATCGGTGGAACGACGTGCCAATAATGTCCAAGTAAAAGAGCCACCGCAAATGGATCAGCCGTTTCACAAAAAGGAAAATGCCGTTGTGAAAGAGGCAGCGTTGGATGAGTTTAAAAATGATATGTTCGATATTGAGGATCTAGTTGAAAATGAAGTACAACCAATTGCTAACCTGCAGTTGGCAGCGCCCGTTGATAATCTACTCAAAAAGGATTGGCATGACTACACAGCCATGGAGCGTGATACCAAGCGTGTGGGCATTGGGGAGCACGGTAAGGAGGCCAAATTGGAGGATGAAAATGTACGTGAATCAGAACGAAAAATGTCGCTAGAGAATGGCTTCAACGCACTACTCTCTGACTCGATATCAGTGAATCGTTCCTTGCCAGATATTCGACATAAGGAGTAAGTAGAAAAGAGATCTCTGCTTCGTAGAGTGTGCTCTAATCTGATTATCTTTACACAGTTGCCGCAAGAAAATCTATCTAAGTAAGCTGCCCAGCGTTTCTGTGATCATCATCTTTTACAATGAGTACTTATCCGTGCTAATGCGATCCGTACATAGCTTGTTAAACCGCTCGCCGCCAGAGCTGCTCAAGGAAATCATTTTGGTGGATGACTATAGTGATCGCGCTTATCTCTTCAAGCCGTTGGAGGACTATATAACCGAACACTTTAAGAATGTGCGGGTGGTGCGATTACCTAAACGCACTGGCTTGATTGGTGCACGTTCTGCTGGTGCACGGAATGCCACTGCCGATGTGCTCATCTTTTTGGATTCGCATGTCGAGGCCAACTATAACTGGCTGCCACCGCTGTTGGAGCCTATTGCGATCAACAAGCGCACGGCTGTTTGTCCGTTTATTGATGTCATTGATCACACTACATTTAATTATCGTGCACAGGATGAAGGTGCACGAGGCGCGTTTGATTGGGAATTTTTCTACAAACGTTTGCCGCTTTTGCCAGAGGATCTGAAACGTCCAGCAGAGCCTTTCAAGAGCCCCGTCATGGCTGGTGGCCTGTTTGCAATATCTTCGGAATTCTTTTGGGAACTAGGAGGCTACGATGAGGGCCTGGACATTTGGGGCGGCGAACAGTATGAATTGAGTTTCAAGATTTGGATGTGCGGTGGCGAAATGTATGATGCACCTTGCTCCCGTGTCGGTCACATTTATCGCGGTCCACGTAACCATGTTCCCAGCCCGCGCACCGGTGACTATTTGCACAAGGTAAACAATTGCTGAACTACTTAACAATTAGAATATAATTAAAAGTGTTTTTTTGCAGAACTACAAACGCGTTGCCGAAGTCTGGATGGATGAGTACAAAAACTATTTGTACAACAATGCCGATGGCATCTATAGTAAAGTTGATCCTGGCGATCTGACAGCTCAAAAAGCCATACGGACTAAACTCAAGTGCAAATCTTTCAAGTGGTTCATGGAAACTGTGGCTTTCGATTTGATGAAGAACTATCCGCCCGTTGATCCACCCGACTATGCTAGTGGCGCCATACAGAATGTGGGCGATACCAATGCGTGCATAGACACAATGGGCAATAGAAATCACAATCGGGTTGGCGTTTATCAGTGTGCTGACGATCTGGTAAAGCCACAGCGAACGCAGTATTGGTCGCTCAGCTGGAAGCGAGATTTGAGGCTGCGCCGTAAGAAGGAATGTCTAGACGTGCAAATTTGGGATGCAAATGCGCCAGTTTGGATGTGGGATTGCCATGGACAAGGAGGTAATCAATATTGGTACTATGATTATCACAGTAGATTGCTCAAACAGGGCACGGAAGGGAAACGCTGTGTGGAGATGTTACCCCTCACCAAGGAGGTTGTGGTCAATGTCTGCAATGAAAGCAATCAATTTATGAAGTGGAACTTTGGTTTCATTAATAAAACGGCGCTGGACAATTATAGCCAAGATTTAGAGCTGAAGTTTTAATTGTGTTCAATCTCGTTCGTAACTTGCCATGTACTTAAATCGCAATTGTAAAGTCTAATTTTCTATATTATGTAGTTTTATGTACATAAGTCTTTGGAGAGAATACCTAGTCTTTAAGTAAAATTGACCCGAGTTACGTTGAAACGCACATTCCAATTTGTCAGTTTATAAGTAATTATATTAAAGCCAACTCTAAATGAAATTTGACAGTGTGTTTAACTTTGTTTGTCGTTTTATTTAATATTAATATCTGTTTGCTTTCAATACGCGTACTTTAAATAAATATAATTTATGTTTTATTTCATATTCTTTATATAAGTTTTTTTTTTTTTTGTTATTTTCAGTTTTGTTTATCGTTTTACAATATGTATCATCATCATCTTTTTTTTAGCTCCAACCCATCATTTTACATGATTTTTTTTTTGTCGATCGTTTAAGTGCAGTAGTTTCTAGTGTTTCGCTCATTTTGTGTGTCGACTTTCATTTTAATTATTATATATATATGCCAATATTTATAGTATATATTCTCAATATATATCGTGTGTATATATATCTATATATATATGTATATTTTCATTTTCATGCTCTGGTTGGTGCGCCCCGCAAAAAAAACTGAAAACACATGTAAACTCGTGTATAACTTAATAATGGCAAAAAGTTGGTTTTTCTTTTATTTCGAAAATTATATAAAAAGCATTTACAAACTATAATAGTTGTTGGCTTGCGTAATCAGTTAATCAATTATCAATTATCATAATTTATATTTATATATATAAAACATTTAAATATTTATCAAAACATGTTTTTTCTTGTTGCTCAAAAGTCTTCTTCGCTGCCTTACATTTACATACATACGTTTTACATTTATGATTCTCCTGCACATTTCTTCAGTTTCTTCATAATAATTTCAAATTATAAGCATAAGTAAGTATACATATAATTAATAACCATTTTGTGCAAAATAATGTATATTTCTTTTTTACTTTTTAGTGTTTAGACTAATTTGATTTCAAATTCAGTTGCGCTGCCATTTTGTGTTTTTTTTTTTAAATTTTTATTTGTTTTTTTTTGTTTTTGTAATATTTTTGGATGGATGCAAATTAATTGAGTTTGCTTTTTACAACAATTTAATGCGTGAAATGAATAAGCAAAATGTTAGTTTTTTTTTTAGTTAATTTATAGTTCTTGTTGTTGTTGTGTACTTAATACTTGCTTGGCTTCGAGTCTTTTTTTTTTTTTACTTTTTGTTTTTGGGGATTTTAGTTTGTGTTTTGTTTTTTTGAATTTGCTTGAACATTTACAGCACATGTTATAAAAAAGATTTGTTGCGCATAAATAAATAAAACTTCATTTGTTGCATTTTATTTTATAAATGTATATGTGTGTAGTATTTTGTTTTTCCTTTGCTTAAACTTAGTTTAAATTATTAATAATGTTTAAAAAATGTCTTGATGCTCTACGCGCTCTGCTCTGCTCATCTATTCTCTTCTTTACTTTACTATCATTTCATCAATTTCCACTCACTTGTTATGCTTTATGCTTATTTATGTGCTTTTTACGTATGCTTAGCTTAAAATGCTGCCCTACCTAGGCCAGGCCCCACCCACCCCTCGCTGTGCTCTCAAATCGCCAGACGCACACATACTACATACAAAAATGTTAGTATGCGAATTCAATTATTTTTCTTTTGTTTTTGTTTTCTTTTTTGTTATTGTAGGTTGCCTTTGCTTCGCTCTGTGTTTGTGTGCTGCAGTTAACGGTAAATCAAATGTAGCAAATGCCACTCTCTTCGTTGCAGTTCACAGATCTTAAGAGAGAGTCGCTTACACTGCACGAAAAGAACTAGCGGCATTTGCTGTGGCAGTCAATTTAAATTCGCTTGGCGCTGCAAAGTGTGGAACAGCGCCAAAGGATAGTCAAATTGTTGCACTGAAGAAAAAAACTAGTAAAAACTATAAATGTGTTTTGTTTTTGTTTTGTAATGTATGTAGTGGTTTTTTTTAGTGTAGCTTTGTTGTGTTTACCAGTAAAAACTTGTTACCAACTATTTATTAATGTTATTTTTGTTGTTTGCGAAATTCTTTACGTTTTTTGTTTTTTGTTTTGTTTCTAGTTTGCTTTAAAAAATTGGTTTATTTGTACTTTTGGCAATGATCTTTTCACGAGTATCCGTCCACTAACAGTTTTCATTTTGCTTATTTGTTTTGTTAATCTTAATTTGTTTATTTTGCTCGCAATAGAAACTCAAGCAAAAATTTCTTTAGCATTTTGTTTATTAGTTGTTTTTTTTTAGTTAATAATTTGTTTTTGTTTTTTTGTTTTTTATCGTTTTCTAGTGTTTTGTTCTGTAGTTTGCTGTTTTGTAGTGTATTTTGCTGTTTGCTTCTTAACAAAGTAAAAGAAAACAAAATTTAACTCATTTAACAGAAATTGCCAACAATATAGCTGCTCTTAAGAAACTAAAGTTATTATGTGTTTTTTTTTCATATATATCTAGCTGCATTTGTTTTTTTGTTTTTGTTTTTTTTTTTGCCAGTGTATAAACTAGGCATATGTGAGTGTGTGTGTGTGTAGTGGAGTTTTGTTAGTGTATTTACTGCATGCTGGAATGGTGACTGGAACTGGAACTGATACTGGCTCCTTTGCCACCTGCTGTTGCTGTCCGCCTCCTCCCCTCGTATGGCACACGAAATCAGGACGCGTTTACAAAAATATTTGCTGTGAGAATATTTCAGTCGTTTGTGGCTTAAGCTTAGAGCTAAACAGCGATGGAGCCAAGCCAAGACTACGGCTATAACTACCAGTAGAAGTAGGAACCCATCTGGCGCTGATAGGCGCTCAGGTCTGCTGCGTTGGCGGCAACACGCTCCCCGCTGTTGCTGCTAATGCTGCTCCTGTTGGCGACTGCTGCTGCAGCTGCAACTGTTGCTGCTGCTGCTGCTGCTGGGGTGTTGGGCCATTGGGCGTGCCATTGTTGCCATTGCCATTGGCGTTGGCGTTGTTGGCGCTGCCATTCGTGGACGAAGTTGGACTGCTATTGCCCTCCTGATAGGGCCCCGTAACCACACATGGGTGCATAGGAAACAGGGTCGTCCACGACGTTGTTGTTAGTGTTGGTGCGTGGAGGGCAACTTTCTCGTTTTTTGGCTGCTCGCTGCTGTTGTTGTTGTTGTTGTTATTGTTATTGTTGTTTGCCTGCGATTTTTTGCTATTATCGCTTTTCTTCTTTTTGCTGCCACTGGCGCCATTCTTGATGGCACCACCATTGCTTTCCTTTTTAATGGTGGGCAGTGGTGGGGCCGCCGTTGCCGCCATTTGTTCATCATGCATATCCTCATCCTCGTCATCCTCGCCGGCGGCCTTTTTCAGCAAACGCTCGCGCTCCTCTTTGGCTTTGTTGTCGAGGTCCGTATTGATCTTCTTGACGCGCATCTTCTCCTCCCACTCATCGATACCGTGCCTGGCACGATTCAAATTCCGATGCTGGTAGAAGATCAGCGTCATCCGTGTTGGCTGATGTCGATCCGGTCGTCGCACTGCTGTCGTTGCATGCATCTCATGCTTGGCACACTCGATCAACACACTGCCATGATTCAGCGCAATGGCAACGCCACCCATTTGTGGATCCTGGAAGGCCTCAATGTTCTCATTGATCTCGGCCACCTCGCCAATGGGCTCAATTTTGCTGGAATTGGTGCTGGCGGGCGCAACAGTTGTCGTTGTATTTGCGCCCGTTGCTGTTGTGTTGCCATTGCCATCGCTGCTGTTGCTGCTATTGCTGTTGTTGCTGCTCAAGCCAACAGGTGGCACTTCCACTGCAGGAGCTGCTGTTGGCGTGACCGTGGGCTCAATGTTGCTGGCAGTCATTTGGCCGTTGCTTAGATCGGGCAATATGGTTTGAGGCGGCGTTACAGGCAACTGTTGCTGCTGCTGCTGTTGTTGCTGCTGCTGCTGTTGCTGTTGTTGCTGCTGATGCTGTTGCATTGGCACTGCTGTTGGCACCGTTGGCTTGACCAGGGTCGTTGCCGTTGGCGGCACTGCTCCATGTGTGGCCAAGAGCGTGCCACCCGCTGCTGCAGCTGCTCCGCCCGTGGGCGCATAACCCCCGGAGCTCTGATGATGCCCATAGACATTCCAGTTGGGCGAAGGCGGTGGCGGCGTCGGCGGCGGTGTCTGCTGCGGATACATGCCATATGGTGAGTAGGCCTGATGATGATACCCATAGTTGTAGTTCATATTCTGATAGGCATCATAGGCAGAGTAGGCCGAATGCGGCGGCGGCGGTGGCGGCGGGTACATCTGATAATTGTTCGGGTACTGCGTGTACTGGTAATCGCTGGGCGGTGGCTTTGGCTTGACGAAGCCCTCTGGCGTATGCGGATGATGGTGGTGGTGGTGATGAAGTGGTGGTGCTAGATTAGTCATGGGTTGCATGGCTGTCAAAGCGGTTAACTTACTCTCGACCAGTGAGTGATTGACCAGCGTTGTCGAGTCGGGATTCTCCTCGCTGACGCGACTCTTTAGCTCACCACCAACAACGGCGGTCACATCGATACCGCCCTGCTGCTGTTGCTGCTGCTGTTGTTGCTGCTGCTGTTGCTGCTGTTGTTGCTGCTGCTGTTGCTGCTGTTGTTGCTGTTGCTGCTGCTGTTGCTGCTGCTGCTGTACGCTCAATACTGGCGATGTTAGATTGTTGTAGCTGGGCGTATAACCATTGCTGGCATCGTGTTGAGCAGGCGTTGGCGTCACTGTGACGGGCGCAGCGGGTGGCAAAGCTGTGGCTGTTGCAGCTACTGCTGGTGCAACTGTTGCTGCTGTCGCTGCAGCTGCTGCTGCTGCTACTGTTGGCGGTGTCACCGTGTGCGTGTGCTGCACCAGCGGCGCTGTGGGCGTCGTTGGCGTCAGTGCAGCGCTGCCAGTGGCCATGCCCATGGCATGAGGTGGCCAGTTGCCATAATAGTTGCGCGAGTCAATGTAGGAGCCCGTCTGATAGTCATAGGAATAGGGCGAGTCTAGCACGGTGCTGGAGATCTGATTGGACTGCAGCTGGGCGTCCGTAAACGTATCAATCATGGTGGCCATGTTCATCAGGCTCGAATTGGAGCTCATCAATTGATTGGGCTGGCCGCCAGGAGGCGCCACCGCACCGGCTGTAGAGCTATTGCTGTTGGCATTCGGATTGCCGCCGTGCTGATTGACGGGCGGCGTGCTAAATGCGCTGCCCGCCGGACTTGGATTGTTTGTGACGGGCGTCTGGCAGCGCGGCGATGGCGTCGTTGGTGGCGCCGAGCCTGGTGTGGATGCGCTGGAGTTGTTTGACTTTGATTTGGACTTTGACTTGCTGCTGCTGTTGCCGCCATTGCTGGCGCCGTTCTCCTTCTTGATGTGCGCAGCGGCGGTTAAAGCGGGCGGACTGCTCTGCTGGGATTGCTGTGACTGGGGTTGGGCGCCATTGCTGGAGCTTTGACTGCTACCATCTGCAGCGGCATCCTGTTCGCCATCCGGCGTCGCTGCTTCGTCCTCTTTGCGCTTCTTGCCATGCCGGCGACATGGTATCAGAGGCGTGGATCGTACGCGTACTTCGCAGGGAAATCTGTGAATTAGAAGCGAAAGATTAGCATTTGTGCTGCACGGTCCGAGCTCTGCAACGGGTAGCTCAAAACTCAACACTACACTCACTTGTCCAGCATTTGCACAGCGCCGGTGCGATGCTTATCGCGCTGCCCCTCGACGCTCTCAAACTCGTCCGTACCGTCCATTGTGTAGAGCGGCAGGACATGGAACTGTTCGTCGTCGGGCAGGCGGCTGTCCCGATTACCGGGCTTCAGCAGCGCCACATGGACCGTACAACCATCCTGCATGTTGTGCAGATCACGATGCGAATGCGCACAAAAATCCAGGCAGGCGGTTACACCAGAGAAGGGTTTGCCCGGCTCCAGGCCGAGCCGGCAATCGGATGCCTCCTGCTCATACTTGGTCTGATTGTCATAGGAGCGCGGGCACACCTGCTTAAAGACTGGTGCCAGCAGCGTTGCAATCAGATTCATGTGATCCTCAATCGCTGCCTCTTCGCTCTTCACCGATAGCCGGAACTTGCGTACCGTCTTGGAGCGCGCATATTTGCAGCCATTGTAGTACATGGACCAGCTGCAGCCAAAGCTGTATGAGGCGCCTGACGTCTCCGGATCCAGACCTGTATGGTAATCATATATAGGGTTAAATGTTGCATCATTAATTTAATGCGTAACACTTACCTTGGCAGGCACAGGTGCGATTCTCGTTGGTTGCACAACGGCGCGTGGTGGGCAGACCGTACTTGTTGAGCTTGGGTATTAAATTCTTATAGGCATTGTCTGCCTCCAGGCGTGGCATGCCATCCCAGGCCACCATGCACACCACAATGTAAGCGGCAATGCATCTAAGGAATAAAAAGGTTTAATGTTGCATACAACACTGGACGTGGTACGGCTGACTTACCTGTGACCGGGTCGCTTCTTGACTACAACAAGTATCTTCTCCTCGGGATCGGCGCGCCTGATAACCCACTTGGCCACCGGGCAGCCTTGTGAGGTTTTACCCTCCTTGCCCGTGTACACGATCTTCTCAATGCGCAACTGACGTCCTGAAAGCTGACAACGCTCCTCGAACTCGCGACGCAGCTCCATCAGCGAGGAAGCCGTGCCTATAGAACAAGGTGTTTAATTGATTATTTAATTAGATTAAATTAAACTTCTGGCTTAAGTATAACTTACCCAGATGCGTGTAGTAGGTGCCTGGTTCGGGTGGATTCTTATCGGACTGGAAGCACTCGCATTCGGGTATTTCCGTCTTGTTACCCTTCTCCAATCGATCCGTAGTATCGAACATGGGATTGATTTTCTCGTGTTTGACAATTATCTCGGGTATCTCATCCTGTTTCTGTTTCTTGGACTTGGCCTTCACTCCATTATGCGCCTCAACCAGTTCGTCTTCGTCCAGCAACTCCTCCTTGGGCTGTATGCCCAGACCCAAGCAGGTGCCATCTTTGAGATGTTCCGCAGTTGGTGGCCTGGTGCCGCCTTGTCGACAGCAGGAGAATCCATTGTTAAGCGGCTTACCCTCGCCCAGATAGGCATAGCCATGTCCATGACCATGTCCCAGCATGCCCATATCCTCCAGTTTGGGCTCCAGCATGCCGTGATGGCTCAAATGAGGCGGCGGCGGTGCTCCGTGTCCCAGGGCATATCGATGCGCCGGAATGGGATACGCATGCGCTGGTATGTCTTTCTCGTAGTTGGTGGGCAGTGGTATGATGCTATTGGTGTCCGGCTTGCGATCCAGCTCTAGCATGCTGTTGCCGTGCCCATGACCGTGTGCACCATGATGAGCGGCATTGGATGGCGGCTTACCACGGCTGCCATAGGCCGCTGCTGCCTGATATCCAGGCACAAAACTCTGCTGGAAGTTCTGCTGGAAGCTGCCGGCACCGGCGCCATAGTAGGCCGAGTTATGATGGTAGCCGGCATAGTCCTGCTGATGCTGCTGCACCGGCTGGCCCTGACCATCGTTTTGACAAAAGTCCGCATATTGTATAAAGTTCTGATAGTTACGCTCATAGCCCTCCATTTTATTGGGCTGTCCGCCTGGTGGCGGCAACAGACCCGGCTCCGTCTTGATATATTGGCCATGATAGTCCTGACTGCTGCCCGGCGGTGGCGGATAGTGTGCGCCCAGCGCCTTCAGCCCTCCGCCGCCCGGATCGTTGGCATTGCGATCCCGTTCGATTTCGGCGGCAGCTGCCTCAGCAGCGGCAGCAGCAGCACGGCTTGCCTTGCTGCGACTCCGTGATTTCTTGGGCTGAGGCTGCACCGGCGGCTGGATGGGCATGGCAGGCTGTGGCGGCTGTGGCTCCCCATGGCTGATGGTCGTATGTTGTCCTGGCTGGTGTTGTTGCAGCTGCAACTGCAGCTGATGGTCTGTGCCGGCATAGCCGCTGTTCACGCTGGGCTTCTTAAACGAGTTGGCGTGATGCGGCTTCCAGATTTGATCGCCACCACCTCCGATGGGCTCGGCAACGCCCAGCGGTGGCGCGACGCTGCTCGAGCCGTTGGCGCTCAGCGCCGTCTCGGGCCGGAGATGGTGGCTATACGATAAAAAATGACCGGTCTGATGTTGCTGCTGCTGCTGCTGGGCAACACTTGGCGCTGTTGCCTGGCCCTGCAGCTGTATGTCGGGCGGTGCATCCTTCGAATCGCTCTTGCGCATTATCATGGACTTGATGCGTGTATTCAGATGCAGGCGTTCGCCCTGACCCTGTGCCGCATAGCCATCGCTAGTCAACTGTTGCTGTTGTGCTGGCGGCGGCTGTTGCTGCTGCTGATTGCTCCAGTTCCAGTCCTGCATGGGCGGCGAGGCAAGATGTGGATGCGTCTGCTGTTGTGGTTGCACGCTGCTGCCGTACGGCTGCAGTCCATTGCCATTGGGCGATGGTGGCACCTGGCTGGGCGACTGGGAGACAAGGCGTGGCTGCTGCTGTTGCTGCTGTTGTTGCTGTTGCTGCTGCTGCTGCTGGATGAGGCTGCGCGTTGGCGATTGGGGCACCACCGTTTGGGGCACCTGTGTTTGCATTGGGGAAGTGGCTGGCTGAGCCACCACCACAGTATTGGCGGCACCAGTGGCTACTGGCACCGCTGTGGGCGTGGCAACGCCACTTGACGCTGACGTTGTTGTTTGCTGTTGTTGCTGTTGTTGTGATTGTTGTTGCTGAGAACCGCTGTAGTCGCCTGGATACCCGTTACAGTTGAGTGAGCGCGGCGGCACGCTGCTCACCCGCGGATATCCAGGCGTGTCGTTTCCCGACATGCTCTTGTTCAGATCGGCGCCCAAATGCTGTTGCTGCTGCTGCTGTTGTTGCTGCAGTCCAACTGCTGGCGGCGCCGGCGCCGTAGACACCTGTCCGGCATAGCTAACACCCCCTGGAGCAAATCCAGCGGCGACACTCTGCAGACCCACCTGATTAATAGGCGCACTTGAGAGCTGTTGACTCTGGAAGTCATAGCGCTGCACGGGCGCACCATACGGCGAACGTCCATAATTGGGATCAAAGCCAAGACCCGTCTGCACATAGCCATTTGATGGATAGGCGTAGGACTGTGTCTGGAAATCCAAGGAGTTGAGCGATGTGATGGCTGGAGTATTCTGTGGTATTTGCTGTATGAACTGGTTTTGCCAGCCCTGCGATGGATCCGCCTGCCATGTCGGATAAAAGGCCATGGGTGCCTAGAAAATAAAGATAAAATTAAATTATTAATAAATTCCAATTGTTAAATGACTGTTTGGTAAAGTTCTATAACTTTTAATTAAATTGTTATTTGGAAAGGCACAATATTTAATTCATTTTATGTTATAACCCAAGGAAAGAACACTTTTCCGGAAATGTCAACTAAATGTCTAACAAGTGCAATTGAATGTCCGGAACCGGAAACTCTTGGTTGTGGCTCTTAGGCAATAAAGCCCAAGAAAATGCATTTAAATAATAATAAAATCATATTGGTCTCATTTGAAAATGTGCGTCATTTATAAATTATATTAATGTTGGTCTAAGCTAAAAAAAATATATATAATTACAACTCCTTTCCTTTTACAAAGCCCTGGCAACCCTTTCAACTTTTGGGCTTGAATTTGCTTAACAGGAATTGCCTTATAAAACTGTTTTCCTGTTTTTCCTGGCGCGCCCTAATTAAGCAACCCATTAATTGGCCCCAAAATCAAATAAACACGAAAACAACATGAGAAAAATGAGGACGAAACGACAAATATTTCAGTACAGCATTATTTACAACTTCCGCTTAGGCTCGGGCCCGGTGCCAGGACTATAATTTTTATGTTGTTGATTAACGCGCCTTGAATTATGCTACAGTTTTTTTATGTTCCCAGAACAACACAAAATAAAAAATAAATGAAAAAAGAAAATGAAACGCATTGTTTTCATTTCATTTGCATGTCGACGTGCGCCAAAATTATGAAAGTGAAATTTACAATAAACAAACAGCAGACAACAACAAACAACAATAAAATACAACAACAATGACAACTGACTGAGACAGACGCACAATAAAATCGAATGAAATAAAAATTCAAATACAAATAATTTTAATAGCCTTTTTTATACCCTGCTGCTAATAAAGATAGCCAAAAGGGTATTATATAAAGCCATAATAGTGGAACAGCTTTAAAAAGTTATTATTTAAACAGCAGCAGCTGACTTTGAACTGCTTGAAAGGCAAGCAGTAAACTGCTTGTTGCGTGTACTAATTGCAAAATATATATTTAAGCAAGAGTACAAAAGTGTAGCTTATATGAAAGGGTATAATAAAGCCTTAACAGCTGATCAGCTTCAAAAAGTTATTATCTAAGCTGCATCAGCTGACTTTGAACTACTTGAAAGGCAAGCAGTAAACTGCTTGATGCGTTTAATAATTGTTGAATTTATATTTAAGCAAGAGTACATAAATATATTTTATATGAAAGCCAAGCAGTAAACTGCTTGATGCGTGTACGAATTGTAGAATATATATATTTAAGTAAGATTACAAAAATGTATTTTATTTGTTTTAAAATATGCTACAGGGTGTCCCATAGTGCAGCAGATCTTCTACTATTTTTTTAATGAGTTTTTCGGACTTCTATGGTTGGGTGTGTTTTATTGTTGTTGCTGTTGCTGCTGTAAAAATAGCCTTTTATTTTGTCTATGTGTGTGTGCACCTGGCTGCTGCTGTTGCTGACAGCAGCTGCTGCTGTTGTCGTTGTTGTTGTTGTTGCTGCTGTGTGGTCTGCGTTTTATTTTGAAAGCATTTAGCAATCATTGATAAAAATCGAAAAATTGTTTATGAATGAACGAATGTGTATGTGTTGCTCGTTCGTTAAATGTGTGTATGCACAGCTGCAATTGATTGGTTGTATGGCGTGTGACGTATACGCAATGTGGGCCCACAACGTTTTCGAGTAGCAAAAATACGCACAGAAAATAAATGAATGTTATTTCTTTTTTGTAGATTTTTCGCATTGATTGAACTAGCCAAAATACGTTGCTGAAGGTCAATGCCCGCTGTTGTTATTGCTTTAATTGGGAAATTGTAAAATTGTAATTGGAATTCAATCAGTCAATCTGATTGATACGCTTGATAATTGTTGAATGATTTTTGTTACTTACCATTGGTTGTTGCGGTTGATCCTTCATTGTTTGTATTTGTGCGGTTATTTGATGCTGCTGCTGATGCAAATGTTGCTGCTGCTGTTGTTGCTGCTGCTGCTGTTGTTGTGCGTGCTGCTGCTGCTGTTGTTGTTGATGTTGCTGCTGTTGCTGTTGCAAATGTTGCTGCTGCTGAAAGTGCTGTTGCGGCTGTTGCTGCTGTTGATAGTGCTGCTGCTGTTGCTGCTGATGTGACAGCAATTGCTGCTGCAATTGTTGTTGCTGCTGCTGTTGCTGTTGATACTGTTGCTGCAAATTGCCAGCCACTGCGGCAACTGCTACTGTTGTTGTATTTGGCGATTGCTGTGGCAACAATGTTGCTGCAGGCACTGGACTTAGACGTGGCGATGTTGCTGATGCGGCGGTGGCAACTGCATTCAGTTTATTTGCTTTGGTGGAGGTTTTACGGGCGCGTGACTGCAAATTAAAACAAAAAATTGTTGACAAATTGTTAGTTAGTTAATGGCATTGACAAAAAGTAACTGTAACGCCTAGATATACACAGATAAATGTGCATAAATTATAGTGCAATTTACAGCTGTTGTTGTTTATATGAGCGCGCTTTTAAATTATATGCAATTAATTTATTACACTCGCTAATGTTGCTGCAGTGCTGTTGCTGTTGTTGCTGTTGCTGTTACGGCTTTATTGTGGGTGTCTCAAAGCTTGACCTTCACGACAACAACTGTTTTATTATAGAGTATTATTTGACTTGCGGTAATGCTGTTTTAAAAGCTAATTGCACAATGGCCCAGAGCTGTTCTAGTTGTGCGTCGGCAATTAGTTGAATAAAAATTGTTTTATTTTTTTTTTTTTTTTGTAATTAAGAAAATTTGTTAGACGCGCAAATATTTTAATTGCCACATTTTCTCATAGCTATGCCCTGCTACTACCCCTGCTGTACCCGTTCCCCCCGTTCGCCTGACAGCATTTTGTATAATTTATGTTTGCAGCGAACACATAATTTCGACTTGTTTTTTTTTTTTGAGTCTGCACGCCGGCAACATGTTAAATTTATGTGGCCAGCGATTTATGTGCAATTTATTTGTGCAGCCAAATACATAAAAAAGACCATGGCAAAAATGCAGCAGGCAACAACAAAAATAACAACAGCAACAAATAACAATAATAACAGCAAATAGCAACAGCTGTGGTTGCCATTTATTGTTGTTACTGCTGCAATTGTTGCTGTTGTTGCTGGTACTAAAATATGTTGTGCGCTTTAACAATTTATGCTTATAAAAGACTTTTGTCTTTGTTTTTATTTAGTTTGTTATAGAATTTATAAGGTTTTATAGCAATTTTTAGAACTATCAGAACTATCAAAATGATTCAAAGAAGTTTTTATTTTTTAGCTTTTTTTCAGAGGCAAGCCTGCAGATTTTAACATTACTCGAGAATCTTACAGCCGATTTTCAAATGCTTTACGTTTTCTGAAAGCTAATAAAAGTGCCTATTAATCATACATATACTTTATTAAGTTTAAATTACTAGTTTTGCAACTATTTAATTTTGAATTTAGAAAATTATGTTAATTTGTGCGGTATTTTTTACGATTTTTTAAAAGTCGAAGAAATTGTATGCAAATTGAACTTTCCTACATTCTTTTTTATAAGTAAATAAAAAAAAATTAAATTCGCAAATTTTGTACTTTCCTATCATACAAATACTAGCTATTTTTAGCCTTATATTATCCAAGTAATTTGAATTTTATACTGATTAGCAATGTTAATATGGGCTTGGCATAGACAAATTGTTTCTTATATTTGTTTCAATTCAATTGATAAGCTAAATTATCAGTTTATTTATAAAGGCATGTGATTTGATAATAATTATTTTGCGTATCATGCAACAATTTAAATTAGAGAGAGAGAAACTATATATTAAAAATTTATTATACACAATGTCCAACTATTTGTCAATTTACAAACTGTACACAAATTGCCAAAAAAAGAAAATAAAATTGCAGACAGAGTTTTTGGATTGCCAATTAAAGAGGCTTATTTCTGAAAATTCTAGAATATTTTTGGGCAGACAACAAAATAAATTTGCATATGCATACAAATTGCATGGAACAACAAACCAAATCGTTTGTGCAAATTGGCTGTAAAAATATGATTTATATTTTAACACATGTGTAAAATATTTTCCACCTCTGTTGTGTGTCTGTGTGTTAACTTGGCCAGCATAATGCAATGCAAATACGACAACAACAAGGAGCAGTCCAATTGGAATTCAAATGCCTCTTTTGACTCTGGGCCCCAGCTGGCGACAAAGTAACCAAATAACTTAAGCAAACAGAGTTTGAGCCATTTATGTGTATTTACAAAGGGGGGTAGCTGGGGGGGAGACTTTATGTGTATGCTTTCTAAAAATATTTGCAATGCAAAGTTTTCTATCTGTATGTCGCAGGTGTCAAAGAAACAAAAACCAAAAAATTAAAATAAATTTGCACGCAATTTAAAATCGAAAAAAAATTGCCAATTATTTGTGTGCAAATTTTATCTTGTGATAATATTCATTGTGTGCACAAATAAAGTACAAATATATGTAGATATATGCCACACAACACATATATATATATATATAAATATATGGCATTAATTAAGGCTTTGGCACATGGTACAATGTTTGATTAGGCCATGGCAAAACAACAATAACAACTACAAAAAGACAACGACAACAAGCAATAGTTAAATAAAAATGGCTATCATAAAAATTATAATATTTGCGACAAGTCGAAGTTTGAAATACTCTTATAAGATAATATTAGAAGATTGTCTATAATTAAAATAGGCAGCTTTATCAAGTCTTAGCAAGAAAACATAAAACATAAAACTAAGGAAATACTTTATATACTAGAAACCATTAGAGTCAATAATCTGATGATAATTTATATCTGTCAATAAATACATTGAGGAAAAGATTTCTTTCTAAAATTAAGAACAATTATTGTATAATGTTTTTAATTATTCCCTTTTAAAAAATATAAAGCTTTTTCTCCAAAATATGAACACAAGCTCCAATTTTAGCATAATAAGAAACTGGTGCTCCTATAATTTCCCACCGACTTAAACAGTTGATACAATATATAAAATCTATTTATTTTTTCCTATACAAAATTTGTTTTAAAGAGAATTATTCAATTAATTATTTGTTTAAAAGTCAAGTAACTGCAAAAAATATTGCCTTTATTTATCGAAAGCAATATTTACCTAATATAAATTATCAATTATTATATTAGGTACAATTTGTGCTGTTAAACTCTTATTTGCGAGCTCTGGGCACACAATAAAATGGCCTCAAAATATTAATAAAAAATTAATGAAATATTTTTAAATGATACAAAATAAAGGTCAAATTATTCGTAATTGAATATAAAATATTTTAAATCAAAAAATTCGATATTGAAATATGGTAAATTTCTTGATATCCAAAAAGATCATACATAGAATAAATATATTTCTTACTGTATTATAATGAAGTACTTTGACTTTAATAATAAAAATTAGCATTTATACCAGACTTAGGAATTCCTAATAAAAGATTTTAGGAAATACTTGACTATATCAATTTAATTTTAATATCAAAAAAAACGTCTTCAATGCTTTTTAGTTTATGTTAGAGTATAAAGTTAGCGGCAAATGTTATTATTTCTACTTTTTTTAACTGTTGTTAATGCATTTACTCACTATTTACACAGTTCATATAAAAGTTAATTAAATGTTTATGATCGTCGCTTGTTTGCATCGCGGCGACTTTACTTTAGTTTTTTTTTTCATTGCTTTACAATTATTTTTTTTTCTCTTTATTTTTTCACTATGTCAATGCATTTTATTTATTTCTTGGTAAAGTAAACAAATATAAAAGCAAAGAGGCGAATAGATAGAGATTAGTGGCCTCTTATCTATCCACTGTATAAAAAGCAACGTGCAACGAACTAAACGCTGTGGCCTTCGGCCTCAAAGACAGAGAGAGACAAACTCCTCATTGACCCCATGGAAGTCTTGTTCACATTCTTTTTCTCTTTTTTTTTTTCTTTTTTTTACTGAAAATGCGTTGAAAGGAAAATTGCGCACTGAGTAAACAGCAATTAGTTGTGTGTGTGTGTATAAATACTCTAGTATTTACATTGAATTATGCGTTGTGCTGATAAGCAGGAAGGAAAAAGAAATAAAACACGTTTAAAACGAAATAAAATAAAAGTTAAAGCATTTTTAGTTCGGCTTGAGCGACGCGCTCGTTGCGCTACAATGCATACGACTGAACATACTAATAGCATACAGATATAAATTTATATATATCTATATAATTAATTCATGTGAGTGTATGCGTGCAGGTGAGAAATATGCCACAGCTGTACGAATATGGGAAGGGTGTTTGAACTTATGTATGCCAAAAAGATGTGTCAAGATGAAAGGTTTGAATCGAGAAAGAGAGCTCTCCCCAAGATACCCTGTTAAAAGGGAACAAATTTTTCAAAGCATATATCCAACTCTCCCTTATAGGTGATAAATGTTTTTCCTAGATTTTTACAAAATTGTTTTCCTCACTTTTCATCCTTACAAATGTTATAATTTGGTACCAACTCAGCTTATAAATAATTATATATTTCTTAGCCGCATGCAATAACAAACTAGACTATCTCTACACTCTACCTTTCCCTTCTGCTTTACTCTGTTTTGCCTGCCTCTCTCTGTTTCTCACTGACATTGATAAGAGCGAGGACGGAACGCAATAATAACAACACCTCGAGCTCATGTGTGTCGTGTCGTTATGTGTGTGTTCTGTTGTGTGCCCTGTCATAAATTACATACATAACAGGGTATGCCATATAAATTATTTACATGTCCCCAACGTCAAAGTAAACTGATAAGGTGAGGGGAAAGGGCAGCTCGGCAACAACAACAACAGCAATAATAACATATAAACAACAAAATAATAACAAACAAAAAAATAAAAAAAAAACAAGGTGAAACGCAGCGAAAAATAAATGCAGCATGCGAAATGTAAATAAAATGTAAATAAATCAAATATTAGTTATCATGTCTTCTTTGTGTTGTGGGTTTATTAAGTACGTTTGATTTAGCCTCGCAAAATACCCTGTAAAACAGGACTTTAATTTGAATTAATTGGGACGATAATATGTTTACATTATATTTGTGTATTTTAACTTATGCATCAAGGCAATTTTTGTAGATCAATTAATTACATATTACTCATTTACTTATACATACATGCATATGTATGTATTTATTTCAAATAACATGTTCAGATTTGTCAATGCCTTGATTACTCCCCTTCCCGCTTATAGACGAAAGCAAACAGATGGGGAACTTGCTCTTGCTCTCTCTTTTACTCTCTGCCTGTCAATGCTTGACCATAATGCAACTCTGCTCTTGGCATCGCGCGGCTTAAGACACAGATTTAACGCGATTATTAAATTCGTCATTTAAGTGTTAAATATATGTGCAAAATAATTAATAAAAGTGTTCAAGTGTTTAACTAGTAGGTGTACTAACGTAGTATTAATAGAAAGTTCTGAAACTTAATCAAAAATGCAGCCAATTTATTTTTCTATGTCGCAGTTTTACTTGCGCTTCACTTGCATACATAAAAACGCACCCACACATACATAAATAAGTTAGGCCTACAATGTCTCATTACAAATATGCATGTGTACATACATACATATTTCTGGGTTTAATATTATTGCGAAATAATAAGTGTTCTAATAAAGTATTAGGCGAAAATCCATCATTCAAATCAAATTGCGTAGTTTTTGCTGCACCTTAATATGAAACACACACACATATAGAAAGGGGTCGCGTTAAATTCAGTTATTGCTTTACATTGTTATTCTGCATTCTGTTTCCAAATAGAGAAAAAGAGTATATTCGGTTTTCAAGTTTTGCCTGTGCGCCTGTTCTCTTGCATCAATGAAATTTTTTGTAGATCATTTAATTATATATTACTCATTTACTACTATTCATTCATATGTACATACATACATACATATGTATTTAACTCAAATAACGTGCTTAGTTTTGTCATTGCCATGATCACTCTGCTCCCCGCTTATAGGCGAGAATAGAATATATCGCAATCGGGAGTTTGCTTTTGCTCTCTCTCTTTTTCTTGACTTGCTCTTGGCATCGCGCGGCTTCAGACGCATATTTTACGCGCATATTAAATTCGTGATTTAGGTGTTAAATATTAGTGTAAAATAGTTAAAAAAGTGTTTAAGTGCTTAACTAGTAGGTGTACTAACGTAGTACTAATAAAAAGTTCTGAAACTTAATCAAAAATGAAGCAAATTTAGTTTAACAGCGCTTTACTTGCACAGACGCACCCACACATAGATAAGTTCGGTTTTTCGATGTCTCATTGAAAATATGCAAGTGTACATACATACATCTTTCTGGGTTAAATATTATTGCGAAATAATTGGTGTTCTAATGAAGTATTAGGCGAAAATCCATCATTTAAATCAAATTGCGTAGTTTTTGCTGCACTTTAATAGAAAACACACACACACAAAAGGATCCCGTTAACATTCAGTGTTTGCTTCACATTGTACTTCTACATTCTGTTCTCTCTCTCTTTTTCTCTCCATCTGTCATGACTTGACTTGCTCTTGGCATCGCGCGGCTTCAGACGCATATTTAACGCGCATATTAAATTCGTGTTTTAGGTGTTAAAAATTAGTGCAAAATAGCTAAAAATGTGTTCAAGTGTTTAACTAGTAGGTGTACTAACGTAGTAATAATAGAAAGAATTGAAACTTAATCAAAAATGCAGCGAATTTAGGTTAACTGTGCTTTACTTGCACAGACGCGCACCCACATATAGTTAAGTTCGGCATTCGATGTCTCATTACAAATATGCAAGTGTACATACATACATATTTCTGAGTTTAATATTATTGCGAAATAATAAGTGTTCTAATAAAGTATTAGGCGAAAATCCATCATTCAAATCAAATTGCGCAGTTCTTGCTGCACCTTAATATAAAACAAACACACACACACACAAAGGGATCCCGTTAACATTCAGTTATTGCTTCACATTGTACTTCTGCATTCTGTTCCCAAATAGAGAAAAAGAGTATATTCGGTTTTAAAGTTTTGCCTGTGCGCCTGTTCTTTTGCATCAATGCAATTTTTTGTAGATCATTTAATTATATATTACTCATTTACTTATTCATTCATATCTATTTAATTCAAATAACGTGCTTAGTTTTGTCATTGCCATGATCACTCTCCTCCCCGCTTATAGGCGAAAGCAATCAGACAGAGAACAGAATATATCGCAATCGGGAGTTTGCTTTTGCTCTCTCTCTTTTTCTTGACTTGCTCTTGGCATCGCGCGGCTTCAGACGCATATTTAACGCGCTTATTAAATACGTGTTTTAGGTGTTCAATATTAGTGTAAAATAGTGAAAAAAGTGTTGAAGTGCTTAACTAGTAGGTGTACTAACGTAGTACTAATAGAAAGTTCTGAAACTTAATCAAAAATGAGCAAATTTAGTTTAACAGCGCTTTACTTGCACACACGCACCTACACATAGATAAGTTCGGTTTTTCGATGTCTCATTGAAAATATGCAAGTGTACATACATACATCTTTCTGTGTTAAATATTAATGCAAAATAATTGGTGTTCTTATAAAGTATTAGGCGAAAATCCATCATTTAAATCAAATTGCGTAGTTTTTGCTGCACCTTAATAGAAAACACACACACACACAAAAGGATCCCGTTATAATTCAGTTATTGCTTCACATTGTACTTCTAAATTCTGTTCTCTCTCTCTTTTTCTCTCTGTCTGTCATGACTTGACTTGCTCTTGGCATCGCACGGCTTCAGACGCATATTTAACGCGCTTATTAAATTCGTGTTTTAGGTGTTAAATATTAGTGCAAAATAGTTAAAAATGTGATCAAGTGCTTAACTAGTAGGTGTACTAACTTCGTATTAACGAAAATCTGAAAATTTAATCAAGAATGCTGCGATATTAGTTTCTTGCCTATTGCGCAGTTTTAGTTGCGTTTTACTTGCGCATAGGCACTCTCACACGCACACATACATAGATAAGTTCGGCTTGCGATGTTTTAATAGGAATTTGAAGTAATAACTGTTATTGTCTTATCGCTTTCAATTGCGCTCTCTTTCCAAAGAGTAAATGTGTATGCATTGAATATTGTGCACTGACTGTTCGGTCATTTTCTGTGTGTTTAAGAGAAAATGTTTTTAAGAGAAAATTCTTTTTATTTTAAGAAGCTACATTCAAATTAAATGTATTTTTTTGTAGATGCTTATACAATTGCCTAAAATAAAGTACACATATTTTTTATAGGCGTGGGATGAAAGACGAAGTGCAGAGTATAGCTTAGTTGGGAAATTGTAAATTAAATATTTTCCTTGGTTTTCTTGGCGCATTTTTTTTGTTTTGAGTATAGGGCAGTGTTTCGAGTATAATAATATTTGCAAAGTGTTTACTATTTTTTCGAGACTAAATGTGTGGTGGTCAATACGCGAATTGTGAAAAAAATCAAAGGTTAGTGTTTGCATTTTTTTTAAAGTATTTATATTTTTGTATAATATTTGATATTTAAATTGAATAATATTTTCATATTTTAGTTAATATTGGTTTTAATACAAAATATAAAGAGGAACAAGATATAATTTAATTATTATTTTTTTGAATTTGTTCGCTTCAAAATTCGAATTATAGGATTTTTATATATTTTCATTAAAAATTACGCATTAAAAAAACCCGATTATTTATTTTAAATTAAGATTTTTTTTAAATGTATTAAAAATTTTTTGCACCCTGTACACTTGGAATTAAAATTTTTTTCTTTTTAACGATCAAAATCGATTAATAAAAAAAAGTAAAAATATCAATCAAAATCCATTAATTAAATGGAATATTTTTACAAATCAGACTCTATTCTTTTCTTTTTAAAATTGTAATTATGACTTTTATAAATTTTACTAAAAATATGCTAGTAGAATAATTGTGTTAATAATATATCAAGCAAATGCTTTTAGCACAATAGAATCAACTCTTTTTAAGTGGAAACTCTTTGTTTATGAGTGGTGCAATTAAAACAGCAATAAACCTAAATCTTTTGTGGTGCCATGGCTGGTAAATACTTATCTAGCAGAATGTGCATTTGCCATATATACATATATATATATATACAAATTGTATACACGTTCCGATTTTACCTTAATGCCGCATGCAATTTCTATGATTGTGTGTGTGCCGTGCCATTTTATCAGAGCAAAAGAACTTTTGGTCTTGGTGCAGCTTGGGGCAGCTCAAATATTTAACTTGTATTTCGTATTCATGCTAATTTTGCATTTTCCACAATTTTCTCACCCACATGCTAGGGACGAAAAGGACGATGATGGTTGGGTCCATCGCCTTGGCCACGTTTGCACAAAATGCTTCGTACGTTATTATCCTGCAGGCAGTGTATGTGTGTGTCTGTGTGTGTGTGTGTGGATGGACACACTATGTAGCTATCTGCTGGCTCTTAAATTACTGTTCTTGGTGTGTGTGTAAGTGTGGGTGGCTGGGTTGTAGTGTGCATGTAATTGTACGTGTCGAGTGTGCGCCGTTGATCAGGAGGCTACAGTTTCCTTTTATATTCCTACTCTGCTCTGCTGCTCTGCTTGTTAGCATGTGTCGACGTCTCTGTTCCTCTGTGTATGTGTGTGTGTGTGTATTTTATTCAATTTAGCTTTCAATTAGGCTGCAATTGTTCGTTTTGTACGTTAGCATCGCTGCGCTGCGCTGCCTTGCATTCTTAAACAGCTAGTCGTCGTCCTGGCAGGTCCTGCTACTGGCATTCCTCTCTTGCCAGACTGTAAACTAAATGTGCAGTCAAATTTTCGTATGGGCTCAAATAAGTAAGAAATGCCATCAGGCAACGCTGCAAATACTAATTCAATTTTTCTTCGAAAATACCCTTTTTAATAACTATATAGGGTTTATTGTATGGCGATCTCTAAGTGAATATTCGGTTCACAAAAATGTGATAGCAGCTACATTTAAAAATGAATGTAGATTCTATATTAAATGTTGAATTGACTTTATTTATTTATTTATTTAATGCCATGATAAAATGTAATATCTCAAATGTATTTTTGAACTTAAGTTCAGTACACTTTAAAAAATGATTTATCAATCATTTACCACAATAATACAGGGTATGTTTGGTATACATTTAGCTTACAAATTCCACTAACTGATTGTAAAGAAAATTTAGCTGAACGTTTCGGTCTTAATTAGGCCTTTAATTCGTTTATTGAAACAACAAAAATACTCTGCTTAAAGCTTATTAAGAAGTATTCGACAGTCAACACCATTGAGTATAAATATAGACAGTTTAAAAAAAATCGTCATGCCATCCTTTTATCCTTTCATTTATTCAATGCTTACCCATCAACATCAGCGCCATTTCCGTAACACACTCACATCATTATTTTGATTGAATATTTGCGATAAATTAAATTGGAAAAAGGCAGAGGCAAAGCTACGAAAATATTTGCTGACTACGTTACTGAGGGTAGCCAAAGGAAGGGTAGTTGCGGCAGGGTGTAGAGCGGGGGTTAAAGGGATGCAATGATGTTGGGCAGTAAATTATAATGCGGCTGGTAATCAATAGTGCAAATATTTGCAAATCAGCTGCGCTTTTTACCACTCTAGCAAATGCATTTCATTGCATTAATGTTCCGTATTCCACCTACAAACTCTGCATTTGAAAATGTTTCCAACTATTGCAGATTGAATGTTATATAATTTGCAAGTGTTGCTTTTATTTTGTGCTGTGTCGGGGAAAATTTTGTTGCAATTGGCAACTGGAAACTAGTTTCCGCCTGCATCATCTCGGCACCACAGCTGTGTGTCTAGTATACCAATTGTTTGTTTTGTGTTTTTTGTGGGGTATATACGGGTTGTTTACCTATATGTAGAGGAGCTACTAAACAAATGATTACACTGTCCATAAGCAGTAATAATCAGCGAATTTCATTGTTTGCATGACAGCATCATTCAAATAATGTGATTTGCCACGCGCGCGCTTGCATGAAAGTGTCATTCTGTGAATGATTGTGACAAATGAAAGCTAAATTGTCATTGTCAGCGGTGATGTGATGTGAATTATGTGTACTTTGAAATTTGACTATTAAAATATATATAATAAATATATATCTATATATTTCTATATATAACTGTTTGGCGACTCACGAGCAGGCCAAATGGTAGAAGCTAAAAAATTGCAATTTTTACTGTAGCTTTACTCTGAAAAAATGTTGTCAAAAATATATCGGAAAGTGGATGGAAAATTAATTTGAAAATTGTATGAAAATCACAGCTGGAGCATACCCGATGGGATTCTAAAATATGATTAGTTTGTTATTCGTTTGTTTATATATTTATTTATTTTTTTGGAGCGGGAGCGTAGCAATGCACGCGCGGAGAGCTAGTATTCATTCTTGGGTCAGAAAAATGAACATTATTAAATATATAACATAGATATTATATATATAAGTGAACACTATTATAGATATAACTTCAAAAAGATTATTAACTAAACTCCAAATTCGGATTAGAAATTGAATGCCCTGGTTGAAAAGATTGAAACTTTGGAAAATGGATCTGTTTTTACTATAACATGGCTTACACTTTTCTTAAAAAGAACATTTCTGTGTATGCAGGGTATACGCAAAGTCAATCAACTAACAACTTTCATGAATACTTCTTGGATTATGGCTTTGCCTAAAGGAAGGCCTGAGCCTCAAGTCAAACGTTGAGTTAGCATTTTTGTGTGCTGAGACTTTTGTTTAGTTCGTGTGCTGTGTTTTTGTTGTTGTTTCTGTTGTTGTTGTTTTAATTATTGCCATTAATTTTGGCATGTTGGAGTCGTTAACGAATTCCTTGGCAATTTTTTGGCACGCCATGCGATGCTTTTTAATGTGCGCAGTGCCTTTTGTTCGACTTTTCTCCAGACATTCATTATAAGTATGGAACTGCAACATAATGATAGACTTTAATATCGTATACATTTTTATATATATATATATGTATATTCATTTATTTTTTCTAATTATTTGTATCTGTGTGTCTGTTTGTATCTTTAAATTGATGCCATGTCATTTGTCAATTGCGAGCGACTGCAAAAATGAACTGGCAACAATGAGAAAGGCACATTAAGCATAAATGCAGTATAGAATATACTAGATAGATATATATATATATATATGGACAAGGTTATGAGTATATTCGAGTGTGTGTGTGTTTGAACGAGTCGTGCTTAATTAATGCGCCACTAATTGAAGTATAAATAAAGTAATTATGCGTCAATTGGTTGGCGCTGTAAATTAAAAAATAAATAAAATATATATTATGCCGAGAATTGCACATTATAAATATGTAGTTAAGTTTGAATTATTTCGCTCGTGTGTTGCAGTTTAAAAGCTGCCTTTAATGGCCAAATCGCAATGGAGCCGCATCAAATGTCCCATCAGCTGAATACTCCTCCTCAAACTCCTCAACCTCCTCCTCCTCCTGCATCATTCACAATGCTGGAGTTTGGCTGGAGTTTGCCGTCGTGACAAAAGTTAATTACAAAGTTGCAACGCGCGGAAACTGCAAAATGAACACGAACAAAGCCCAATGGCGAGGGGTTAACTGGTGGGGGGGGGAGCATACACAACATGACAGCCATAGACAGCCAATCATTGAAAACTATACGAGGCTGTTGCTGTTGCAGCCAGTTAGACATTGTTGCATTAACCGATTGGGTAGACAAACACTCGTGTGGCAGGAACAACAAGTGAATGGATTGATAGAAAGTTGCACTCATCAAGAACGTGAGCTTTTTTAGCTAGGAATTCTAATGGGCAAAACTTCTAGAAATATATTTAATAGTAAATAAAATATGCCCCTGTATTAGTGAGCTTTTCGAAGCTCAGTAAAAGCCAAAATTATATACAAAATTCATATAATTAAAATGAATATTGTTATAAATTACAGTTAGTAAATTGGATTATTTGTGCATACAATGCAAAACTCATTAGCCACAAAATATACACACATATATTAGAGTGTGCTTCAAATATTAATACTTTTGTTTAACATGGGAAAACTATTCAAATAATTCCTTAGAAATTGCTAGTTAAGTCTTGTCAAAGGCGTTGCATTCATTTGGCAGCAGCAGCAGCTGCAAAGTATAAACAATTATGCTAAAATGCAATATTTACGGCCTAGAGGCTATTATGCTAATCACATTGCTTATGTATCTGTATCTGTAGCTGTGTGTGCAGCAGCTGTAACTGTGTATCTACACTATGTAACAGTATGTATCTGCATCTTTCTCTCTCCTGTGAACTCGCTTTAATAGCATTGTGTGTGTGTGTGTGTCTGTGAATTGTCGATTGTATTTGCATTTGCATACAAATTGCATTGTAGATGAAGAAGCAGCAACTGCAGCAGCAGCAGCAGCAGCAGCAACAGCAACAGCAGCAATAACAACAATGAAGAACAAGATTCGCATAATTACATTACAGCAAAGAATTTTGCAAGCAACTTAAATGTAAAATATGCAATTTTGTTGCCTTTTTTAATTATTATTTATATATATTGTTGATTGTGTGTGATGCTTTTTATAATTAACATTTTAATATTAATTCATATTTATGGTAGATCTGAGCGATATCGTTGTAGCCCCTGAGACTGTGTTGTTAAAGTGATTAAATAGCGAGAAAACCAGATCACAATCTGGGTATAAGCAGTAACAGAGCTATAACATTATAAATCGTGACTTTAACAGTAACAAAAACTAACAGAAACAGTGTCTAACATATTCTGTTACTGTTAAACAGATACAGCACAAGGAAAATAGGAAAATTATATATATATTAAGCGATATTACTATCTCGGACTATTTCTTATAAATATTTGAAAGCAACAAAGTAACAATATCGCTCATCTCTAATTTGTAGCTGACTAAACAGCAATTTGTTGCTATTTCTGACAACTAAAGTGATTAAATAACGAGAGTAACAGATCAGAATCTGAATATAAACAGTAACAGAGCTATAACAGTTAAAATAGTGACTTTAACAGTAACAGCTGAAATTACAGTCCCAATAAAACTAACAGTAACAGTGTCCAACAGAGTCTGTTGCTGTTAAACAGACACAGTATAGGGGAAACAGGCAAATTATATATATTAAGCGATATTTTATAGCAACAAAGTAACAATATCGCTCATCTCTAATTTGTTGCAGACTAAATTGGGCCACTTATAACACGACAGCAATTTCTGTGTCAAATTCGCATGATTCGATGTTCCACTGTGCTGTTGTAATTGTGATTATATGCAGCTGTTGTTGTTGTTGTTGTTATTACTGTTGTTGTTGTTAGCTGGTTATCCTTTTAGCTGCACGCGATGATTTAATGCCTTGTGCCACTTCATTTCTGCTCGAAACCATATTTAAATTATTATTATGGCAAGCTGTAACAACAACACAGCACAGAAAATAATTAAAAACTTGTCTTAAATTGCCATAAATTCACGTCAAAGAACGTCGTCCAAATTGCCATACATATATTTTTGTAGTTTCTGTGAAAATAGCCTGGATCCTTTGACTATGTCATTAAGCAGGCAAGACAAGAAAATGTCAAGAAAAAAGACAGATAACATAAAGAAACTGCGAAATTATGTCATGTTAACATTAATGTTATATCAATAACATGCAATGTTAATTCATATTTAAATATACAACAATAATGTACATCTTATATTACTGTAAGAGTATCTGTTGTGCGACTTGTCTGTGCTTTTATTTTTCTTACATGTTTTATAATAAGTTTTTTGTTTTATTTTTATTTTTTTTTTATTACAATCTCTTTGTGGCCTGTTGAAAATTGAAGCCATTATTATACAGACTCGTTTTATGTTTTTCTGTGCTGCGTATTTGTTTTAGTTTTATTTTTTTTTATTTTTTATTTTATTTTATATTTTTTTGCTTTCAGTGAGCTAAAAGTGCATAAACTAGTTTCTGGGCTGGTTTGTTCGAGATTCTGGCCAAGTGGAAATTGTTAGCAGCTTTTGCTCGACTTTCCACACAGCTTAGTTAGTTGTGTATTTATTTTTTTTCTGGATCAGTTTGTTAATTGCTGCTCAACTTTTTGCACGCAGTGTAATTATATTTGTAATTGTGACTCATCATCAATGAATAGGAAAATACTTTTATAACTCGTTTTGTGAGCGGAAATACCAACTTGGCAATTGAATTTTTTAATAATTTATGCAAATAAATTCGCATAGTTAAGGGAGAAAAGTAAAATTAAAAATAAAAAAAAATACTTGGAATAGTGCACAAAGTAAACAAAAATTTATATTGGCAGAGGGAGAGTTGTGAATCATTTTTTATGTGTTGTCTATTTTATATAAGCTATCTTTTTATTATTATTTTCCATAGAAAATTGTGATTATATTGACGCTTAGTCATTTATATTGTATATTGTATAAAAAATATATGTGTGTGGGCGTTTGATTTTATAGTTCAATCAAATTAATGGGGGGCATTATTTTAATCATCTATCAAGTCGACAAATTGATTTTATACTGCAATACAAAAGTTAAAGCACAGTTGTATGGAATTAAAAAAGAATTATAGTATTTATAATTTTTACAAATATTTTAGACATTCTCAAATTATATATCAGAAATGCTGAAACAACTTTTATATGAAATTAATATTTAATTAATTTTTTACAAATATTTTAGACATTCTAAAATTATATATTAGAAATGTTGCAACAACTTTAATGGTAAATTAATATTTAATTTGATTTTATATCAAATTTTTGAAACAATTTTGATGCGAAATTAATATTTAATTTGTTTTTATAACAAATTTTCAATTAAAAAAAAAACACTTGAAAGTTTTTTGTACAATTTCATAGTTTAAAATTACAAATAAAAACTTTAGTTAATTCAAGTATTTTTTTATTCCCCAATATATGCACATTTGTTCATTAACTCATTTATCTTCATTCACTTGGCATTCGTTCAATTTATTTATTGTTTATGCATTTATTTATTAACTTGTTTTTTATTTTAGCAAATATTATATACACATTCATTTATAGTTGTTTGTATTGTATGTTTGTGTACAATTTGCACACCTGTGCGGCAAAAAATCTTGCCCACGCTGCCCCTGCCCCTACCTCCGCCACTGCCCCTCTGCCTGCTGCTCTCATGTCATGAGGTTATCAAGCTAAATAAAAAAAAAAAGCCAACAAACTTTTGCTTGGCAACGCGAAACGTTTTGTTATTTTTTTTGCCAACAAATCAACAAGGCAACAAAATTGTTTATAAAACAGTTTTTGGCGCGCTCGAAATAGAGGTAAAAAAAAGAAATAGTAAATAAAAAAAAACAACAATTAAATCGATGTAGAATAACAACAGAAATATATAAAACAAATGCTATGCCGGCTTTTAAACAAAAAAATAAATAAAAAGCACGTGAGTGCAAAAAACAACAACAGCAACAACAACAACGATAAGCAGAGTGTTGTTGGTTTTTTTTTGGAGCGGGTGTTGTGGTGGGGTGGGTAGGGGGAGTTGGCTGTAAAAAAAAAAAAAACTAAAAAACTTTGCCAGTGTTGATGAATGACCATTCATTGTTGCTGTTGCTGTTGTTGTTGCTGTTGCTGTTGTTGCTGTTGCTGTTGCTGTTGACGTTGTTGACGTGTGTTGTCAAGTGCATAACAACAGCAACAACATCAGTAAAAATGACAGCAACAACAACAACAATCAAATGACTCAATTTACAATTGTAAAAAATGCGAGACGCGTTGCCGTAGTGTTGTTGTTGTTGTTGTTGCTGCTGTTGTTGTTGTTGTTGCTGTTGTTGTTGTTGCTGCTGCCTTGTTTGTAATAGTGCAAAATGTCAACGACGGCAACAACGTCACTACAAAATATTTAATGTGAATGTAAAGTCTCTGTGTGTGTGTGTAGTTTAAAGTTTATTGAAGTGTGCGTGTGTGTGTGTGTTATGTGTGTATGTGTGTGTGCCTTGCGTTTGTTGAACTCGAGCTGTGGCATGAGGTTAATTGACCTCGTGCTTAATGCAAAAATAAATATAATTTTTGTACAGAAACAGCAGCAGCAGCAACAACATCAAATGAAAAAGGGTTGTTGTTGTCGTTGTTGTTGTTGTTGTTGTTGTTGTGTAGTTGTTTGTAGTAAATTGAGGCAAAGAGCAAAGCAAACAACACAGCAAAATGAAAACATGTTTAAAGTGTTTTATTATTTGCCTTTTGGCTCTGTATCTCAGCTGGTTTTCTTTTTCATTTAGTTGGTTAGATCTTTCATAATTATAATATTATAAGTATTTCCTCTTTATGCCCCGTTTTTTAGCTGCCAATCAAATGTCAAGTAATCGTTTTTTATATAGCACTCGTAAATATCTATATGCCCGGCCATACATCATCCATTAGGGAATTCATTCATTCAATCGCTATGCAAATGGCTTTATTATGGCCCAAATCGCTAGCCAAAAAGCCACCTGACACACCTTGATCATACTACTGTATATATACAGATATATATATAGATATACGCATGTATCTTGATTATTTACTTGTGCTCAATTCTTTTTAGATTTCTTGCCGTGTTTGCTTTTGCCTGGCTGTTCGTTGATTTTGTTTGTTTTAAGCTTAAATTATTTTCTACACATAATTAGAAAATAATGTTGCCTACTTTTGGTTCATTGAACTGAATGATAATGTGGCTCAAACTGCCACGCCCCCATTTTGTACTTGTTGCGGCGAAATATTAGAATGTCTTGTAGAGGTAATAATAGTATATTAGCTGGTATAGAAGATAGTCTATAATAATTCCTGAATAAAGAGAAAAATGTGTATAATTTCAACTAAATTAAAGGGGATAAATTCTGACTTTAAAAGAAGCCAAAATAAAGTATTAACTAAGTAAGATAATATTAAGTGTTTCCTGAGCAGAAATGTTGTTCTAGAAATTATTAATTATTCTTGAATTTTAATGAAAGTTTTCTAACAATGAAATATGCAATTTATTCTGAAAAATTATTCATAAAATTTATCTGCTTATAAACTTGCAAGCTAAGACTTTTAAACTATGAATTTTAAGGCCTAAATAAACTAATATGATCTTTATCTTTATTAATCTTAATCTTTATCTTTGGCTAAAGCTCACTCAAACTCAAACTCATGTTAAACATTTTCTCTTTTTGAAAATTGCTATAAAAAAAATCATTTGACCATGAATATGTAATGCAAATGCTAAAAAGCTAGTTTCTTTTTTTTTGTCAATAAATGAAGCTCATAAATATATGAAATATTTCATTAGCTTGTGAATGCGAGAAAGATTTGGCATTTATTTATTTATATTTATAATTTTGTTTTATTTGATTTCTGTTATTGCCTTGGCCTCATATCAGATTTTCTATCATGTTTTTTGGGCGATAATGTGCCAATTAAATTATAATTTATGACACAATAGCAATGCGAGTGCCTCATTGAATATAAATAATAATATATTAGGTTTAAATGTATATATATATATGTATATATGAAATATGCATAATTTAAAACAAACTCACATTTTTTAGGCTCAACTATTCTACCTGATGTGCATAATTGATTGTTTATTTTTTTTTTTTATATGAATTAATTCTCAACGCGCATTTACATTTTCAATTTAAAGGTTGTTGCTACCAAAATCAAACAAAAATGAGAAAAATTTGTATAACTCGACTCGCCAAAAATTAATTGTGCGCATCAGCCGCAAATATGTGCGTAGTTTTAATTAAAAATAATTATTTGAGGCACTTGAGTGTCCCAGGGTCTCTGTCTGTCTGTTTGCGTTTGCTAAGCAAAGCGACTTTAATTAAACACAATTAAAATGCTGTTTCTTTTTTCTCTTGCACAAGAATTAAAAACAGAAATGCAAATGAGCCAGCATAAAAGTTAAGTTAACTAAAGTAAAGTAAAGTAAAGTAAAATATAAGATGTAAAAGGTTCACTGAACCGCAAAGTTCACTGTACGAAATTTAGCAAAAAGACAAAATACTGAACTTTGGCACAATGTACATAAAAAAAGAATTTGTAATGTTTTTTTTTTTTTTTTGGGGCAAGAGAAAGAGATCTCGAAACAAAGACTGATGTCAAGTGCTATTCATATATAAAAATATATATATATTTATAGGAATTATGAATGTCAGAAGTGCTGTATACGTTTGTAATTAAGCTAAAAGTACATTTTGATTGATATATACCCTAGAGAGCTCTTCTGAAGAATGGAAAAGTGAAAAAAACATAAAGTGGTACTCTAATTTTTGTGTAGAAACTTGGCTTAGAATTTATAATAAAAAAACTAAATAGACATAATTAAAACATCTTTAAATCAACGCTAAATAGATGATTAATTGGAAATTTGTTCGTTTCTCTCTTCTGACAATGATAAATAAGATAACAAAAGTTAAATTTTTTGACTACTGAAAGTAGATTTATTTATATTCTCCGCTAATCAGGAAAACAAAAATCAATCTCAACTTGAAGATCTCAATATGAAAGACGACTGTAATCACTCTTTCAGCATGACAGCACACTCATCTAAATGGTTTATACCATATAATAGAGTATACTATAATACATATACTACAAGCTGCATGTGCATAAGATGATTTAAGTGTATATAGTTGGTATGGGGTTATATCCCACGTCATTAAGTTACTTAATCACTGTATTTAATTTCCTACAGTTTCAGTTTTGCCTCATTATCTTGCTCGAAACGAAACGAACTGGTAAAGTTGTTGGAGCAGAAGGGGTTCGGGGAGGCAACAACAATATGCTGCCCCGATTCCCCGATTCTCTGCTTTTCTCCCGATTCCGGCCATGTGAGTTGAAGCGTGTTAAAAAATGTAAACGCATGAATCACACACGGCAAGTTTCAGTTTCGGTTTCGGTTTATTTATTTACAAGCTCTTTTATTGTCTCCTTTATTATTATTTTGCAAATCTTTTTTGTTTTTTGCGGAAATGTTTTAACTTTTTAATTTGTTTTACGTTGTTTCACTAATTGGCGCGAGAGTCGCAAAAAAAGTCGTAATGCAATACGTAGGCAAACCCAAATAAAGATTGAGTTGTCTGGCATCCAATTGGGTTACATATATGTATACACTTAACCTGGCCAAAAGCGACTTACCTACAACAAGAAAGAGAAAAGAAAAATGAAGAATAATCATTAGTAAAGTGGAAAATAGCATTTAAATCAATATATATGTATACGAGAGCTAAATAGCCTAATTAAACAACAGAGAAGAGCAGAGCATTGAGTGCAATTGCGGTACAAGGCGACTCAATTCCCTGGGCCACAATTAGTGCACTGCTTCTCTACCCCCCCCTTTACCCTGGCCACAATACGATAATTATATCAATTGATTGCAATTTATAGTATGGTATAGTATAGTATAGTATAGTATAGTAGTGCCCCAGGCAGGTAGTCGGGGCAAGGGAAAAGGCAACACACCACACCAATACACACACACAGGGGCAGCCTTTTGAGTTGTTATCCTTGAAATAGTACAATGCCTGTCGCAGAGGCTGTGCGACTGCGCTGTTGCTGCTGCTGCTGCTGAAGAAGAAGCACATGATGATGATGCAGAAGAAGAAGTAGAAGAAGCAGCAGCAGCAGCAGACGCAACCGCCGCAGACGCGTTGCATGGTTTAAACACTCGGGCGAAGGCGAGCGATAAAAATCGTGTAGAAGGGAAAATTAAAAATAAAATGAAATAAATGTTATAAGAAGCAGAAGAAGAACAATTTATCGTACAAACAGGCTCAGGCAAAAATAAAAAAATTAAAAAAAAAAAAATAAAAAAAAAAGGGAAGAAGACAAACTGCTTTCAGATTCCAATTCTTTGCTTCGTTCTTCGCTTATTCTCTTCTCTTTCTCTGTGTGTGTGTTTGTTGGCTTTGTTCGTTCTTTGTTCTGAAACTGAACTGAAAGATGTGCCTACTCCTCGACAACAACAACAAAACTCGATTAACTCGACATTAATTTTAATTCGACAGCATTTTTTTATTTTGTTTTTTTTTGTTCTCTTCTTATGTTGCTTTTATTTCTTTGTAAAATGAAATTTTGTGTTTGTTGCTTGAATTTAATTTTGCTCGTCTGTTTTATGTTATTCCCTTTTTTATTTATTTATTTGTATTTGTATTTTTTGTTTAACTTTAACCCCATTATGTGCCGCATTTGCTTTATTTCAATTCCTGTTCTCATACCCATGCCCAGTCCTTTCCCTTCTCTTAATGTTAATTAAATGTTTCCCCCTTTTTGTTTTTTTCAAATTAAAAATTTAACTTAAGGTTTTTCCTCATGTTTTTATTGCTCTTTGCAAAGTATATATGTGTATATACTTAAATGATATATATATTTATTTATGAGGCGCCATAAAACTCACGTGCTGACCAAATGGAAGACAATTCTGTGACTTTAATGGCCAGACATAAATCATATGTGGGCATTTTACATCTCATAAATGTACAAATATATATCTTTTATTAATGGTCCAAGCAATCAATGGAAATTGGTAGCCCTTGGAAACATATTGAATAGCAATTTTATATATATATCGTATGTTAACGATTTTCAGAAGAAAAGTTTCTCAATATAAAGGATATTTATGACCGAGAAGGGCACAAAGTTTTGTGGATAACTGGGAAGCAATTAGAGCTGTTTTTTTTTTAGGGTTTCTACTAAACTTTCAACTTTAAAGATAAATTATTATTTGGTAAATAATATAACCTTGTCGAAAATATTGTTCGATTTTTATTATTATTTTTTAATTATGTTTTCTTGCGCGCAATTGCTTAAACTAACCTTGAGCAACAATTTTGTTAAGGCCTTGAAAATGTTTAGTATCTTAAAAGAACTAAATGCTATGTGATATCTCATAGTCTATGCTCATAATTCTTATCATAATTTCTAAAAATAACTATAGAACGTGTTCGTTAACTGTTATCAGATTTCCGAAAATCTGGGCCAATATATATAAGTTCACAGTATTTAATTGAGGAAGTTTTTTTGACTTTAAATACTTTAGTTTGAGTTTGGGAACATTTAATTAAAAATGTCAAACGGAAGTTGCCAATTAACAGGAGCTCTATGAGTCACCGTTGTTCTTGTCATTTACTTAAGTAGTTTGCCACTTGCCACATGCCACTTTGTAGCTTGATTCTTTTGTAGCATTCGCGGCGCATTTTCAAGCAATTAAAATTTAGAGCCGTTGTTTATGGGCAAAGTAAACGATTTCATTTAATTAGATTTATTTTTATGTGATTCCACTTTACGTAGAATTCTCACATCTCCATGCATAAGTAGAGCTTATTTACGCATTTAACTAAAAACCTACCCAGAAAAAGAGAGACAGACTAAGAAGTTAGAGCAGAGAAGAGAATCGTAGAAAATGCAAAGACTTTGCAAGAGGCATAGAGCTTTTACGACTATAAATAACGATAATACCTATAATTGCCGACAATTCATTATTATGGTAAGATAATTTGATATAAATGGACTTTACGTGACCCCAACACTGACTGCAAAGTGCCAACAACAACAACAACAACAGCAACAGCAACAACATTGACTAAGTAGATGAAGATGCTGTCGTCTCTGTCGGCAATCGTAAAAGATATTTTTTCTTGATTTTTTCTTGATTTTTTTTCTTTAACACAGTTGGGCCCTGGCCTCCAAAAAGGTGTCTGGTCTTGGGGTATCTCTATAGTTCTCTCTTTCTCTCTCTCTCTCTCTGTGCCTGAGATTGCCGCTGCACTTGGCCATGGACACTTTTTATAGCCACATTTGTTTCGATGGCGGTAACGTTGTGATGCAGAAAATCAATTTCTTTTTTGCCAAGATTTCTTTTTTTTTTATACAGAGAATGAATGTTTAACAATTTGATTGAGTTGCTTTTTTTGTGGGAAGAATTTGTTGATTAAACGAGATGTAAGAATGCGCTGAGAAAATTGTAGAATTAATGAAATATCTAGGCAAACATTTGATGGAAGTTAATAGAGGGTCAAAATATTTCAAGTTGAGAAATATACTTTTCTTCTATTTCTAATATCATATGGTACAAGTACATATTTAGTATAACTGCTAATAATAATATTACCCTTAGAAACAGAGCTCCATTCGACTATTTAAGCTGCTTAAAAATACTTTATAGAATCACCAAAATTTTCTTTAAAACTTTGCTTATTTTGTAGACAATATTTAATAAAGAAAAACTCCTAGAAAAAATCTTTTTAAATAAATGCAACACTTGCATTTACAATTTGCAATCACAATTTAAATAAACTAACAATTTGATGTTTACTTTATTTGTTTTTTAATTAAATTCAAGTGCTTGTTGAAGTGTTGACCAAGAAATGCACAACTAAACACTTGACAACAAGAGCAAAAACTGAAAAGAAACTTTTTTTTTGGGCATTTTGATTAGCCAATTTTTGCATAGTTCTTAGCATATTTGATTTGTGGTAAAATTTCCATTTATATTCCATATATATATATATATATATAGACATTTAAATTGCTAACCAACTGACAATACAACAAATAAACTCAATTATGTTGATCATAATTTGTTGTATTCACATTCATAAATATTCATATTTTTGGTTGACACTTCCGCACAGACCCTCAACCAAACAATGAAAATTAAATTCGTTTTTGAGGTTTTATATCAAATTTGATTTACATTTTTATTGACCAAATTTTTATTGTTGTTTTTGTTGTTGGCATTTCTTATGCACTTTCGACAAAACGCAACAGGAAATGAGATATAAAAGCGCAAACTTTAATTAAAAACTTAAAGAGGCAACAACAACAAAAAAAAAAAACATACTTAAGCACTTGAAAGAGGGGCAAATACTCTACATTATTTGACTAAATGGAGCGTGTGTGCATTGAGAAATAAATTCCAAGTCATTGCTTGATTGGCGTTGCCCAAGCAGGAAATAACATTAGAAATTAATTTTTTATATGCAGCTGCAGCGAAACTTTAGATAACTTTTGATTAAAGTAGCTATAAAATTCTAAAAATGAAGCTATGATTATTATTATTAAAATTAACATGCGCTTCAACAATTGTCAAACTATTCCAAGAAATTTCTATTCCAGCGAACATAATCGCGTTCAACGCGTAAACGTGATTTTTTTCAAGCAACGTGAATGGGCCGCATTGAGATATTGATGCCATCAAGAGAGTATTTTATCTTCGGCACACGTTTTATTATTATTATTCAAGTTTTCTTTTCATATTGAAAGAAAATTGTAATTTAACTTGTTATTTTTTTTATTACTTTTTTGCTTTTTAGTTTTTTCTGCAATTTAATTGCATTGACAACAAGAAATGTGTCAATTAAATTTGAAGCTTGACAGGCTGTTGTTGTTGTTGTTATATTGACTATATCTGGCATTTAGTCATGCAAGTATCTATATATATATATTTGTATCTTATAGCTTGTATCTTGGTTTTGGCTATCCTGTTAGCGTTTGCAGCGTTGGCAATTTGCATTTATCTGCCCGTCGTCTGTCTAATTTGCTGGCTATATATTTGTGCAAAATAAAATTAAACTGCAGTTTAAACAAAGCAAAAATTAAAAGCAAATATTAGCGCGCACATAGAAAGAGATAGAGAGAGAGAGAGAGAGAGATGGCACATTTACATATGCAAACATGACATTAGATGTTGAACCATCCCCTCCCCAGCCTCCTTCCCGAGTTTGGGAACATCTTGTGCCCCATGCTGACAGAGTCTTTGGCTTTAGCTTTGCCTTTGCCACTCGGCTGGAATTTTAATAAACGAATGTCAATATTTGCACAACATAAAGCTGAAAATACAACGTAGCTCTGAAGCTGCAACAACTACGAGCACAATATACATTTATGTATGACTATAGATGTATCTTTGAGAAACAGTTTGCAGCACAGAGAGCAGAGGGGTGAGGGGTGAGGCAGAATCAGAGGCGGAGTTCTTCAAAGTCAAATTTTGTGTCTCCTGCTGTTTGCTTTATTTTTGTCAATTCTTTTTCTTTTTTTTTTTTTTTGCTTTTTGTGATTGCCTCAGCAGCAGCTATAATAACAATGATAACACACAAAAAAACAGCTGACTTTGCTTTAAATCTAAACGAGAAATGAATTTATAAATTTATAAGTTGATATTAAAAGAATAGGCTTTAGACGATTGCAATTATTATGATATTGAAGTTGTATTAAAAGGAAACTTAGTCTAAAATGTGAAATAAAATAACGCTCTTCTTAGGGTACATAAAATAGCTATTAATATATATTATTATTATCAAAAATAATACCTTCAAAATATAAGACATATTTTTAAACTTTAGCTGTATACCAAACCAGTGAAATAATATACTTAAATAAAGTCAAAAGATACTCTCAATTAAATCTCAGATAATTCTACAAAAGCATTTTTGTAACTTGAATATTTTCCGATAAATATCATAAGCTGCTATACAATTAGAAATTCTAGAGTTGCCAAGCTGATGACAGTGTTAGATAACTGACGATAAACACGCTGAAATGTACCTAGCTAAAAGGCTAAATTGTATCTCCTAAAAAAAAAACACAATCGCATAATCGCATGTAGTTATCGTATTTTAGAATTATACAAGCAGCAAAAGTATCTGACGACAACAACAAGACTTCTTGGCAACTTAAACATAATTTAAGCATTTTCTAGTTATTCTTTTATTTTTATTTCAATTTTATCTATTTGACATATTGACGTTGAGCGCTAAAAGTGCATTAAAGTAGCTGCAAAGCTTTTGAGCTACACGTACTCGCGGATACGCACCGCTTTGTGTATCTGTGCATCTGTGTAGCTGAGTTTTGTTTTTTTTTTGCGCTTGTATTGGAACACCTGACACCTGACCTGGTTCAGGGCCACTTTCCAGATACCGCGCAACGATGACAAATTGTCGATATCTGCCAAGCTAGTATGACAAGACGTTTTCAATGTTTCGCATCTGCAAAGAATTCACAGAGTTCTCAGTTCTGTTTTGATACTCTGTTTGCAAATTTTGGTCAAAAAGTGTATGTTGGTTTTTTGTAGGATTTTTGTAACAGATTTTGTGGCAGAATTTTGTAAGCAAAGTATGCATACATATATGTAAATATATACATATTAAAATAACATAAAGTAATAAAATGTATAAACTAATTTTCAGCGCTCGAAAAACTTTTAAAAGTGTTTTTAAATTACTATATATTTAATAATATACGTATAAATATATAGCAACGCTTCTGCTCTTCCCTCTTCCCATTTACTTAATTTCATTGAAAATTGATCGAATTAAAAAAAAAACAATTTACAAAAATTTTCGCTAAAGCAAATTTGTGCCAATCGGTTGTCGCAAAAATAAAAGTTAATTTTTTTATATTAGATTTGTGAAAATTCTATTAAAATGTTAATAATTTAGTTAAAACCATGACTATAATTTTTTTCTGTGTAGAATTATATAAACTTTTATTGTCAAAAAATTAAACTTAAAAACTTTATAGAATTGGCAGACTTTCAGATTCAAAGCCAAGACAAAGGCTGTGTTAATCACTTGTCGCGGAGTGTATAAAAAAATTAAATGAAAAGCAAATTTGGTATAAGTTTTTAAGATATTAAAAAAGTATAAAAATTTCTGCTAATAAAGCCTTTACTATTAAATTTATTGTCACCACAAAAAATGAGCTAAAACTATGTTTTTTTGAATTGTGAACAAATTTGATATGAAGACTATTAAAAATAGTTTTGACAGATTTTTTAAAAATATATTATTTTAAATAAATTATTGCTGATAAAGCATTTACAAATAAATTTATTGTCACTTCAAAAATGAGCTAAATATATTTTTTTTTAATTGCCAACAAATTTGATATGAAGACTTTTAAAAAAAGCTTTGACAGATTATTATAAAATATATTTTCTTTACACATACACAATTGAGCATATGAAAATAGACTGGCAATAGAGTATATCACAGTCGTAGGGCTTATCTTATTTATAGTTTTGCATCTGCAACTGCAATGGGCCGCAGCCAAGTTAAGTTCAGTTGAGCTGAGCTGAGTTGAAGAGCGTTTAGTTTGCTTGTTAGCGTTGTGGCATTGTTTGTGTAGTTGTTGTATTTATTGTTGTTGTTGTATTTGCATAGTTTAGCTGCCTTAGCGCTTTGCACGCTTTTTTGGTTTTTAGCAAAGTCATGGAGCCCATTTCTCACATTGAGGCAAAAAAAAAAAAGAAAGGGAAACGGCGACGAAGGGGCAGAGGCAGAGGCAGAGGCAGACAAGCCGTCAGTTTGGCTTTAGCTCGTTGACTAGACCAAAGCAGACCAGACAGGATATGAAAAAGTGTCGGTGTATAATGGTAAGACCAACAACAGCAACAACAACAACTTGCCAACTTTGTTGTGAAGAATACAACAACAGCAACAACTACAAAAAATGGCAAACAACAACAAAATAAATACAAAGTGCAAATAAAGACGGCAAATGCACTTAAACTGAAGTGAACTTTACATGCAACCTTAAGTGTGGCAGAGCAGAGGGATTCGAGGGGAGTTGCTGCCTTAGAAGAGCTATTGCCTAGAAAAGAAGCAGAAAAAAAAATATAAAAAAAAGAGACCTTAAAAAGTCTTGCCGAAGTGGCAAACGAAATTAAGTTGTTTAACCAAAAGGACGCTGACTCTAAGTTGGCTCATAAATTAAAAAAGTACAAAAGCAAATCCAAACAAAAGCAAAAGCATTTGCAATTCTTAAAGGGAATTGTGAAAATCCCCCCGCGATTCAAAATGATGTCATGATAATGATAATAAATGTGCTTATCGATAAGAAACTAGTCTTATCACCTGGAAAGACCTAAAAAAAACATTATTAGTTTAGACTGGAGTTCAAAATGCAATCTCTAAATTTATTTCAGTTTTGATTAAGTATAATTAATAAGTATGATATGGCATAAATAAATAAATGCGATAATCACTTTTAATGTGATAATTAAAATGGTTTTTAAAGTTTTATTTATTAACGGAAAAGCTGTAAATTTATCTAAGTTATATAAATGTATATACGACTTCCTGAAATATATTTAATTGCATGATATAAACTCGCTATTATTTTTGTTAAGTAATTTCCGAGATTAGCGACAGCAAAACTGAAATTCCCTCTATAAATACCCTAAACTTGAGGAAAGTGTAGTTTAAGGAAGGTTTTATAAGTTGAGGAAAATTGTGTAAAATATAGATGAAGGCTTATTTGAATCTATAAAGCATTTCTGTCTGAATTTCCAAATTTAACAAGTTTATTTGTAATAATAATATTCAATTCGAACTATAGGCTATCTGTTAGTCGAACACACTCTTAATCGTTGTACAAATGTCATAAATAGCTTATAAACCCTATAAACAGATTATAATTATTCTTTTGAATATATATATATATTTTATTTATCTAGAAATGTGATTCCCACGTGCCAGATAATTATATTGTTTCTATTTCTATTTCTATTTATTTCAAGGACAGAATTTAATCAAATCAAGTTCTTATCTAGATTCTAGGAAAACAATTCGAATATTTGGCACGTGTGAGATAAATTGAAATACAAAAAAAAAAACTTTCCAAGTTTTCTCAGGGTTTACACATTACCAGTTTTATCTTTATGTTAGATACTTGTAGTTAAAGCTAAGCTTATTTAAGTTGTTTGCCCTTTTAACAATAATAAATGGCCAACAACAACTTAAAGACTCTGCATTCAAAAAATATCGCAAGGCATTGTAATAAATTTGAAATAATTACCTATTATGGCTTTACTTGCAAGTCGTTTAGGTATATAAGGAAATGTATGTATATTTATATATATATATAAGTATGTAAGTTATATAGACATTTCAACATAATGGAACGAGCGAAGAAGTTGCCTCTGAACGTGGCAAATGGCAAATGAAAATGGTAAATGCCGCTCGAAATTGTGGTAATTTATTATTATGTCCTAGATTACATGAAAATTGTTTTCTTTCGATTATATACTTAGTAAGTCTGTATAAGTTTAGTGTGTAGGTAATTTAAAATGCAATTGCCACGATCTCTTTTTTTCATTTCTTAGTTTAAATTAAATGTAAATATAATAAACGTGGCGCATAAATCCATGCGTGACAGTTTTTCTACGGGCCTCTCTTCTGTATGCTTGAAAGTCGGCCTCGAACTCGTCCCGCAGTCCCCCCCGTGCCACATCCCCCTACTAAACTGGTTGTGACAACTTTCTATAGCATACTCAGTAAAGATACATAGTTAGATAGCCAAGATACATTGGGGCTGCTTCCTTAAGCATTGTGTAGAAGCAAAAAAAAAAAAAATAGAAAAAATAGCAAAAATGAACCTAAATACTTTGTGATCTCAAATATGCCAACCTGGTTTCATTTAAAAAAAAAAAGCAAAAAAAATTGTTTTTCTTATGCTGAAAATGCGGCCAAATGACAAGTTCCCAAGTAAATCCAGTTGATTTAATGTTTTTTTCATATACATACTTAGTTAGTTAGTAGATACTTTCAGTTTTTTATCTGTTAGAACTTAGTTTGTTTGCCAGGCCACAACTATCATATTTTATTTATGATATATATTTTTTTTTATCAGCTTATTACATTGATTTATTGCCAAAGTTTTTTTTTGTATTTTGTAACTTGTCTAACAAAAATAAACTATGCAATTAGTGCGGGCATTGCGGAAATTGATGTTGCCACTTGCAACACGTCGACGCACTTGGCTGTAAAATTAGCTACGCTCTAGAAATGCAAAAATATATTAAAAAAAATAGAAAAAAAAAATAAATAGAGGCAGCCAGCGAAACGGCGACGCACTCGCAAAAATACCAAAAGGCAAAAGGAAAATTTAAAACAGAAATGAAATAAAAACAAAAACAAAAAGGAATTGCTGTCTGGCAAAAATTAAATACACTTTAACAAAGTTGCTATAATGACAAAATTGCTAAACATAAAGTTTTATAAATTTAATCAGCTACTATAAAAAACATAATTAAACTTTGAATTGTTCGAGTTTTTTGTATATATCTATGAAAACTATCATTTTTTTGAAGATAAAAATAAGTTTTTATATTTATATATTTCTGTCTGCCAATGCAGAATTGTGTACTGAAGCTTGCCGTATTAATATCTGTGTGATTTTTTAGAGCAAAGATTGGTAATTTTTTTTGATTTATTATTTATTTTTGAAATATATATACTTTGCTCTGTATTAATAAATACAAAAAACGCCTTCATTTTATATCCTACACAAATGCAATGACAACATTGTAATACTTTCTATTAGTGTATAAGAGGAATTTGTTGCGCTTGCCAAGATTAAACTAAATAAATAAATATTTACATGCCAAATTAATGTTAATGTACAATTTTAAACATTGTCAAAGACGCAGACTTTTGCTTAGTTTGATGTGCTTTTTGTTTTTGTTGTTGTTGTTTTTGGTTTCCTCTGTGTAAATATTTAAAAATGAAATTTTTATTTAGAGCGCAGCTAAATGAAAATTGCAATTTAAGTGGCTGTGACTTTGTTGTTGCTTTGGCTTTTAATAAGCTGTAAGCTTTAGTAAATAGGGTATGCTGAGCTTATAAAAAGCGTAAATGCTACTAATAATAGCAGCTAAAATTATTAAAAAATTATTCGATTTATATGTATATAATAATTACTGAAGATATATTAGACTTTTTATCTAATTTATTGAATATTTTAAATTAGGCAATTCTTTTATTTATAGTTAATAAAATTAAATAAATTATTCGCATTATATGTATATAAAAATGATTGAAGATATTTTAGACTCTTTGCCAATTTATTAAATATTTTAAACTATGCAATTTTTTTATTTATAGTTGAGTTTATTAAGTTTAAAAATTCAATTTATATTTGACTTATTTGTATCCAAATATGTCTTAAATTTCCTATTAATTCGTTTATAAATAGAAAACAGTTTTAACATTAAATATTATTATTTAAAAAATTATAATTCTTTCCATCATATCACATTACCTAATTTCAGTACCGGGTATATTCTAGTCGTTTTCCTATTTAATTTTAAAATTCTTTGTACTTTTAGCACTGAGATTATTCAGACTATAATATTCAAAGGGGGACGGCGTTAGGTACGGGGTTTTTTCAACGGGGTTGCGAATGTATTTATATGCTAATTGCATTTGCCATGGCCTCGCATATATGTATGTATCTAGACAACAACTAAGTAAAATTAATTATACATAGATATACAAATGCAAAATAGCAGCATATAAAATATAAAATGGCTTGCCAACTGAGTGTAATAACTTGTTAGAGAGAGTTTTAATTGACCTTAGACACAAATTTATAAGGGTATTATTATAGATATTGAAACAGTTAAGAACATAAGCCAAGTCTTGAGGGAAAACTCATGGAATTTCTTAGTTAATTAACACATTTGATCATATTTCACAATTAGTTGCAATATTATTGCTTATAACTTCTGCAAGTTGGCTTGCATGCCAAAAATGCTTGGCTAATAACAAAAGTTTATTTTTTTTTTTTTTATTATATTGCATGCAACATTTTGCAGCAATATGCGAACAACAAACAACAAATTTAATGCAGCTGCAATGCAAACAACTTTATATAGAAAACTTTTGCAGGTTGTGCAAACATTTCAATTGTTGTTGTTGTTGCAGTTGTTGTTGCTTTTCTCAATCTCTTCCTATTTCTCTGGCAATAGATATAGATTGCAATACTTGTTTTTTTTTTTATTTTTTTAATGATCTGCACGAAGTTAACTTTAATTTATGTATAAAATTTAATTTAATGCCGGAAAATGCATAAATTTTATGGTATTTTTTGCTGTTGTAGTTTTTCTTCAACGTCTTGGCAAATTATAAAATAAAAAAATAAAAAAAAAATAAATAAAATAATCTTCATGACGCTGTTCAAATGTCAAGCGTTCAATTTCTGTTGTTGTTCAAAATTCAATTTGTTGTTTTTGTTGTTGTCATTTGTTTGTTTGTTGCTTGCAACTTTCTTTGCAAATATTTGTTGTTGCTGCTGTTGCTTAACAACAATCACTTGGCTTTTGTTTAAATAATATATATACTTATACTTTAATGTATTATTATGGCGCGAAAGCAGCCAAAAATGTCGTAATTTTTTTGGTTAAATTTTTTATTATTTGCATTTGCAGTTAACACGAATTTTTATACGAGATTCAATTACGTGTAGCTCTAGCTCGGCTTATTCAGCTCCCCTTGCCACATGCAATATACTATTGCATAAGTTGCCCCAAAGTGGAAAGCCAAAAAAAATAAAATAAAAAAAAAGCTGAAACAATTTATGCAGAAATTCGTGAATGTAATAAAGTAATTAAGCCCAAATATGTGAGACCAGGCCAATAAATTGCTTTTGAGAATGCCAAAATATAAAAACCAATATAATGAAGGATTAATATACCAAAAAAATTCCATCAATTTATTTGCACACAGCTCCAGTTACTTGAGTTTTCCAAGGACTCGCAAGATTTAACATAATGCCAAATGTAAACGCTCAAGGCTAAGATATCTGACGTAAGATATGTGAGAATCAGAATGTTGAAGCAGCTGCAGCATAGACAAGAGATTAATGAGGGTTAGTTAACCCCTGAGAAAGGGTTGATAAGGAATTTTTTTCATTTTTTCTTTTTTTTGTTTGATTAAATTGCGTGCGGCTGAGAAAACCTGAAACAACAATGCAGCGAAAACTGGGAAAGCCAAAAGTTAAAGGGCGTCTCTCGGAATAAGATGAAAATATTATAAAATTATATTCTCAGAAGAGGTTAAAAGATGAGCATTAATAATGAGAATATACACGATATTTGAGAACAAGAATTGAGGAATATAAAAGGGAAGAATATATGGAAGGCTAGAAAATATTGATTTTAGCGAGTTTGTGTTCTTAAAATTTTTAAAAAAGTTTCAGAAATTAGTTTGGAAAATGAACAGAGAGACTGAAAATATATTGGCAGATAGATAAAGCAGTTTTGCTTAACTCTATTTTCTTCAAATTCTCAAATGGTTTTAAAACAGAATAGGATTGTTATCAGGGGCCGAAAATAAATTTTATTGATCAAATTTTTAATCAAACATATTATATATAAAAAGTTTAGTTTATGTTTTATTTGTTTTACTCATAATTTTGACGATTATAATAAAAGTCAATAATAACAATTAATTGTAAATATTTTTTGTAAAAGCCTCAAACAATTGTTAGCCAAGAAATATTATTTAGATATCCCTAAATACCTCCTAAAAGTTATTTCTTTTATTTATTCCTCATAAAAACTACAGACCCTGTTTATTAATTCCCTTTTATATTTAGTTTCTCGAATAGAATCTTTAAGTATTACATTTTTAATCTTATGCCACTCTACTTTGAGATTACAGGGTATATATATGTATGCTCTAAGCCTTATTGTAAAATGCAATCAATTAATTGCAATTTCTTTGTCGTTTTTGTTGCGGTTTTTAACATAAATGTTGTTGTTGCGCTGTCTATAGAATGCGTTAAGTTGAATTTATATGCTCAAGTTTTGCATTAATTTATAAAGCCAAAACTTTTGCCATGGGTCAAAGATGCAGCACTACAACAACAGCAACAACAACAAATATATAGCTGAATATGTGGCAGAGAGGCGGGTGGCAGGCTAGGGCACTGCAAAGTTTTTATGCAACATCAAAAAATTTATGACAGTTTGGCAAAAGTTTGTCTTACAAAAAAAAATGACTAAAAAAAATATAATAAAAACAAGATGCCACGAAATGCAAGTAAAAACTAAGAGCAAAAAAAAGTATAGTTATATGAGAAATTAAAGGCGTTTTTTGTTGTTGTTGTTGGGGCGTGGCACATAGAGCACATGACGAATATAGAAAGTTTTATGAATTGAATTGCATAAATCAAGTAAAGTTAGAGGGACACAGAGCGCCAGAAGAAGAAACAGAAGAAGAGAGCTTCAAGATATGGCAAAAAAAAAAAGGAAGGCAATTCAAAGTAGCTTGTATGTGTGTGTGTGTGTGTGTGTGGTTATGTGTGTATGTGTAGCATGAGTAGTTTGATATGTCCAAGGTAGAGTCTGGGGGCCTAAACACGGAAATGCTGGGCAAAAATAATGGATACCGTATACTTGATATGGTAATTTATTATGTTTTTATTGCCTTTTGTTGTTGCTGCTGTAGCTGTGTGTGTGTGTGTGTAGAGCAAATGCGGCCAGAGTTGCCTGCCTGCCGCCTGCCTGCCTGTCTGGTTAGTTGGGTTGCCTGGGTTGTTTTGGGTCGGGTTGGCAGCCCTTGTTGGTCATTAATCTTTGTTATGGCACTCACAAACATACACACACACACACACACACATAGACAAATGGCTGCGTTATCCTTTTGCATTTTGGCGTAACTTGAGTCACGGCTACACACACACACACACACGCATAATTTTCTATGTGTATGTGAGTGTGTGTTGCAAATTTAATTGCGCAGATAAATTTGCGCAATGCTAATAAATTAATATTTATGTGCCTGTTATGTGCCCCCTCCCTCTGTCCTCAACATTACCCTCTCTCTCGCTATTTACCTCTTGCTCTATTACTGTCTTCTTCTTGCCTTGCATTGTATTTTCAGTTGCATTACATTTTATTTTTTTTTTTATTTTTTTTTTTTGATTATTTTTTTTTTTTTATTTATTTATTTTTTTTTATTTTTTTTTTTTTTTTTTTTGGCGCTGGGCCACGAATTTAATGCATCTTCAAGATGCACACACAAGCACACACACACATACAAGCACACATTTAATATTAAACTATATAGCGCACACAAACATACAAATATATATGTATATATATATATCTGTGTACTTATGTGTAGTACATTGTTGTTGTCTTTTGTGTGCGCTGTATTTTATCTGCTGCCGTTGTTGTTGTTGCTTTTTATGTCGTGCCATTTCAGCGAAGCTCGCAACAAAGCATAATAAAACTAATTGTCTGCGCTTCGCTCTCACACACAGCGCGCTCGCACACACACACACATGCTTGGAGACAGTGTGAGTGAGTGTAAGAGAGTGTGAGAGAGAGAGAGTGCAAGCGAGCGGGCGGCGGCGTCCACATGTTTGCCATTCTGTTTACTTGGGGCCGCGCAAACTATGCGACGCCAGCGGCAACGGCGACGGCGACGCTCAACGACAACGTCGACGCTCAGCGACAACTGCACAAAGTCAGCGGACGCGCCGCGCCGCTGCCGTAAAAATTCGCAAAAATTTAACACGCCGCATTTAGTTTATTTGAATTTGTGTTCTCTTTTCCTTTCTTATGTGTTTCTATGTATGTGTGTGTTTCTTTGCAGTTTATTTTCTGTTTCTGTTTTAGCTGCTCCTGCTGCCCTGCCTCTCCTTCCTCTTTTTATTCTCCTTCCTTGTCCCGTTGTCCAACATGTGTCGCGCTTGAGTAACAAAATTTATGCGACCCGCCATTTTGCTATTTGCATTAGGCGGCCCAACAAATTGTGTTGCCCCCCTTTTTATTTCTACTCATAACCCCCCGCCCCCTCTCTCTCTCTCCCTCTTTCTCTCTCTCTCTCTCTCCCAAGTCAGAGAGCAATGCTTGCAATGGCTGAGTGCAGCTGCTGTTGTTGTTGTTGCTTTGATTGCAATTTGTTATTGTTGTTGCACATTGTACATAGTATATTTAATTTTGAATTGTTTCTATTCTATTGTCTCATTTCTAGAGACTCTGAGAAACTGAGAAACTGAGAAACTAAGAAACTTTGATTACTTTAGTTTAGATAAGTTAAAACTGATCTTGATTAAAATTTAACAATTAATCCTAAAGCTTTATCAAAACGAAAATCTTTTAAAATGGCTCCCATAATTGCTTGAACTGAAAAACTGCATAATTTTTATTTCATAGAAAATGAGAAACTTTATTGTTTATTAAAGTTTAGATCAGTTAAAGCTGATTTAGGTTAAAATTGAACAATTAATCCGAAAGCTTCTTCTTTTAAAATTGCTTGCATAATTCCCAAAGGGTATTATTTATATTATAATATAATAAATTATATTATAAAAAATCCTCTTTGCATAATTCCCTGAACTAAAAAAAATGCAGCGTCTATATTTTCAGTCTCATCGGAATCTGAGAAACTTTGATTACTACAATTTAGATAAGTTAAAACTGATCTTGATATAGTTTGCGCTTTTAAACTAAAAGCTTCTACTTCTAAATTATAATCTCTTAAAATTGCTTGAATTTGTTCTTTACTGAAAATCTGCAGAGCTTTGATTTTTATTCTCATAGAATCTGAGAAATTGATGTGCTTATTGAAGCTTAGATAATTTAAAACTAATTTTGGTTAAAATTTAACAATTAATAATAAAGCTTTATAAAAACTAAATTCTTTTAAAATTGCTTGAATAATTCCTTGATCATTTCATTTTATTTTCATAGAAAACTAAGAAACTTTGATTAGTTTATTTTAGATAATTTTAAACTAATCTTGGCTAAAATTAAGCTTTTATTCTAAAAGCTTGATAAAAACTAAAAAAATCTTAAAATTGCTTGCTTAATTTTTTTTTATTGTAATTTAACTGAAAAACTGTAGATTTAATTTTTTTATTTTTTTATTTATCCGAGTCTATGCTGAGCTTTCAGCCCAAGCAGTGGCCTTATAAATCCTTTTTCTATAGAGTGATATTTTCAGAATTTCAGGAAATTATATAATCGATTCAAAACTATATTTTTACGATACAAATTATACTTTTACAGACAATCAAAGCCTTCTAAAGGTTTTAAAACACAGAAATAAAAAGCATAATTAAAATTAATTTTATTTCAACTTAAACTATAATGCTTAAACCCTTGTAATTAAATTTTAAACAACATAAAATATAAGATTAAAGTATCTGATATTTCTATAAAAACAACATATCATATAAGGTACTAAAGCGGCTCAACCGCTTTTCTCGAAGAATGTTTTAATGAAAGATTAACCTAAAAACCAGTTTAGCTTCTTCTTGAAATTCTTATAAGAAAAAAAAAGAAACTTTAATTTATCGCTCTATTGCAATTGTGTGTTTTATATTTTTTAATACATTTTTTAATATATTTTTTTAATATATTTTTTTAATATATTTTCTAGCATGCCTCATTGGCCTCAGGCGATTTTCAGGTAAGAGATATACATTTTTAGTTACCATTAACCATGCGCTAATTTTGAAATGAATTCATTAAAAATGCTTTTAAAAATAATTGCATGCTTTGCGATCGAAATGAATTATTAATAAGAAACAGAGACTCGTGTATTGCCAAGACTTTATTATATATACTATATTTATTCATATAAAAAAAAGGTTCTCCCGGATGTTTGCTGTACAAAAATTTTGCAAGTGTAATCAATGGCAGCGCGTGAAGTTTTTATAATTTTTTTTTGATTTTTTTTTTACTTATATTTATTTCCAATTTCAATTCAATTTCAATTCGTTTTCGTTTCGTTACGCTTTTGATATTTAATGCAAAGTGTTTTGAAGATTTCTTTTTATATAAATATTTTATTATATATTATCGACTTTTATTGATTATATCGGCATGATGAATTGAAGTTTGAATGCGACTGTAATGACAGCAAGAATGTTGAAATACTGAGTGGGTTAGTCAGCGAGGGAATTGAATGTTGTTGTTGTTTTATTGTTGTTGTTTTTTGAGTATCTTTTTGTCACACTCTTTAGCGCTCAACACACAAAATTTCAATATCAATTTCAATCTGAGACTGCGACTTAAACTCTCTGATCCAAGATCCATTGTCACGACCTCAAAAGGTTATGCGAAAACGAAGAAATAAAAATAATGTTGATTTAAATTTAAATTCCCAGCACAAACTTTATATTTAGATTTTATTTTTTTATTTTTACATTTTTTTTATTATAGATTGCGCCATTTGTCTGCGTTTTTAATTAACAAATTGTATGTTCTGGATATTATCTATTGTACATTTATTTATTTTTCAGTAGTAAACTATCTAATCTTGTAGATAGTTGTGTTTGTTATTGGGGGTTTTTTTTTTTTTTAAATGATTCATGAGAAATATATTTTGACAAAATCTGTCAATTAAAAATGCTATAAAATTTAGCTTAGTTTGTTTAATTTATTTTAGTCTTTTCAGACATTAGAAAGATATTAAATACTTAAAAATTTGTCAATTAAAAATGCTCTAAATTGATCTTAGTTTCTTTAATTTATTCTAGTCTCTGCAGTCTTTTTGCTGATATAGAAAGATGTTAAAAAAAATTTTAAATTTTACCTATAAGAAACTTCTCTAAATTGATCGTAGTTTCTACAATTTATTTAAGTATTTTCAGCCTGTCTTAGAAACATATCAAATACTTAAAATATTGTCAATTAAATAAGCTATAAAATAGTTTTAGTTTCTGCATTTTATTTTGGTTTTTTTTAGACATTTTGCTGATATAGAAAGATATCAAAAACTTCATAATTTGCCAATTAGAAAATCCTCTAAATTAATCTTAGTTTCTTCTATTAATTTAAGTATTTTTAGTCTGATATAGAATACTTAAAAATTTGTCAATTAAAGAGGCTATAAAATTATTTTAGTTTCTGCATTTTATTTTGGGGTTTACAGAGATTTTTCTTGTGTAGAAAGATATCAAAAATTTCAAAATCTGCCAATAAGAAAATACTCTAAAATGATCTTAGTTTTTTTAAATTAATTTAAGTATTTTCAGTCTGTCTTGGAAACATATCAAATACTTCAAAATTTGTCAATTAAAGAGGCTATAAAATTGTTTTAGTTATTTCTATTTATTCTAGTCTCTGCAGTCTTTTTGCTGCTGTAGAAAGATATTAAAAACTATTTATGTATTTATTTTCCTTCCTAAATAAAATTCATATTAAAAAATCAATCAATATAAAACTCTATACATCCAATTGAATATCAGAAAACTTTTGTTGTTGCTGTTGAAAATGCTTTTCTTCTAAGCATTAGATCGTTGTAATAATACCCTGAGAGTTAACCTATCAATCAAAAATTAGTTCCATAAGCTTGAAACATGTTTTTTTTCAGATTGTGGTGTTATTATCTTTATAGGAGATTTCTGTAGAAATGATTGATGCATATTTGAATTGAATTCAATTCAATTCAATTTCTAATCGGATCCACTTACTTTTCTTTATCACTTTTGTGGGTTAAAGCTGGATTTTTATTTAGGAGGAGCTGCTCTTCAGTCAAGTCTTGAAATTGTTTTGTTTTAATATTTTTTAAACTGAGTCTGTTTGATTATTTATAGTAGTTGGGAGGGGGGATTATTATGGCGCTGTTTTGCTGTTGTTGTTGTTATTTTAGAAATAGATTGCACGGAATTTAAGTATATTACTTAGTTGCCTTTTTTGTTTTAACTACTAGAATATTTATTTATTATTTTAATTGGGGGCAGGTTTTGTTTTGTTTTTTTGTTAAATTTTATTTAATTTTTTTTTTTGTCGCACAACACAATTAAACAATTAAATTGTTATTTCGTTTATTTACACATTTAATGCTATAGTTATTATAATTATTATTTTTTATTTTATTTTTTGCTATTGTCAGACACAAATTTGTTGTTGATTTATTTATTGTGCGATTGTTAAATTGATTTGTTGTTTTTGTGGTTGTTGTTGCTGCTGTTGTTGCACTCGACATGACATTTTGTTTTCAATTCATTTTCAATTTTCAATTTTAATTTCAATTTAAATTCTATTTCTATTTTTGATTTTGAGCGCGCAAAAAAAATTCTTTTTTTTTGTTGTTTTGCACGGTTCGATCGCTTGATTGCGCTCTTCTCGCTTTCTCTCTCTCTCTCTTTCTCTTTCTTTCTTTCAATCTTTACACTCTCTTACGTATGTATGTATTTTGTGTATGTTTGTGTGTATATAAATGGAATATAATGCGCTGATAACGAAATCACATTTTTCAATTGGCAACTGCCCCAAATTTCGTTAGTTATTTGAGTTGATTTAGTTGTTGTTTGTGTTTGTTATCTACTATTAGATGATGTTGTTGTTGTTGTTGCTGCTCTTCTTGTTGTAGTTGTTGCTGTTGTTGTTGTGAGTCACATTGGCAGCATTGTTGCTGTTGCTTTTGTTGTTGCAACAACGGAAATAAACAATCAATTTTAGTTAAAGAATTTATGCACGCACTCAGCGACATGGGCACACACATATGTACATATATATATATAAATATATATAAGCGCGCGTTCACACACACACACACACACGCAGCTAGATCACACACACACTCACACGCACGCACATATGAATTAAGCACGCGATTTTCGCATGCAAAGATTTTTATATTATTTTTTAATTTTTTTTTTATTATTATTTTTTTTGTGACGCGTATTTTGAGAATTCTCAAGTGCTTCCAGTATTTACCACTACAAATGCAAGAACGCTCGCCGCAGCGAAGGAGGAGACAGAGACAAAAGACTCAAAACTCAATGCTCAACTGCTGGGCAACCGTTAGGCAACCGTTGAGTTAGTCGGTAAGCGCGCTTGCCGTTGCCGACGTTTCACCGTTACGTCCTCGAGGAATCGCGTTTACAGAATGAATCTGAATCTGAACGTGTGGAGTGTAAGGCAGCGTAAAAGATACAGATACACCAATACACAAATACACACACACACACACTGATACGTGCGGCGACGGCGACGGCCACGACAACTACGACGACGACGACAGCGACAAGGCAGCAGCAGCAATTGGCGTTGCTTTTGCTTTGTATGAGTGAGACTCTGAGTGTGAGTGAGTGTGTTTATTTGCGTGCGTGTGTGTGTGTGTGTGGTGGTGGAGCTGCTGCTGCTGCCCCGAGAGCGCATGCGAGCGCCCAGAGAGCCAAAGACGAAGAAGCAAACGCAAAAGGCAACAACAAAAAACGTGTTTGCCGCCATTGCAGAGCGCGGCGCTCAAAGAGAGAGAGAGAGCGGCAGCGATAGCAAGAGAGTAAATGTGAGAGCGTACGCTGAAAAACAACAACACCGGCGACTGCAGCAGCGACGTCGACAGCGACGCTGCAGTGTACGTGCGCGTGTGTGTGTGTGTGAGAGTTGTTGCTACGAAAAAAGGTAGTAAAAAATAACTGCGGTAAACCGAAAAAGGCACAAAAAACTGAAAACGAAAACGCAGCAGCAACAGCAGCAGCAGCAGAAGCAGCGACCACAACAACGCAAAGACAAAAACTCAACACCAACAAAGACTCAGCTCAGCCAGAAGAGACGTAGACAGCAGCGGAGTCAAGAGTTCCTGCCAGAAAGCAGGGGGGAGCTGACTGGCTGGCTGGCTGCTGCTGCTCCCCTTCCCTAAATTCACCCCAACCCCCCGCAAACTTCTGACATGTTTTGCACTCAAATGCGCCGCGTTTAGTTCTTTGGCATTTTTGTGCGTTGCGGGCGTTCTTTTTAATTCTTTTCTTTTCTCTTTTTCCTTTTTTTTTATTATTTATTTTTCTCTTGTTTTTTATTTATTTTTTTGGAATTCCTTTTTTTTCTTTTTTTGAATTCTGATAGTTGGAAATTGAACTTATTGCAGATTTTATTTAGAGGGGACCATTGGGTAATTTTTTGAGCTACTTACAAAGCTGACAACTTGATAATGTTCCTGACATTTAAAGAACTTGGCGTAACTTACCTGGAATGAAAGAAAAAAAGGAAATACAAATCAGTTAAAAAGTGCAAAAGATAAAATATAATTATTAAAAATTTAAATTAAATTAGATAAGTTCCTGAAGAGAAGAAATTTAGGGTGTTAAAGTCTGTAAAACGAGATGATATTAAGATTTAAGATGTAATAATAATATTATATTAAAAATCTATCAGATGAAAACAGATCAATTAGTAAAGATAATCACAAAGATAATCACAAAGATTTTTGGGTTATATTAGAAAAATTCAATTTAAAAATTTAGTGGCAATTGACATAATAAGAATATTAGTTAAAATTAATTAATCAAAATTTTCTAATCAAAAATATTTAAGCACAATTATTTCATCAATATTATTATATAAATATATAAATAAAAATAAAAAAATCAAAGAAATACAAAAACTTTAATCAAACTAATTTTTATGATTAAAATAACAGCAATATTAGAAATCGGGTTATTTTATATATATTTAAAAACAATTTAAAACCTCCAATTATTTTTTATATATTTTTTTAATACATTGACTGTATTAAAAAACTATCAGATAAATACAAATAAATTAAGAAAAATAATTTTAGATTTAGATTTTAGGGTTTAATTAAAAAATTCAATTTTCAAATATATACAGGTCATTTATATAATAAAAATGTGAGTTAAAATTAATTAATCAAAATTATTTTAGTAAAAATATTTTATCAATTATTTCATCAATATTCTTTATAAATAAAAAAAATAAAATAAAGTCAAATTAAAAAAAGTAAAAAAAATACAAAAATTCTAAAAAATAATTAATCACAATTATTTTATCAATATTATCTTTAAAAATAAAATAAATTCCGATTAAAAAGTCAAATAAATAAAATAATTCTTATTTAACTAATTTTATCATAAAAATAACAGCAATATTAGAAATCGAGCTATATATAAAAACAATTAAAACCTTCAATTATATTTTATAAATATTTTTTTAATACAATTATAGGTTTATAAATTATTTTTAGAGTCCAATTAAAGCACATTTTCTCTGAAAGTCTTCAAACTAATTGCTTGAAATTGGCAACAATTAGAAATTAATAAAAATCCAAATAGATTTAAAGCCAAACTAGATTTCAATAAGCCCAAAATCAATTGGTTTTCTTTTTGGCAAATTAGAAAAGATTTTGAAGGAATATTTCTATAACTGTTTTCCAATTGGATTTGTCGGGTATGATGGATTGATGTAAAATTGATGACGGATTTCAACAGCTGCAATTTGTTGAACGATTCAAAAGATATATGTATATATATATTCATTGCTGCCACAACAAACTTTTCATGTGTGTGTGTGTGTGTGTGTATTTTTCTCTGTTTTTGTTTTTGCTCTTATTTTTGTTATTTTTATTTATTTTGTGTTTTTTTTTGTATTTTTTTTTTATGCTACGCAACTCATTTGCAAAACTTTAGCCGGCAATATTTCATGCCACCCATTAAGCAAGTCGCTCTCTCGCTCTCTCTCTCTCTCTCTACTTCTCTCTCTCTGCTCCACCCACCCAAGCAACCAATTTCCGCCCCCTCGCACACACACACACGCAACGCAAGAGAGTTTCGCACACACACAAGCCAAGGAAGAGGTGGAAGAAGCAGAGGCTTCATTACAAATTTCAATTTTGTTTTATTATTATTTTTACTTCACTTTTGTTTGTATGTGTGCGTGTATAAGTGTGTGTGCGTGTGTGTGTGTTTGTGTGTGCTTGCTTATTTCGTTTGCAATTTTATTTTTTTATTATTATTATTATTATTATTTTGCTTCGTTGCCTGGCCATTTTGGCATTTCCTTTTTGGCCGTCAGCGGTGGCTAGGGATGTGCAACAAAATAACGATCAATCGATAAATAATCGTTTATTTTTACGATAAAATCGATCATCAATGTTTAGCACACAACATTTAAGCAATTTAAACTGCTTAAAGGCTAAAACAATCTAAGAAAAATGTTGAATCAAAGCTATTCTTATATATAGCATGATAATATTTTTTCTTTTTTTCAAAATTTGGTAAATATTTTTTTAAAGTTCTTATTGGTTTTTTGAATCAGACAAAAATAGGAAACTTTCAACATTTAGTTATAAAAAAGTCATAGCAGGATTTTACGCTTTATTTTTAAGCAAAATAATTTAAAATCAATTAAAAACGATTATTTCTAAGTTTTATTTTCTATTATACAAAATTAATAAAATATCGACAAAAAATTCAAAAATAATAAAATGTCTACAAAGCTATATTAATTTAATTTATATATAAAAAAATCAAAAGAGCATTATTTTAGATTTCTATACAAAAACTCAGCAAATAAAAATTATTTCACAATTTATATGAAAAAACTCAAAAATTATAATTAAATGTCATATTAAAAAAGTAAAAATAATCCTTAATACCTGTGCCTGATTATAATACCTAAATATTAGGTATTTGAGAGCCTAAAATATAGATTTTAATTAAAATATTTTCTATTATTTTAATTAATATGTTAGGCTGTAATTTCTGGTCAAAGAAAACATTAATTTTTGTTTTTCTATCTAATTATTTAAATTATTACATTGATTTAATCAAAAAATTAATTTTCCAATTATCGAAAGTCATTTAAAAAAATCGATTACAATATAATTTACAACTCGGGTAATTGAAATAAAACCAAAAAGAATAACAACAAAAATAAACAACATTTTTTTTTATAATTTTCAAAAAACTCTGTTATGAGAAAAAATATCATCAACGTGCGCCGCAGCTGTTGCCTTATTATTTATTTTGCTTTTATTTTTTTTTTTTAGCATTTGTTTATTTTTTGTTCAAATTCGCTTTGTTGTCTTTGCTGCAGCAGCAGCAGCGGCAGAAGCAGCGGCAGCAGCCATCATAAGTTGAATTTTTTGCAGTTTCCATTTTAGCAGCGCAGTTCTAACCAGCTGTACCACCCGCCCCCTGTCCTTCCAAGCGTTGTCGTCGTTGTTGTTTGACCCCTCCTCCCCCCTGTGCTTGTCCTTACCCAAGTCAGGCCAGCTAGCAACACCCACCATCGACCTCTTTTCAGATCTGGAGCTGGAGATGCGAATGCCAGCAGCAGCAGCGGCAGCAGCAACGTTGTATTGGCTGCAGAGTGTGCGGGGGGGCAACCGCAGTCGCAGCATATGCCGGCTTCTGCTGCTTCTTACTCTTCTTTGGCGACAAGCGACAACAAAACTGCAACAGCAACAGCAACACACACACATGCATGCTCACAAACACATGCAGACATGCCGGAGAGAAGCGCGCGCTCTCCGCACATAAAATAGCAGTCAATAAAAGCAACAACAACAACAACAACGACGACGAAGCCTTGGGGTCATTATTCTCTTGGTCTTGGAGGCGCTCGCTGCTGCTGCCGCGCATTGACGTCGCTGTCGCAGTTTGCTGCTGCTGCTGCTGCAGCCTAGCCTTGGTGGTTGCTGCGCTCGTACACACACACACACATGTTGGGGCGACAGCGCAGCGCAAGTATGTGTGCGAGTGTGTGTGTGTTCGACTCTCCAAACAATGTAATAAAATTCAATTATTCTCATGTGCGTCTTGCACTTTGTTTCGTCTTTTGTTGCGCGCAATTCGCGAACAGCCGCCACAAAAAATGCCAAAAGGCGAAAAGTACAGGCATTGGAAATGCAAATGCAAGAAGGCAAAAGGCAAATGGAAATGCTTGGAGTGGTGGGGGGCATATACATATGTATGTAGCATGTCTATACAAAATATTGCCCTGCCGCCAACGCATACATATATACAAGCACATACATATGCATACACTCACGCATACAGTCTTGCACTTTCTTAGCTGCCGTCGTCGTCGTCGTCGCTGCACATTGGCGTTAGCGTTCTTTTTGCGTTTTGCCTTTTGGCTCTTTTTCCTGCTCACATGCCTTAGCAGCAGCAGCAATGCGTCTCATTTCTTTGTTGTCTCGTCTGCTGTTGTTTCTGCTGCTGCTGGCGCTGCTGCTGCGTCGCATTTTGCATTTAGTTTTGCCTCCTTCAACTAATTTCTTTTTGCCTTGTCTGCTTATTCTTTAGCTTTTGCTGCTGCTGCTTCTTCTTTTCTGTCACGTTGTCAATTTTCTTATTTTTGCTAATTTTGTGCGCTGTTGTTGTTGTTGTTGTTATTTTAGCTATTTGGGGGCTGCTGCTTGCATTTGATCTCTGCCCACTCCCAAATCGCTGCTGCAGCGGGCGCTCTCTTCTTTTGGCTACACTCTCTTTCTGTGTTTCTTTTGTGACGCGCTCTCTCACATTCGCTCTCTCGCTTGCTCTTGCGCATGCGTTGCATTGATTGTTT